>CM070090.1:13952167-14497167 GCA_036178185.1 Liparis tanakae | reverse complement strand
TATTGTATATATATATATATATATATATATATATATATACATACATACTGTATATATGATATGATACGATATAGATATTTTTGTATATATAGTCTATATATATTTTGATGTACAAATATATACTATATGTATATATATATGCATATAAATTATATATATGCATATATAATATATATATATACATATAGATGTATACATAGGATATATATATTTTCATATATACATACTGTATATATAGACTATATATTTTGATATACATATATAAACTATATGTATATACATATGCATAGACTGTATATAATGTATATATATATATATATATATATATATATTTGTTATATATATAGTCTATATTTTGCTATATATATATATATATATATATATGTATATATATTTTTTTAAAGGTCAGTACTTTCTAAAACAGCTGCTCAGTGTTTTTAGCCGACGTGTTTCCAGTAGGAGGTAACAGTTCTGTTGGGGATTATTCTCTCGTCCACATTTGGTGCTCTACTGAACATTTGAATGTGGGATAAAGTCTGATCGTGAGTTCATGATGAAGATGATGAAGAAGCATGTGACCCGGAGCCACAGTGACGTGTCTAATGGAGCTCTGCGCCCGCGCGGAGGAGCCGGATACATCACGCTCGGGTGGCTCTGGTCTTTTTACGGGATTATTTTGATGTGAAAAATAAATGTGCCACCTGTGCCCTTTAGAGAAAACACCGCCAGCAAAGATCCAGGAAGACGATCTGTATGAATAGTTTGTTGTTTATAATTAACACACCTGTGTAATAAGACGCCCAGCATGTGCGAAGACTTTTTTACATGATTTCTTCTCGGTATTTATTGGTGTTTTGTCCTCCTTTTACACTTTCAGCTTTTTCTCTCTCTCTCTCTTTTGAACTGAAGACCACATTACTCCTTTTTTTCTTCTTTTCTTTCATGCGCAGTGCTTTCGCTCCCCAGGAATCTGCACAAAAATTAATGAAAATGTTTTAGTGAATAGAAGGACGAGCGGGACCCGAACACGGCAGGAATCTCAAACACGGATACCGGAACAAAAGAAGCAATTCATACAACCAGCTTCACCTTTCACCTTTTTTTTTCGAGCACACCCACACACACACACACACACACACACACACACACACACACTCTTGCCTCTGTACCCTACTGTAACGTTGCCGGTGTGAGTAGATAATTGGAGCATTGTTCCAGGCGAGCGGGAGTCGCCGTGCACGATTCCCCCCCAGCAGTCAAGCGGGTGGCGTGACTCGGCGTGGCTCGGCGTGAAGAAAGACAGACAGGTGTAGCGGGGCTCGGCGTGGCGAGTAAAAGCAGCGACCGCGTGCCTCGTCGGGTTCGGCCCCCGTCGTCGAGACATAATGAGGGAGATCACCTTTCACTGTGGGCAATCCTAATGAGGTAATGAAGGGGGGGGTGCGGGGAGCGGGGGGTGGAACCTTTGCCCTCACCTACTCTATTAATCAGAGGAGGGTCACACGCAGCCGCCAGGACCCCGGCGGCCTCCCCCATCTGGCGGCACTAATGGACCGAGCGATGGATTGAAGGTGCTTTTAGTTAAAGAGCTCTGGTTAGTAGCCGAGGAGAGGAGCGAGGGACGGGCGTCATGTCCTGGGAAGGGAAAAAAACTGAGGAGATAGAAGGGGTGGCGGCGGTGGACTGGGAGAAATGTTAACACTGCCACGGTAGTAGTTAGTGTGTGTGTGAGTGTGTGTGTGTGTGTGTGTGTGAGTGGCGTCGACCTTTGGCCTCGTCTCATCCACCTTGAGGAAGGCTCAGAGGGTCCGACCGAGGCTGCATCGGCAAACTGACAGCGCCTGTTACATCGGAAGGCTGTGTGTGTGTGTGTGTGTGTGTGTGTGTGTGTGCGTGTGTGTGCGTTGGATACATTTGCAGGGACAAAAACTCAAGGTATAAATAATCATCATCATCGCCTTCTGCAGTGCCGAGAGCTCCTGGAGAGACTGCACTTCTGCACAGCTGAGCTTCTTTCGCTAAATGCTGACGTCAGCACGCCGTATACATATAAATGTATATACGGCGTGGACGTATAGTCGTTGTGATGTCATCCACCGATGTTTGGAAGTCTTGGAGTTCAGCGTTTGGGCGGTCATGACAAATCTGGACTGAGGAGGAGTGACGTGGAGACGCTCTATACGTCTCTGGCAGCGACCTGTCAATCACCTCGTAGCCCCGCCCCTAAAGCGTCCCCTGCTTTACGGTCCGTTTGACTCTCAATGGACCATCGTTTACTAAATAAACATCATGCTCTATTGAAGAAGACTTTATGGAAACCATAAACTCGTGTTTACAATGTTTACTGAGGGAATAAATCAAGAGAGAAGGAGAGTCATTTATATAGACTTCTATACAACCAGAGGAGTCGCCCCTGGTGGACAGTAGAGATAATGCAGCTTTAAAGCGCCCCATTTCTACTCCAACAAAATGCGGGGATATCCCATACCTGCTTTTCTTCTTACTGATAACTATCATGTGCTTCCTCACAGGAGACGATGGGAAAATGTACAATAATTAATTTGTTTCTGTTTCCCGGAAGATTGTCATATAGTGGATATATCATTTACAAACATGACCATCTTCATAAATTAAATCATCATCATTTCTTTATGCGTCGTGTGAGACTATTTCCCTTTACACACACAAACACGCGCAAACACACACACACGCGCGCGCACAACCACACGCATACACACAGTATATATGGCAATTAAAGAGATGAATAAAGAGGAATCTGTTTTCAGTGGGCGTTATTATGAGCATGTGGGTCTTTCAGATCAATTCGAAGAGAGACGACATTTAAACCGAATGAGGGACAGGGTCTGGTCTTGGTCCTGGTCTTGGTCCTGGTCTTGGTCCTGGTCCTCCTGGTCTTGGTCCTGGTCTTGGTCCTGGTCTTGGTCCTCCTGGTCTTGGTCCTGGTCTTGGCTCTGGTCTTGGTCCTGGTCTTGGTCCTGGTCTTGGTCCTCCTGGTCTTGGTCCTGGTCTTGGTCCTGGTCTTGTTCCTGATCTTGGTCCTGGTCTTGGTCCTGGTCTTGGTCCTCCTGGTCTTGGTCCTGGTCTTGGTTCTGGTCTTGGTCCTGGTCTTGGTCCTGGTCTTGGTCCTCCTGGTCTTGGTCCTGGTCTTGGTCCTGGTCTTGGTCCTGGTCTTGGTCCTCCTGGTCTTGGTCCTGGTCTTGGTTCTGGTCTTGGTCCTGGTCTTGACTCAGTCCAGTGCAACACTGCATCATGCTAATAGGGTCTCCCAGGGGAAGATGCGAGTGTGCAGATGTTTAGCAGGTATAATGTTCATATAATGTTCATAAATACACAGATGAGGAGGATGGGAACGTCATTATTTTTCAGGTATGAACCGAGCGATTGGTGGCGCAAGATTAATAAAAAAATAGGGAGCTATGAAGGTCCTGACAGAATGGTATGTGGAGCAAAAGAGAATAAATCAGAGAAATATTAAGAGGAAATAAGAGGAATAAGAATAGAAGATTGAGGAAAGGAATGGGAAAACCATGTCTGAGTTTAAAAGTGAAACAGCAGCTTTAAGGGAAGCGAGAGCCCATTAGGAACGGGCCAAATGTCTGATGGTGTATTATTAAGGCTTGACATCAGGTTAAATTAGCAAGTTTGAACTCATTATTATGATCTTTTGTTTTAAATCAAACACTAATTAAGCTTTTAATTCATTGCCTTCGTACTACTTTTCATTCCTACGGTCCTCCGTTGTATTCAGTGGCAGTGAAGTTGAGTACTTAATGTGAATCATGATGATAAATATCGTTTTTCACGTGCACGATCAGTTTTATTGTGTTAGTGTTTAATCAACCAGAGAGTTGAGGCAGAAGAGAGTTTCTTTAACGATATTTAACTTGTTTTTCAAATAATTTCTCTCATTTTATTTCCCTTTAGGCTGTATGTTGATGAAATATAACATCTCCATATTGCATTTAATCAAAGCAAACACATTGTGTTCACATATATTACCAACAATTAAATCTCTGCCAAAAAACAGAAGATATTTACAGAATTAAAATTACATTTAAATTGAATGTTTAAAAAAAGTTGTGGCTTTAACAAATAAATAAATAAATAAATACATATAAAATATTCAATAAAATCTATATTTGAAGGAAAAGTTACTTTTCCATCACTGCAGATATTTAAATGATTTAAACATTTGTCTCCGCGCTGCTTTAAGGCTCACCGGGCCGGAAGCCAGCTGGATTACTGCTGTGTTACACCCGGACACAACAGAGATTACATAACTCCCGCTACAAGATGTAAACAAACAGGACGGCACGTATTTTAAGATCCTGATCAAATGCATTGATACTGTCCCCCACGCTGCCTCCGGTCGGACGCTGAACTGGTTCGAGAGTCACAATGAAGTGAGAGGACTGGGCTGAGAGAAGGAGGGAGGAGGAGGAGGAGGAGGAGGAGGAGTAGGAGGAGGAGGAGGGTAATCTCGGCTATGTATGTGCTCTCAGCATCCCGTCCTCCCCTGGCTAACCGCACCGGCGGCCACTTGAATTAGCAGCAGAGGATTATGGGCCGAGAGCCTCATTAATCTGGGCAACAAACAGTGGCCAGTGTGAATATTTGCACCCAGAAATTGAAAAGATTAAGTCCTATTTGACAATGACTGGCGGCTCTGTGCGACTGCAAGAGGCTACTGTTAAATATTCATATGCTGGACTCCTTCTGGCCGTCTGCGTCTGGGTCTCACTGCGCTGAATGCAATCTATTGGTTCTGTGTACCAATCGTCTGTTTGTGTGTGTGTGTGTGTGTGTGTGTGTGTGTGTATAACGCCAATGTAAAGTCAGTTAGGAGCCTTATGTGTGTTGGGCACACGCGTGAAATGCATCCACGTGACTTAACACGCACTTTATGATATCCAGAAAGACGGCGAGACGGGGGCCGGCCAACAGGAAGTTGTGGTCTCATGGGCGTAAGAACTGTTCGTGGTTTTGTCGGCTGAACCCAACTTTAGTTTTCAATGTAATGTCGTCAGAGGGGGAAGAAAAAGAAGGCGATTGTTCCCCTGTGCACAAAGTAAGTAATAAAGACGAATGCAGCGCGAGGTTCTGGGATCTTTGCCGATTTCTGGCAATAATCTATGTGATTTAAGTCAATAATGTTGTATATCCAACCAGTAAAAGAAGCCTCTATTGGGGATGTAGAAGCATGGGTATAAAGACCCCCCCCCCTTAAAGTACACATTAATACCTAGAAATGGAGTGTGTGTGTGTGTGTGTGTGTTTGGGGGGGGGGGGGGTGTTGGGGGGTTGAATCCCATTAGTCGTGCCGGCCTCAGCAAATACACCTGCTGTTGTTTCCTCCCGGGCCGAGAGGAGGCTCGCCAGACCTGACGGAGCTATTTACCTCCAGACGCCATCGCTAATGTTTCCCCCTTCTGCGAGAGATCAATATGTTTGAAAGCAGACAAACAACCGCGCTCCGCCACGCCAGACCCCCCCCCCACCCACCCACCCGTTTAGCGGGGGCCACCGCCGGGCCCGCCCCCACCTCTCCCCGACAGCAGATGTACACAAACCGAATCAACAAGCGGCGCTTCTCCCGAGTCAACAGTGGACAGGATCAGCGACGCAGGACGCGTACGGGGCGACGGGGCGACGGGGCGACGGGGCGACGGGGCGACGGGGCGACGGGGCGACGGGGCGACGGGGCGACGGGGCGACGGGGCGACGGGGCGACGGGGCGACGGGGCGACGCCGCGGCGCGGCGAGGATCAACGACACGCGGACGCTTCCAGAAACGAGAAGCAAAAATAGAAAAAAACTGCAGAAGAAAGACAATACTTGTGAAAGCTGGCGGGGTAACCACGACGCTCACGCTGTGACGCTCGAGACGGCCGGAGACCCTCGGACAGATTCTGGAGGAGACAACGGGATGTGACTTTTAGTAAACAACAACAACAGATAGTACAGAGGGGCCTCGGGTCTGCTCCTCCGGATAAGCCCTGGTACCCTCTGTGGTCTCCTCTCCTCTTGTTTCTTCGTCCCTCTCCTTATTTCCTCTCCTCTCATTTCTTCGTCCCTCTCCTTGTTTCCTCTCCTCTCATTTAGTTTTCTCTCCTCTCATTTCTTCGTCCCTCTCCTCGTTTCCTCTCCTCTCCTCTCATTTCTTCGTCCCTCTCCTTGTTTCCTCTCCTCTTCTTTTTTTTCCTCTCCTCTCATTTCTTCATCCCTCTTGTTGCTTCCTCTCTCGTTTTTTGGCCCTCTCCTCGTTTCCTTTCCTCGTTTTTCGTCCATATCCACTTGTTTCCTCTCCTCTCATTTTCCTCTCTTCCTCCTTCCCTCTCCTCTCAATTCCTCTCCTTGTTTTTCTCTTCTCGTCTCTTCGCCCCTTTCCTCATTTCCTCGCATTTCGTTTCCTCTTGATTTCTCTCTATTTTTCCTTTCATTTCCTCTTATCTTCAATCTCTTGCCTCTCTTTCATTCGGATTGTCTCACCTCTCGACTACTTTCCTTGTTTCCTCGCTAGTTGCCTCCCTCCTCACCTCTTACCTCATCTCATCTTGACTCCTCTACTTGTTCCTTTTTTCTCTTCTCTTTTCCCTCTCACAAACAATTATCTCCTCTTTTCCTTGCCACTCTTCCTATTTCCTGCTTTCCTCGTTTTGTCTCCTTACTTCCTCACCTCCCAACTCCTCTAATTGTACATCAGGGCTATTCAATAATTCAGTAGCAAGTGAGCCGAATAAGAAAATCAAGGGGTGTGTGAGGGCGCGAATGCCTGTGTTACGACTCCAACTGGCACAGAGTGGGACGCAACAAAAAGGCAACGGGTTTGCGTAAATGAGGACGCAGTCACATCAACTCAGAACACATGATAAAAGTATTTATTAAATAGTAGCAACACAGGGACCAACAAGGACGTCAGTGGCACCAAACAAAAGAACATAACAAAACCCACGTTCCCCCCTTTACAGGTGCTGTGCACCCAAAAGTACAGTGGGTGGTGCTCACTCTAACCTAGGGTATTAACAACAAGTAAACCTACGTGTATGTAGAATGTAAACCCCAGGGTATCTTACCTGTCCTTATTGACCCTGTGCGCCTAACAAAAAGGAATTAATGAAGACAACACAAAAGTAGGCTGCTAACAAAAGAATCACTGGAGTTTCCCAGAAACTACAAACTACAAACAACAAACCAAAACACTAACACACACTATAGCTGCCCGAGCTCGCCAGAACGCAACAGCAACCAAAAACCCAACCTCTACTCTGAACAAACACAGGACTACTTAAAAGGGAATGGTGGATGGGGAATCAGGAACAGGTGTGATGATTGGATGACTGTAACCAGGTGTTCATATCTGTGAAGTATGAGAATGACAACAGGAGGGGGAGACAAAGCAACAACACAAAACAAGACCCAAAACACAACACAAAACAATACATATAGACCAGTGTTCGTAACAGCCTGGATGCTTTACTTTCATTGGTTGCTGGATTAAATCTTACCCAGATACGTTTGCTATTTTCTGATTGGCTGTTGTGTAGCCCACTTCTGTTTTTTGATTGGCTGATAAGTGGCAACTAACAGCTGACCTCCAGAGGAGCGCTTGATTTCCCACACCTCATGTTTGCGCGCTGCGGCGGCACATTAAAACATTAAATAGCCGAGAGCTTTTTCAGCGTGAGAAATACGATGTGTGCGGGAGTGCGGGAGTTAAGACCGAAATGCGTGAGTCTCACGCTCAATGCGTGACGCTTGAGAGGCCTGCAGACAACTTCCCGACGCTTCGGCTTTGAGAGAGACGTGTTGCAGCTTAACGGTAGCGTCAGCTAGCGCCGTGTTTCAGTGCTCAGACCAGAGCGCTGGTGAGAGTGGGTTACGGCAACAACACGGGGCGCGACATAACGATGTAACATACAGGTCTGGTGGAGGCAACAGTGAAACACAACGGCTCTGGGTCAGATGTCTCGATGTATAAAAGTGCTGTGTCCGTCAGTTTTATTTTTTCTTACCAAGCTATACTGATTTGCAGACGGTCTGGCGGGCCGGAGTTAAATTCAAACGGGCCGTATCCGGCCCGCGGGCCGCTAGTTGAATAGGCCTGGTGTACATCCTCCTGTTTGCTCGTCTAATATCCTCTGGTTTCCTTTCCTCTCCTCTCATTAACTTCCTCCTAGTGTGCTCTCTTCTTATGTCCTACCCTTTCTTATCCTCTCTCTTCTCTTCTCCTCTCCTCTGCTTGTTCCCACTCATTTTATTTCAAAACATTTTCACTTTTTTTGTGTGTTTTAATTTTCAACCTCATGCAGGACAGAGAAAACAGCCCAGAAACACGGCGTCAGCAGGAAAATCCTGCTTCTGTCATCCGTGGTATTTCACATGCAGGTGAATCTGAGGCTATCCGTGTGTGTGTGTGTGTGTGTGTGTGTGTGTGTGTGCATGTGCGTGTGTGCGTGCATGTGTGTGTGTGTCAATGTGCATTTAAAATGTTCCTTTTGACGCAAAGCAGCTGTGTGCAAATGTGTGTGGGGACATGCAGAAGGTGGTCATGGGGTTTTACATATATGTGTGTGTGTGTGCGTGTGTGTGTGTGTGTGTGTGTGTGTGTGTGTGTGTGTGAGGAAGCGGCAGGGCGAGTGTGTTAAATTGCTCTGCGTTGTGGAGATAACACCGGATCCCTATCAGCTGCATCGGGGGGGCTTAAGACCCCGATGGGCGTGAGGGGAGAATGAATTCTCCTCACCACTCTGCATATTACCGGATTACACTGCACCTTTAGATACGCCGGATGAGCCGCCGCCGCCTCGCGGCTACACGCATACGACTACTGAAAAGGACTGTCACACGGAGAAGGAACTGACGCAGCACCGCTGGGGTCCGGAAGAATAAAAAAATAAAGAAATTGCAGACGTGAGATAAACCGTGATATGATTTATGTGTTTTTAGTATTATTGTTGGGACAGAATAGTTCCTTATAATCCCGGCATGTCCTCACAAATGTTTTTTTTTCTACATTCATGAAGAGGAAGGAAGGAAGGAAACATGATAAAACATGCTATTCAGGGGCTCTTCGTTCTTGGGGGGCCCGACCCGATCCGACGGCCCCCGCCTAATGGAGCTCCCCCAGGTGAGTCCTTCATCCTCCATAGAGCGGCATGCAGAGGTAGAGGAGTGGAGGTAGAGCAGGCCGTGGAGGACAAGAGGGGGAACCCAAAGAGCAAGGAGGGGCCTTCTTCTTCTCTCTTTCCCTTCAACGCCTCCCGTCGCTCAGCCCCCCCCCCCCCCCTCCTCCTTCTTCTCCTCGCAGCCTCCGGCTAATTACTCCTTTTTTCAAATGCAAAGCAGCGGCAGAAAGTGAGATGATTTCCTCGGCGGCCGCTTTAGGGGAGAGGGGGGCGAGGAGAGAGGAGGGAAAGAAAGCCCCGGCGAAGTAGAGAAAAAAAAAGAAAAAGAAGGAGAAGAAGGGAAGAAGAAGAGACGAGAGAGGCTGAATGGAAGAAAGAAGTGACTTTCTTCCCTCGGCTGGCGGGACCTTTGAAGTTGTGCGAGATGGAGGAGGGGAGAAAAGGGGTGGAGGGGGCTTTCTTCGAGGGGACGGAGGTAAGGAAGAAAGCGAGGGGAAGATCGTGTTAACGAGATGGCCTCTAAAGACGAATTAAATGGTGGGAGAAAAGAAACACGATCAGGCCTGGCCCTACTTATGGACTCCTCACAGACTCACTCTTTTCAGCCCCGCCGAGCTCGTCCAAATTCCTGAGCTCAGCTCTTTTTAAAAAGAGCTTGGAGTGTGGGGTGTGCGGGTAAGAGAGGAGGAGGAGGGGGGCGGGGGGTTAGTGACGGGGGTGAGGCAATGGGGTGCATGTATGAGTGCAAATGTGTGCAGCGGGGAGGGTCACCCGTCCTTTAGTCACACATCCCAGCCCCTCAATGGGGAGGTCAGGGACTTACACACCGATGGAGGGTCAGAAGTGGCGGGGATTACACGTCTTGCTCTAAGCCCCCCAGATCCCAGTGTTTTCACTCCCTCTCGCTGTTTGTTGTTTTGTCGCGGGAGCAGACGACGGAAAGAAAAGGAGACGGTCGGGGGAATTAGTGTAAAGCTCGGGAGATGAATGGGCATCTTATTCGCACCTCTTGTCGGCCGGTTTCTCAAACCCCAAAACAGAACCTCCCATTCCCCGTCGCAGTGAAAGCGCGTTACGGGGTTTCCTTTGTGGGGACAAAAGGAGACTCCCCTCCTGGCTTTCATGCTCCTGGCGGAGCAACAAGAGGCTTTGGCCCGCCGTGCAGCGCCCAGAGCCGCCGCTCCGGCTTTGATTGGACCTCGGCAGGAGAGAGAGAGAGAGCTCCGCTTCTCTTTCTTGATTAATTAAGTGATTCCAGGGCTCTCAATAACACCTTCTTCTTCTCTCTTTTTTTATTTTATTTTTTAAAAACACTCTTCCTGTGTCTCAATAATCCCATCCTACTCTAAACCCTTCACCCCCGACAACCCACGTCTGTCCCCCCCCCCCCCCCCCTAGAAAACACTTTTCCCATCTGATTTTTTTTCTTCCACGTGACTCGTCTCTGATCTGATGTGTGGGTGTTTTTATTCCTCTGTGCTCGACACAATGAAAACATCAGCAGGACTAATTTAGATGATTTTTTTTCTCCAATTGACCAAGAATTGACCCGACGTGTCACTCATCACACAAGTGCCTTCAACTGTTTGATGTTAGATTAGATTATAAACCTGATTTTCGTGGTAAACACACATTATTTTACTCTCGCGTAGTTTTTCGCACTCAAAAGATTATTCATTTACTATTTTTGGACTGTCGAGCGCATCGAGTTCAATTCAATTAAATCCATTTTAGCTCAGCTCAATCCGATCTGAAGGCTAACGCGCCCCGTCGGCGATCACACGCCGGTATGCGGCGTGGAGAATGGAACCGGGGAGGGCTGGAGCACTTGAAGTTGCAAATGATTTTTTATCATTATTAAGAGGGTGAACGGTCATTGTGCTTGATCCACTTGAGCCGCGGCTCCCGGCAGAGCAGAGGACATATGCAAATGTGCATAAAGAGTACATTGAATATAACTTTATTCTGCTCAACAAAGCCGGGTAATGATCATTCTGCTCACATTTCACAGGGAGGAAGAAGGTTTTTGAGAGTTGTTTTTTTGAACTTCCTGCTGCAGAATTGGGAAAATATCAACAAATGAAGGGAATGTGCTTTGGCACGAGCTGTTTCTTAGCAACACAATTTCAACTAAACTGCATGGTACCACTCTCTGAGGCGGCTGGGGGTGGAGTGCCTTGCTAAAGGGAGATGAAATCGCATTAAAGGGTCTGTTCACCCGGCTGTAAACTGCTTTTAACCGATGAAATAGTCCCCAAAAATACTGCTGACTCCACGCTCTGTGGATTGCTGAGCGACATCCCCGACACTCTGATCCCACGCCGCCGTGTCCAGGATGACTTTGGATTCAATAAATGCACTCGAGCATCTCAGAGAGTTCAAAAATAATCACGAGAGTCCCGAAAAACGACGTCATATTTTACAGGAAAAGAGGAATTCTGCTAAAAAAAATACTTACAAATGAGGGACATTAATGTCAAATGAGGTGTTTAACGAGAGCGTGTTTATTTGGTGTTGATAGCTTTGGATTTACTGTATAAATCTGATGATTTGATGAACAATGCGTTGGCCATTGAGCACATTATCCGATTATTGAGTCAGTGTGCCAAATATATGTTTTAAAACCTTCATTTGGGCTTGTTGTACATTTCCAAATCAATGTGTCGCCAGGTAGAATACACACATAGAAAATCCTAACACAATGCATAAAGCGGGTGGGGTGGGGGGGTGGGGGGGGATCTTTGCCCTTGGGCCCCATTGCATGTTAATCCAGTCCTGCCGGTTTGTCTGGAACAAGCTTTCTGTGTTCAATTAAATGAAATCAGGGTTTTTTTTCCGGACATGAAACAACACACATACATATCTATGAGAAGACTAGCCTGGCAGACATTACTGTGATCCAATCAAAGAAGGTCATCAACGTGATGTTTTTATTCCTGCAGCATTTAAACAGAATCGGGCCTCAGACTCTTCTTCCTATCGAAGACGTGTGAAAAGAAAAAAGAAGAACCTGGATAAGATGAGATCAGATATAAAAACACATTGTTCCTCCCGTTTAAAAAAAACTAAAAGATAAATACTTGTGATAGTCATCTGCAAATTCAACAACAGAACGTAGCCGGCGATTCCCGCGCAGTTATTCGTCCGCCTCGTAAACGGCGCCGGCGGTTTCCTCGTCCTATCCGAGCCCCCCGCGTGACTCATCGCACAGGAACCCAACACCTGCTCTGCAAGATATCACTTTCTTACTCGACTCAACATCCAAATTTGTTTGTCTTATCGGCTAAGCAGCTTTGTATCCAGTGAGGAGGAGGAGGAAGAGGAGGAGGAGGAGGAGGAGGAGGAGGAGGAGGAGGAGGAGGAGGAGGAGGAGGAGGAGGGGGTTCAGTGAGTAGATGCGGTGTCTGTTATAGATGCTACAAAGACAAGAGAAAAACAGAGCGAGGAGCGGGGGGAGTAGGGGAGGGGGGGTGAGAGGTGGTGATAAACAGAGTTGGGTGTGGGGGGGTGGGGGTGCGTCGCAATGATAAATCAAGTTCCAGACTAATCTATTTAGCATGCTCTCACCATTATCCTGTCAGTGAAACAGCTAATTAATTAACTGATTCCACAATGAAGAGCTTTTGAATGAGCCCATTTAGATAATTACTACACGGAGCCGATCGGGCCAGTCGTTTACAACTGTCAGCCGGCTTCCAGCTCTGGCAGCTGCCCCTCACTCGGCCGTCACCAACACCGGCGCGCCCCGCGACGACCTCGCTGCGAAGGCCCGACGCCACGAGGCGACTCGCCTCGGTTGGTTAAAAACACGCCGTCTTTTGGTCTATTGTTCGCGGCGTTCTCTTCCAGTGGACGGACTATTCTTATTAAAACATTCCTACTTTTGGGTCTTTAGTGACCTGGCACATATACACGCTGTATTCTAAACGTTTTAGACAATATATATATATATATATATATATATATATATATATATATATATATATATATATATATACATTTATATGATATTTTTGCCATTTATACAGTATATATATATACTTTTCAAGATAAATATGATCTAAAGTGTGTTTGACAGGCACAGATATACAAAGACAAACTCAATAGAGCTACACGGTGCAATAAAATATTATATTTTTCATTTCATTTCATTAACCTGTGTAATTAGTAAAAATGAATATATATATATATATATATATATATTTATTTATATATATATATATATATATATATATATATATATATATATATACAGTAATGAGTAAACTGTATTTTTTATTTAATTAGCCTGTGTAATTAGTAAAACTGCATTTAAATGCAGTTTTACTAATTACACGGCTAATTAAATAAAAAATATATATATATATATATATATATATATATATATATATATATATATATATATATATATATATATATATATATAAATGCAGTTTTACTAATTACACAGGCTAATTAAATAAAAAATATTATATTTTATATATATATATATATATATATATATATATATATATATATATATATATATATATATATATATATATATATATATATATACCTAACGGGTTATTGGACAAGGCACTTCCTAATTCTGCCTCTTGTTCATCCGACACACACGTTTATAGACCGATGGCGCCCGTTTGGGAGCCAACTGGAGTTCATTGTCATGCGGTCAGGAGGAGCCGGCGATCGAACCACCGACCTCGTGGTTATAGGACGATCCGCTCCAGCCCCTGAGCCACAGCCGGCGGCCATGTTTCATGTCCATGTTGTTAAATGAGTCGGATTAGTAATCACTATAACAGATTTATAGCTGCAAGGATTTCTGAAACTGTTCTTAGTTAAAGTTTGTTGTGTACAGAAGGTTCTGTAATGTGTTTACAACCCACGACGTAATCAATGTCAGAGCCGCGAGCCAGGTGACAGGTGAGGCACTAACACAGGACTTTCACCCCGGAGGCCGCTGTTCGCATCCCGAGTGGGGATGAATAAAGTAAATCTAATCTAATCCAGAAGTCAGCGTTGATGTATGTACCTCCATACTTGAATAACAAAACTTAAGCTGTTATTTTTAGCCCGGGACACCATTTTTTATTGCCGAAATATTCAGCGTTATAAACACGATCCCTCTCCCACAAGCCCGTCGGAAACGGCACCATACATTACATTCATACTGTACATCCTCTATATCATGGTTTTGAGTGCTTAATGGAATTAAACAATCCGACATTGTATTTTACGGGTTAAAAAAGGCTGGAAAAAGGAGAAATAAAATAAGACATGAGCCACAATTCCACATGAAGTATAAAACCAGGTGAAGACCAATCGGACGTTTTCTGTCTCTTTGAACTTATCTCGCCAGACTTTTTGCCGTTAAAAGAATAAATTCCAGATGTTGTCGTCACATTTACATTTTGTCAGCAGACGACAGGAGAATTCACTTTGCACACACCAGCACGCTCGAGATTAGCGACGAGCAAAAGATAATGAGCGAAAACCAAAAAGACGCTTAATGGCGTTTCCTCCTGCCGACGCCGGCTCTTGGTAATTATCGGCACCGTTGGCTGCAGAGTTAATAAACGCTGTCTAAATCTTGTTTTAGGTCAATTTCATTCTTTAACATGGCGGCTGCACGCTTTGAATTGAAAATGGAATAACTAGAGATGATTCAACTTAAGTGCGCTGGTGTTATGTGATGGGTATTTTCAAAATAAAAGCTGCTAGTAGGCACTTGGTACTGAACTAAAGTAAAAACTAACTGATACTTTTAGCCTTTCTGAGGGATACATTCAATTTTTGAAAACACCTGAACAGCGGTTTATTACGACAGGAAGGATTTTACAACTCTGAAAAGTTATCAGGGCGACAATCACGAGGCAAACCGTAGAATTTAGCGGTTCATGTTCTCGAGCAACGAGGCAGGAATGTGCACATTGCTACAGCGAAGTGTGGCCAGAAATTGGCATTATTGGGTTTGCGCGGTTGTAATCTGCAAGTAAAACGTAGAAGAAGAAGAATTCCGCTTTTTCTACAAAAGCACAAAAAACACCTCGAGTGAGCGTGAACGCTTTTTTTAGAAAAGTTTAAATCAAATGTCTAATGCGCTACTACAAAATGTGCTAATGTAAACACGGGAGATGTGTCGACACCCTGGTAAACATCTGTATTGATGCATGAGCAGAGCTGCACAGAGAGATAATGCTGCATGCTCTTGCACCTCGGTGTCAGGTAGAAGAAGTGTTCGACACACGCTGACATGTTGAACAGTCCAACACCTTCCTTATGAACAGAATAATCATAATAATCATAATGAAACAGATCAAGAGGCTCACCGTTAGATAGAGATATATATATATATATTTTTAAAGACGCCATAACTCTTCTAATCCAAGAGGGTCGAATTTGAAGTACTTATGAGGGATTAAATAATAATAATAACACATAAATAGTCGTCGTAGAAGGAGGTTAATTAGCTCTGCAAAAAGGGATGCGAATACTCAAAGCTGCTATATCTGTACAAATAAAAAAATCAATCAATTCCATATAGATATCTATAGATATATACATAGTTCTGAGCTGTGGACTCTCTTGAGATGCTGTATATTTCAGGTTTAGGTTGTAGGTTCCTGTTTTTGACCTTTTTTAACTTTTTGACCTTTTTGCCTCCTGCTCGTCATAAAAGGACATATGTGTTTGTTTTCTCATCAAGACCACAAGAAAGAATAAGAACAACGTTTTATGAGTTAAAAATCATTTCATATACTAAAAAACACTTGTAAAAGCTTAACGAGTATTTAAATTATCAACAGAAGAATCAGACATGCATTGCATGTGGCACAACTATTACTAAACGTTATATAAAGGAATAGAATGAGATCATATTACTAGTAAATTGCCGTGTATCTACATTGTGCATCCTAGATTTTGTCAAATTATCTTGGGCCAAACCTGTTATTACAATATAATATCTTCAGTGATCACTGAGGCCATGCATTGAGTTTAAACATGTATAAAATTAAATGAAATTTATGAGCAGAAGATACAGAAATAGTTCTGAGTCTCATTCCTGATCTAGTCACATTAGTGATCTAGCGTCTTTTCTTGCAGTCTAACTGGTTGAAACTACACATTCACTTTAGTTTGGCCAGCGGATCGTTATATTTTCTGTATTTGGCCCACAATAAAAAAACGTTTTTGTCCACTTCTGCTTCAAATGCCACATCAGGCGACACGTCAGCTAACGCGACCGCTTCACTGAACCCGCTGCGAGTGACTGAATGAACCGTCGGCCCGCTGTGATCATGTGAGCTGATGAGGGGCAACAAGGCTCTGCACCCCAAGGGTCACCGTGGTCTCATTACCCCTTCAAGAACACACTCGGTCCGGTCCCGTTCATAGTGTGGGAAAGCCCACGTTAAATCCAGACCGCCACTCCCGAGCACAATGCCCCCCAAAAAGGTGGTTATCTCATTGCCTGAGTCACTGATCAGGGTTTTGTCTTGTCACCTTTTCTCACTCCAACAAGCCAGCAGACGGCTCAATCCACTCCATCAGATCAGAGCTCCTCTCTCCACATCTCCCCTTTTCGCTCCTTTTTTCTTTTTCTTTCTCTCAATAAAAAGGTCAATCCCACATCAATACGCACGGCTCCTTTCAGCGTGTCTATTCCCAGAGGTGGCCTCATTACCCCAGGGTGTTTTGTTTGTTTGTTCCCCCGGTTAAAGGAGCTGAATTGAGCAGCCGGCAGGGGTGGACTGCGGGTGGAGGAGGGGGTGAGGGATGTATGGGGGTGAAGACGTGTTTTTTTTAGACGGGGAGAAGAGGACACGGGGGGTCTGGGTGTCTCTCAGGGGGACAGATCCTCGATCACAGGGAGGGAGGTCCTGGGAGGTCGGCGGTTGCTGATGACTGCATCAGTGCTGATGATGGTAACTGGAATAATCTACATGATGATGATGATGATGTATCCTGTGTGTTATGACACATTATGGCATCATGCATCACCATTTTGTCCCAAATGACTCAGCCGAACAGGTTTAGTGGTGCGTCAAATCAAGCGCTCCCTTTTCCACAGGTAAAGCTTTTCTGACCAATCACAGGTGTTTGCTTCATTCGCCCTGGGAGTGCCCTTTTCTTCACTCCCCTCCACAGATTGTATTTTGAACTGAAAATATAATCTAAACTGCATGTTCTGTGTCGGGATAGTTTAAAAGCTGCGATGATGTCACCATTAATATATATTCAGCTTTAAAGGAAGAGTCAGACATTTTGGGAAATACACATATTGGCTTTCTTGCAGAGATCTAGATGAGAAGATGTATTCTAATGTCATGTTGGATATCAAGCAACAGCCAGGAGGCAGTTAGCTTAGCACACACACTGAAAACAGGTAAACAGCTAGCCTAGGAAAACATTTAGCCATTGTGGGCTACGTTTCCTCAAAGCCCGGATACGATACACGTCACTGAGCAGGTGACGAAGCACCACGAGCCATACGGGTAGCTAGTAGATAGAGCCCCCGTAATGGAAAGTTCACGAGTAAAACAAGTGAGACAGTCCGCTAGTGACGGTGGGAAGTGTAAACAATGGGTCAAACACACAAAGGACTTTCACCCAGGAAACCTGTTTGTCTCACCTGTGAAACCAGATGTAAACGTTGAATCTTATGCTTGTTACATTTTGTTAGAGTTGTTATTCATTTACGATAGTTAGGTTGTTGTGCTACGTTGTTCCGCTAAGTTGTTTGGCTAAGTTGTTTCGCTAAGTTGTTTCGCTAAGTTGTTTGGCTACGTTGTTTCGCTATGTTGTTTGGCTAAGTTGTTTGGCTAAGTTGTTTGGCTAAGTTGTTTGGCTACGTTGTTTCGCTATGTTGTTTGGCTAAGTTGTTTGGCTATGTTGTTTGGCTACGTTGTTTGGCTACGTTGTTTGGCTACGTTGTTTGGCTACGTTGTTTGGCTACGTTGTTTGGCTACGTTGTTTGGCTAGGTTGTTTGGCTACGTTGTTTGGCTACGTTGTTTGGCTACGTTGTTTGGCTACGTTACGTGTCTTAAGTTACGTTTCTTACCTTATGTCACGTTGTTATGTTATTATCTTAACACAACCATGATCTTTTTTCTAACTTTAACCATAAGTAATGATTTTGCGTAAACCCAGTCAATCGTTTTCATATGTTAACGCCGTGGCGTCGTACATTTCTTCAAACGTGACACGAGGCTGATAAGAAAAGCATTGCTGCCGATAAATGCATCCTGTGGTCTGAGGAAACAAACAATGCCTACAGCTCTTCTGGCAACGGGGTTGCTGATCAACACTATTGTCCTTTTAAAAAAAAGAAAAGAAGATGTTTTTGCAATTGATTATGTCTTGTGTGCCGTATTATTTTCCTAGGAGCAGTGACTTCTGTGTCGGTGACAAGCAGATTTGTGAAATGTGGCACAAAGCCAGGTTTACTGTTTCTAGTCTTCATGCTGAGCTAAGTTAACCGCACGCTCGCTGTGGCTTCATATTCATCGCATGAGAGTGGTGTTAATCTTCTCATCTACCTCTCAGTAAGGCACAAAGATGTCACCTTTTTTTTGTTCTATAAACATCTTTGAAAAAAAAATGTATTTGAATATTTGATGCAAAACGTATGTTTATGTTTTATCGTTACAAATTGTGCAAAGTGACGGTCATTTCAGTAAATTTCAACCATCTGTGTAAAATAAAGCCACATTTTCCCCCCAAAGACAGATGAATAATCTAAACTTTAGTGATGCAACCTGACACATGGAGACACATATGCAAATGAGAGTGATTGTTAACACTGCTGTGACCCTCCAACAGTTCATTCACCTCTCTGCTCGCATAGGGCACAATGAGGTCTGCACTAAACACCTGCCCAGTCTCCACCATGGAGAGCAGCCAAGGCTTCCCTCTCAGCCCATTCTCTCTTTTTTTTGCATGTTTCTTACCTGCCATGCTCAAGGGTTTTCTACATAATGGAGGCTCAAAATTGCTCCCTTTGCCCGAGAAACTGTGGGGTGGGAAATTAATGGGGAAGAGACGGGGGAGACGAGTTGAAATAAAAAATATTGGAAATATACTTAAAAGTCTTTTCTGCAAACTCTGTCTCTTTTCAGGGTCAATGATAGTTTACATATTTAATCTATTTTTTTTTTTAAAGTGGCAGAAAAACATCTCTGTAAAGTCTAAAGTTAACCGCTTGTTTGTTTCCACCCAACAGTCCAAAAACAGACATTTTACAATCATACATGATAAAAAAAACAAGCAGCAAACCCTCATAAATCAGAAGCTGGGTCCAATACATATTTGGCATTTTCATAAAAAATTACCTGAAAAAAGTCACATTTATTTTCTTTCGACTGTGACTTACGAAATATATCAGCCAATCCAATATTGTTTTCAAGATTCATTTGACATTTTTAGGATACTAACATACTTCTTTTACGCTGGAATTCTTACAGTTACATCGCTACTTTTAATTTCTCAAAAGGATGCGAACGCTTCTTCCTCCGCCGCTGGAAAATAATCATACATTCACCTCTTTACGTTACGTTTATTAAACTCTGCGGTGGAAGAATTCTCTCCTCCCGCAACATTCCCAAGGCTGATTTCTTCATATTCTTGTGATTGTGAATAACAGACACACACACACACATACTTTGCACTCTGAAGGACACGCAGGCCGATTAATTACGAGGAGCGCGTCGCTTTAAATCTGGTGGAAGGACGGCCTGTTGTTCCTGCAGAATGGGCTGTAATTAAAAAGGAAGCTGAGCTGCAGCGGCGGGAAAGGCCACACATCAGACCCGTGTGGGCCTGGACGCCACTGATGGGAATTTATGGTTTGCGCCACCCCCCCCCCCCCCCTCCCCTCCGCCTTCCCCCTCTCCCTTGCAAGTGTATACGTGCTTGACGTACATCCAACGTCACCTGCAGCATCTCGCACCACGGGACGCAGAGGAATTCAGAAGGTGGGTTCGGCGGGCGCTCCGGCGGATGGAAGACGTCTGCTGCCCCCGTCACGCCGACACCGAGGAGAGGTTGCTGAGGAGACGCGGTCGCCGGGGTCGCCGGAGAACGGCAAGGCGGCGAATCGGAGCTCGCGCACAAAAGGAAGCACAATTTAGCACGCGGGCACATTTTTTTCCTCTCTTCTCCAAACAAAATGAGAATTGATTTTATATGACTCCTCTTCAACAGAGGGATTTATTTGAACAAGCTAAAAGTGTCTACTTCACTAGGCAATGAAAATTGGATATACCCCCCCCCTCACCCTCACCCCTGCCCTTTTCTCCTTTTTCCTCTCGCTCTCTTTATACATTTCTATTCTGTCTCATTTCCCACTTTTCTTTCATGTTCTCCGTCATCACGTTCCGTCTCAAATACACATCCTCTCTTTTCATCCCCCCACCCCCTCCTCCCTAACTATTCCTCCCATATCTCACGGCCTGTGTGTACGTCCGCCTGCTTTTACCCCTCTATGCATTTTTACACCTCTATCCCTCTCTTTTTTTGCCGCTTGCTTCTTTCCCAATCGCTCCATAAAACACTCCTTCTACCCGCTGCTTTCTGACGTCTCTCCCTCCACCTCCATCCATCTCCTCCTTGCGGCCTCCCTCCCTTTTCTCTCTCTCTCTCTCTCAATCCCCTACCGACAGCCCCCACCCAACCCCCCCTCACCACTACCACCACCTCACTCGCTCTCACCGCCGCTCACTCCATTTTTTTCTGCACATGAGATTTGCCTAACAATAAGTGGCTCTGCCCAAGGTCAGATAAGAGAAGCGCAGCCCAGGAAGCCACAGCCACTGTTTCTTTCATCCCGTTTTTTTCTCTTTTTTCTCTCTCCTCTCTCTCTCTCTCTCTCTCTCTCTCTTCACAGCTTTCGAATTATCTCTGCAGCACATAATAATAATTACTGAGGACGGCAACATAGAGATAAGAATGCAGGAGCTGAAATGGCGAGAGAGAGAGGGGGGGAGAGAGAGGGAGGGGGAGAGAGAGGAGGAGAGAGGGGGGGGGACAGGTTAGAAAAAACTATAGAAGCAAGAAGCAGTGTTGTAAAGGTATATTAGAGAATAAGGACAGAAGGGAGA
This sequence comes from Liparis tanakae, assembly GCA_036178185.1. Lineage (NCBI taxonomy): Eukaryota > Metazoa > Chordata > Actinopteri > Perciformes > Liparidae > Liparis > Liparis tanakae. The sequence goes on along the minus strand of CM070090.1, from coordinate 14,475,919 downwards.
ATGGTACAATGTAGAGAGGAAGAAAGAGAATACATAATGGGGAAAACAAGGAGAGAGAGAGAGAGCTGAGGAGATACTGGAAATAATAAAGAGGATAAGGCCCGAGTTATTCTGTCTTTTTCTAATTTTCAACGAATCCCGCATTAAAAGACCAAACCAATGAATGTTAGTCCGTCTGACGTATACAAATAAAACAAAAAGCTCACAGATATTACAGATGAAAAATAGCCTCTTGGCTAACTGGCACATATTTTTTATTAATTTGCACTGTCCCTTATTAAATAAACCATACATTATTTATTTTTAAATACATGGTTTAATATATATATATATATATATATATATATATATATATATATATATATATATATATTTTTTTTTTTTTTTTTAAGCTAGTCATTTCCTAAAACAGCTGTTCACTGTAGTGAGTCAAACAGAAGAAAACAGAGTATTTATTTGGGACTATTTTAAGCAGCGGATTAATACATCCGAGTATTACCAGTCCAGTACCCCTGGTGTTTACATTCATATTGTATTCATTCTGCCCTGCAGGATTCATGTTGTACATCCCATTAAAGGCGGTGGATGGGCGTGGCGCCAGTGCCACGACACTAAAGTTAAACACGTGTTTGGTGGACTAACCTCAACTCGAGGTTACGTTAACCACTGCGTGAGACACCGTTGGTAGAGTCCCGAGAACCGATGAATCGAGACAATGCCGTACATTCTGAAGATTTTCTGCTGCGCTGCGCCTACCGAAGGATCGGGAGACGCCGCACGACAACTTCCTGTCGCACACTTGACTTAGAAAAGAGTCGTTTGAAACGGCAGAAGTTACCACAACAAAATCAGGCATTAGGAAGTCATCTTTGTCTGAGAGCATCTTATTCCCAGAAGCACGGGACTAAATTCTCATTAATTTTCTTTTTTGCCAAACTTCATCTCCGGCTAGTCGTCAGACCCCAGCGAGGGGGGGGGGGGGGGGGGCAGCTAGTGGACAGCACACAAAGGAAATTGCTTTCTTTCTTTTAAATGCCGGCATGTGGTTCAGTAGCGCCGCTGCACCTGTGACAATACGCCGCTCACCGTCACATCAGACCTGCTCTCTGCGGGGGTCAAATTGCCATTTTGCTACAAGATGAAGTCCCCGGAATTGATTATATTTCCACAATCACTCCGGAAGAAGAAGAAAAAAAAAAATAAACAAGGAGGAAGAGAGGGAGGACAATTTCTCTTGTCTCTCGTTACACCTGCGCTGAAGCCGTAACCGCGTGACGACCCGCGGGGCGTCCATCAGGAGATGCAGATGGAGATTTATCTTTTGATTATCTTTTGAGAAACAAAACCACGGCGGTGGAGTTTCTCCGCCGCGCGCTGGCCGCCTCACCCCTGACCTCCATATCTGAGGGAGCAGGGTAAGCCTCCTAGTCCCCTGAGCTGCTGCTCCCCGGCCCACGCACCTCCACCCAAACACATGTCTCGCCCCTCAGCACTCCACCCCCAACCCCCAGAGGACCCGCTATCAGCTGGGCTGAGCCCTTCTGCACCGGCCTGATATCCACCCTGGGTTTGGTGGGAGGGGCGGCGGCCGGGCGGGAGCACAGAGACCCGTGATTTACAGCGAGAACCGCCGTCGTCCTGCATTTCTGTTGGTTGCTCTCTCCTCTCCGTCTTTGTGTGCAGCACACTGTGTATGTGTGTGTGTGTGTGTGTGTGTGTGTGTGTATCCGTCCTTCTCTCTCTCTCTCTCTCTCTCTCTGCATGTAGTGATGATTATCACCAATGTATTATTGCTTCAAACGATGGCAGATTAGCCCCCGCCTTCCCCGTTCACCCCCCCCCCCCCCACCCCTCCCTGCATCCCATCTCTCCATCCAGCTGTCGCCCCGCCGTCACCCCTCAGAGTGCCGGGTGTAGTAATGCCATTCTGGCCTCTTCTTATCTCCCAACTCAGGCCCTGTCACCCTGGTGACCCATGAACTAACCATCGAGAGGAGAGGAGGAGGAGGAGGAGGAGGAGGAGGAGGAGGAGGAGGAGGAGGAGGAGGAGGAGGAGGGGGTTCTGGGATGTTGAATGGGTGGCTGGAGGGGGGAAGGGGGGATTGGAGGATTGAAAGGCAGAGTGGGTGGTTTGGAGGGAGAGCTGTCTAGTCTGGGATCTGTGGCAATCCACCTGCATGGAGTCCAAGAAGTCCGACTGGAAGTCTCCTTGTTTTCTGTGTGCAAGGAAACAATCGTGCATGTTCTCACATGTTTTAAAAGAGGTATGAAACAGAAAAGGGTGTCAATGTGTGAAAAATACACTGTACAAAAAGGAATGATGAACCTTGTTTACAGCTGTCAACATGTCACCTGACGTCTCTTTCATAACGGTGGAGAGATGCAGGAATAATAACTACGGATGGGTTAAATGCAGAGAATACATTTAGTTGCCTGTGTACCTTTACTCTGTGCAATGACAATAGATTGAATCCAATCCAATCCAATAAATCCAAAAACCCAGGAATGAGTCAGCATTTTTACACGTTCGGGCCCCTCAATTCAAATTCAAATTGTGTTTTTATTTAGCCGTCTAAAATAAACACGAGCTGACAAGAGTTTAAATAACGTCACTAAATACCGGGCTTATTTCATGCAGTAATCTAAAATTAAAATGGAAAAATCGCATTGGCTGTCTGTCGGGGGAACCGGTGCGACGCTAACTCCGGTTCTTGCAATCCCACGAGTGTCCACTGGGAAACACGCTCAAGACATCCACGGCTGGAGTTGAATATTACAAACACAGTTCGTGCTCACAAAAAAAAAGAAGCTAAAAACAAGGTAAGAAAACATCACCATCCTCTTTATGATCGTAATCTGATTGAAACATACACACAACAAATAAAAATACTTGTTAATTGATTAATGCATATCATATTGTGCATTATCAATAAAGTATATATGTATTAAACAAATAAAAATAAATAAACTAAACACACGTGTTGATGTTCCAATACCTAAAATAATTGAAAGGAATATATTTCCATACCCGCAGTACACCTTTGAGCCACACGAGGGAGCTTAAATGTTCGTATTGGCTCTGATTATTGGAGCCGATTTATAACATTGAATTGAATAAATGTTTATGAGAGGATTAAGCTTAAGCCCTTCTATTCTGCCATTGGTCTAATTCTAAAGTATTTAAAATGTGTTTATGATAACAATAACGCCATGAAACTCTTCTAAATGTCTGTCGGTGAGAATCTCTCCCGTTTCCCACACTGTGAGTCGGGGTCGCCATGTTTTTAAAAAGTTTGGGAAACTCGGATTTAAATTTTTCTGAAGCATACGGGGGAATAAATAGTCGTTTTGACTTTAAATGTGCCCTCAGTGTAATCCGTTGGTGATCGTGTGAGTTGATACGGCCGCCGTGGAGCGTTCAATGATCCAGTCGAACACTGTGAAGGTGCTTCAAACGCCCGATTCTACCAAATACCCTTTTTTAAAATTTAAATAGCATATTTATAACAGACACATTCACGAGAAGAATAATGATTAAAGGAAATAATAATGAAGCCGTATAGCCGAACGGACGTCTCAGGAAACGGAGATTAAAGCGTGAGCGCGTTCAGGTCTGACAACAATATCGCAGCGACTCCACTCCAGAGAGGTTTGAGGCAGAGCAGCGAATAGAAAGAATATCAGTGGAGAAAAAAAAAACGTTGAGACGGAGACAATGCTGGGAATTTGACAGCGACTGTATGTACATCTGATTTGCATATTTGTCTGAGTAAAAATAAAACTGATTGGGGGAGGCAGACCTTATCTGTGTTGTTTTCTTTTCCTCTTTTTTTTTTTTGCTCAAAAAGCTGCCGACTAACCCTTCAGAAATTCATCATTTGGCCGCATTGATTAAAAGATGAGTGAACTTATTATGCATTAAAGCGTCATGTCAAAGCCCTGGCACGGAGAGATAGCGGCCTTATCTCGCCCCCAGCTGATAAGAGACAACATGGGGGAGAGAGAGAGAGAGAGAGAGACGGGGTGGTGGTGGAGGAGGGGGTGATGGAGAGGTATAGGGGGAGAAGCAGAGCGGGAGGAGAGAGAGAGATACAAGGCGGGAGGAGGAAGAAGGGCGTAAAGGGCGGGGGGGTGGAGGGGCGGCCGTGGAGTCGTAATAAGAAGGGAGGGAGCGGGGGGGGGGGGGCGCCTACAGTACATTTAGAGCGGAGGGGAGGGGAGGAAGAAATTGAGAGGGATGGCAGAAGAGATGGGAGACAGTTCTGGGGCATCTAATGTTCCCTCCGTCCTCGCCCTCCGTCCTCGCTCTCCGTCCTCGCCCTCCGTCCTCGCCCTCCGTCCTCGCTCTCCGTCCTCGCCCTCCGTCCTCGCTCTCCGTCCTCGCCCTCCGTCCTCGCTCTCCGTCCTCGCTCCAGCCTCCCGCCACATTCACGCCGCTCTCCTGCCTCTTTTCCTCGCCTCCATTTTGCATTTTCTGTCATTTTTTTCCTTCTTCTTTCCTCCATCGTCCCATGCTCTATCTCACTTTTTTCTATTTTTTTTGATTTTTCATATTCTCTCTCTCCCTCTCACCATCCCTCCTCCCTCTCTCTGCCCCCCCCCCCCCCTCTCTCTTCAGGAAGGTCTTTGAAGGGAGGTCATGAGGGAGACAATGCAAACACAGGCCCTCTGAATAGAGAATGGGAAGAGGACAGCTGTTGGAGATGACAGCGATGGCTGTTAAAACGCAATCTGTCTCTCTTCCCACCGGCCTGTTGCGGCGCACACACACACGCACACACACTCACGCACACACACATACACGCTCACACACACACATGTGCGCCTACGTCTTTTTTTCTCCACAGAGGCCACAATGTCATGGTGACACTCCTAACTGTCAAACACGAGTGCGAGAGCACACACTAACGGGGCATGTGTCATCACACGCACACACGCACACACGCACACACACACACACACACACACACACATATGTAAATGCACACACTCTGCATAACGCACAATGAGCCGGCGGCGAGACGCTTGTGCACAGAAGGTCGTGGAGACGGACGTCCAATACTGAAAAGTCAAAGTACTACACAGTTATACACACGTGTTATATGTTCTATTATTACTTGTACGTTAATGTGAAGAGCTGCAGGTAGTCGATAGTTTGATGTGTAACACCGTCAAACGTCTAAACTCTTTTCTTTTTCTAAAGCTGTCGAATACACCTTTGCACTAACAGTTAATCGTCACTGTTGTTGTTTGTATTGTATATAGATGTTGCTATTCTGTTGTCTTCAATGTCTTTTTTAAATATTCATCCTGTATATATTCATTTGTAGATTACCTGTATGTACGAGGAGAGCGCCCATGTCAAACCCCATGACTGTGCTCACACACACGGCCAATAAAGCGAATTCTGATTCTGATACGAGTAGAAGAAAAAAAACTGCAGTATTTAGGGTTTTATATTGAAGAAAAAACAGAAAGACATTGAGTGTCGAGTCGTGTTTTCGCGCCGCTACGAATGTAACGCTGTCTTTTCGCTCTGTTTTGGGTCTCCACCCTCTTCTGAGGCCAAAACGCGCCGCCGTGTTCGCCCGCCGGCTCCCGGCTGGGTCTGTCGGCCGCGCGACGCGAAACAGGAAGTGCTTTTTTATAATCTAGCGACATCACTGTAGGGAGAGTGAGATGAATCAATAACGTTAGATGCTGTAAAACCAAAACAATGAGCACAAAGACACAAAAAAATCATGTAGGGAAGGCAGTCCTGGATTCTGTCATCCTAATACATAGTTATTGTTCATAAATATATATATATATATATATATATATATATATATCCATATATATATATTTATATATATATATATATATATATAAATATATATATATATATATATTTATAAGCAATAACTATATTTTTATATATACACATATATATACATATATATTATATATAAATATATATATATATAAGTAATAACTATATACATATATATATATATATATATATATATATATATATATATATATGAAGAATGATTTACTCAGCTTTAAGTACTGAGTACACCACAATATTAATAGTAATCAAAGCATTCACTTTGCTTTTTAACATAAAATATGAGAAATGTAAGGGAGTGTTGCTCAATATATATTAATATATGTACCATCCGTCCACTGACTAATGCACAGTGTGACATCTCATCTACATTACTACAGATTGTTTTACAGCCGACCTTCGACGAGTCATCAAACCTATAAACACGAGTTAAAACCCGTCCCCGGCCTCGTGATGTTCGCTCGGCTGTGAGAATCGAGCTACAGGTGCTCCGGTTTAGAGTTCCTTTACTTCAGAGATAGCAAACCAGATCACAAGCTTATACATGTTTGTAAAAAGAAAGACAGAAAGAAAGAAAGAAAGAAAGAAAGAAAGAAAGAGAGAAGCAAAGCTGTATTGTTTTCCAACGTGAGTTCACAATGCGATGAAAATGCAGAGAATACACATGGGGCAACCAGAGCACAGAAATATGATAATTCTGCTTATTTGTGCCGTCTGAAGGAATGATATTTGACTAGAGAGAGGCGTAGGGGGAGAAAGGGGGAGAACAGTCTATTAGTCAAGCAGTAATCAGCACCAACAGCTGACTGATGGGATTCGGGGGGGTCGGATGAAGCAGGAGGAAAAAAACAAGGGAAGAGAAAACAAGGGAAGAGGACTCTCGCTCTAGCTCTGACCTCCACATCAGAGGAGGACGGAGGGAAGCCGGGGAAAAAAAAGCCAGAAATCTCAGGTAGCAGCGGCCGTGACGTGTGTGAGCCGTATCTCACGGCACACACTCCACTGACAGCGGCAGATAAACAGAGGCCCGCTGACCACATGATTTATCAACATGCATTTCACCCCCATCCGCCTCCCTCTCTCTCTCCCTCCGTTTCTCCCTCCTTCACTTTCTCATGCTGCAGCCTCATATGAAAAACACACACATACACACGTACGTACACACACACACACACACACACACACACACACACACGTACACACACTCGTCCCACTCATTAACTGTCAAAACGTACTAATGAGAAATAAAGAGATTGTCTCCAGTATATTGGATGGAGGTGAAAGAGCAGCATGCCAGCAGACACAAAAGAGGGGAATGAAACAAAGACAAAGAAATACTTGGTGTCTGTGTGTGTGTGTGTGTGTGGGGGGGGGGGGGTGACTAAGAAAGAAGGGAGGATGTGTAAGAAGAAACTTATTTTAGCGAAGATGAGATGAAGCCACGGATGTAAAATGTCAACCGGCCAGATGCAGTATAGCAAAAGGTATCTCATACCACAATTAAAAACTTGCATTAAATCTTTACCTTGCAGCGAAAGAAATAATCACACACACACACACACACACACACACACACACGCACACACACACCTCACAATTAAGACAGCTCCCTCTGCTCGGTTTGTGCGAAGGGGCTCTGGTGTTGAAAAGGGTGTTAACACCTTGTCTTCCTGCCTCCTCGCTCCTTCCTTCCTTCCTTTATTCCTCTTGCGCTACATGCCGCCCCCCCCCCCCTTCCCCCCCTCCCCCCTCCTCCCTCAGGCTCAGCACCCCCCCCCACATCGGGAGCCAGATTTGGGGCGAAAAAGGTGCCAGACACTCTGAGCCATATCGGGACTCACTCTGCTGGAGATGGAGAGTAAGAAAGAAATAATGATGTAAGGAGGGCTGGAGGTGTGTGCGTGCGTCCATATGTGTGTGTATGTGTGTGTGTGTGTGTGTGCAGAAGTGGTCTTCAACGTGTCTTGCTCCCACAAGTGTTGGCTTGTTTGCGTGCTGTTTGGACCGTGTGGGTTGTCCCCCAACAACCTTGCTTTGCTTGATGAGCTTGACTTCTCGGAGGTGCTAACTAGGGAGCGGATGCCTCGGCGCGTTTGAAGTGTTTCCCTCGACCCGTCTCGACTTCACGTGTCTCGTCAGTGATGAACCAATCAGGGGGGGAGGGGGCGGGGGGAGGACGATGACACTGAACAATATTGCCAAAACATTTGATGGCGATAATAAAAGAAGAGAAAAAAGATTGTTTTTTTTGTGTGCGAACTCAGCTGCGTTCCCTTTGCTGCCCTTCCTCTTACTCTTTAATTAATTTACTTTATTTGTTACCATCATTTCAGGCGTAAGCGGCTTCTCACAACTTTATTTTTCTTCCCCTGCACCCTACATACTGCTCTTGTATTTGTCTGACTGTTTTAAACTTTATTATTATTTTTATTACTGCTCACTACTGAGTACCTGCTGCTATAATCCTGCAATTTCCTCAGTTTAGGGTGAAGACTCTAATTTTCCCCCGTCCCAGTTCTGTCAAATGAAAACAATGTATTTAAATGAATTTATTTATTTAGCACAAGTTCAGCAAACAGGCCAACTCAAAGTGCTTTGCATAAAGCTTAAAAAGCGTCGAGGCAAAGAGCAAAAGAAAAAAAAGGTAATTCAAAAACAATTAACAGTCATTAAAAGAGCCGAGAGGATCGAACATTTTAACAAGCCCAAATAGAAAACTAATGAAATAATTAAATGATTTTATAAAAGGCAAAATAGAAAAACAAACGCCCTCAATTTATTTTAGAACTGAGTGTTGCAGCAGTTTGTTTAAGATTTAAAAAAAAAAAAAAAAAAAGGGGCAGTGTGTAGGATTTAGTGCCATCTAGTGGCGAGTTTGCAGAATGCATCCGACTTCACACCCCTCGGCTTCTCCCTCCTTTTCCAAGCATTATAAGAACTACGGTGGCCTTCAGAAGAAGAAGAAAGAGGTTTAGCATCATATTACATATAGTTATCTACATATATAATATATATAATTATTGTATCATTGTATTATATCAGCATTGAACCCATCATTAGTTATTAAGGAGCAGTGGGCTGCTGCAAAGCACCCAGGGAGCAACTGGGGGTTCAGTGCCACACACACACACACACACACACACACACACACACACACAAACACACACATTTCTAAAATCATCATTGTGTTGCTGGGCTGCAGTTGCAAATAAATAAAGCGCTCATTCTTACTTAACAAAAACAAGTTTCGGGTCCTTCTTCAACCACCGATGCAGACACACATGGGGATGTGATTAAACACGCGAGTGAAGGGATGAAACCAATCGATGAAGCAGGCCTGGTTACACGGTGAACCTTCCATTCTTCACCTTCTGTAATTATTTCTCCCCAGCAGTTACTAAAATCCACAACTCATCATCACTGTTTAAAAAAAAAAGAAAAGTCCAAGTCGCTCTATTTTTGGCCCTTATCCACTTTCTGCACACGCGTTGTGTATCGATCAGGATTGTCTTTAACAGACTGCTGTGAGGTCCATTAACCTGTGGCGATGACAAAGCATTAAGAGGCTAATGTGTCCCGGGGGGGGGGGGGGGGGGGGGGGGCGACAGCTCAGCAGACAACGCCGCTCTGCTGCTTTTACGGCGTTCCTTGGAGTATTCTGTTTTTTAAGGAGATTGCCGATGCAGATTCCAATACTTCGATGCAGAGCACTGATCTGATACCTGGTCATGATCTACGCCCCAATATCTATTTCATAATGTTGCAGAAGAATCAGGATTCTCACCGAAAACAACATTTGAGAAGACGACATTTGAAGACCAATTTTGCATTGTAACGTAACTCAATGGGACCTTGTTGACGTTGGTCATGCTGCTAACGGCCGACGTGAACCGGCTCTCCTTCCTCCTTGTTATTGTTGACAAAGTTCATTGAATGTATTTTAACTCGAAATCTGTCCTTCTGGTCACATGACATCTATTGTCCTGTCCATCCTGGAGAGGGATCCTCCTCTCTCTCTCCTGAAGGTTTCTTCACTTTTTCCCCCCTGAAGGGTTGTTTGGGAGTTTTTCCTGATCCGATGTGAGGTCAAAGGTCAAAGGTCAAAGGTCAGGATGTCTATGTGTACAGATTGTAATTGGAGAAATTGGGCTATACAAATAAACTGAACTGAAAAGTTGTATTAGCAGGCAACAAAAGAGTTCACTATAGTGTTCAACCACAAGTGTGAAGTATCAGTAAATACAACTAGTGAAGCCACATATATGTTGATTCTTTTTTGTTTTCTTTTTTTATAGTTCTAGCAGGACTCTAGCAAACGTTAACTACAGTTCTTTGTTTTACGTTAACAGTTTTGATGAATTCATGTTCATCTGTTTCGCTGACTCGCTTCGCATGAGGCTGCATGGAAGTGCAACGGGGAACGTTCTCCACGATGACCGAACGGCAACTTTTCTAGTAAAGGTCTGAACGGTATTCGTGTTTCTGGTACTTTAAAAGTAAAACGCTATCGGTGACCCCTGACCTCTGACACGCGTTCCGACATCCAGCCGTCACACACGCGTTGTTTACGGCTGATTCAGAACCACGGACAGCGCTCTGTTTGTTTGTGTGTGGAAGGCAGCGGAGAAGACGCTGTCCGTGGTCCTCAAGCAGAGCGAAGGGCAGACTGAGAGAGAGAGAGAGAGAGAGAGAGAGAGAGAGAGACGGAAAACAGATGCTGCTGATTTGACAGAGAATCGTTCGTGAACAAAATATATACTCAGCGCTCCGTTTTTTTTAATGCGAGTGCTCCGATTAATAAACGTCTTTTATTTTGAAACAGCGGTCTTTGGTTGTTGTTGTTTTCATTTTTTAACAAAACTTTTTTTCAAGTTATTTCTTATTACGAGAGACTCTATGCAAAAAGGAAATGTGCATTTCTGAGGAAGGACACAAAACCAGTCAGAAACCTATTTATGTGAAGGTCAAACGAAGCGCGCACATAAACACAGTGGAACCAGAGTAGATTTATAAACTGTGTTCTTTGGTAATAATGGTTATTGATCTTCTAAAAAACTAAAGGTTGCCTACAACACTGATCATGTGACTTATTGTCCTTCCATTATTTGAGTTATTATTATTATTATTATTATTATTATTATTATTATTATTATTATATATGCACAACACACTGCAGTAGATCACTGGAGATCCTGGCAAACTCAGCACCACTTTGTTTTCCACCTGTATATTTAGTATTAGTATTAGTATTTAGTTTTTAATTTTTAGTATTTAGTTTTGTGTTTTATAATTATTTTTATTAATGCTCTGATGTGTGATTTTTGAAATGTCCCCACTGTGGAACGAATAAAGGAATATATCATATCATTATCGGTACAAGGAACAGTAAAAAAGGTGAGAATAAGAATAATAGAATACGTTTTATAAAAGCGTAACAATGTCTTAAGTAGCGAGCCGGTTGTTCATGTCTTGGGGAAAAAAAGAAAAGATGGCGGTAAAAGGTTTTTGCAAAGGATTCAACAAAAAGATTCATTCTTTCCTAAATTGTTTGTTGTCCTCTCCGATTTTAATTCGACATCTGCTGAGATGTTGATTATTTAGCGTATTTAAAGCGCCGCATTCCTCAGAGAAACGTCCTTTTTCCCTTTTGTCCTTTCCTTTCCTCTTATTTCCTCATCAGGTTTCCCTCCCTCCATAATTACCACTTATTAATCTTAAATGAGAGCCCGTAACACGTTGCATGGTTTTAATACGGCCTGTTAATGTGAGAGTTAATTTATGGGCTGTGATTCTGGAGAGAGGGATGATGGAATGAGCCTCGTCCATCACACAAACCATTAAGACACCCGCAGACGAGAAGAGACTCCAGGTGAGGCGGTTAAACTTTCTCTGAGGACACTCGGAGTGCAAAGAGGAAAACCTGGAGAAAACATATGGCTCCTTCTCCTCTCCCTCTCTCCCTCTCTCCCTCTCTCGCTCTCCTTCTCGCCCCCAGTTTTCCTTTCTTCTCCTCTTCAATCCCGTCTTTGTGCCGTGTGCCCCGTTTCAGGGGCTGAAGTGGCGCTCGGCTACGCTGAAGTGTCTGCACTGCTGTGCTTGAGCCCGCAATTCAACGACTGTATGTGTGTGTGTGTGTTTATGTATGTGTGTGTATGTGTGTGTGTTTGTATGTGTGTGTGTGTGTGTGTGTGTGTGTGCCTGAGCCTGCAATTCACCAATTTCACCGCTAATTAGCCCACAAAGGCTACCGGCAGGGTGGAGCTGAGGAGGAGGAGGAGGAGGAGGAGGAGGAGGAGAAGGAGGAGGAGGAAGAGGAGGAGGGTGGAGGGAGGGTGGCATATGCGGGAGGTCCAGGCCTGAGGGGGCGGCGATGCTGGCACAGCTGAGACATACATCACGGGACCAGACAGACGCCTCTGTGTGTGTGTGCGTGTGTGTGTGTGTGTGTGTGTGTGTGTGTGTGTGTGTGTGTGTGTGTGTGTGTGTGTGTGTGTGTGATGGTGGGGACTAGCGTATGTGTTTCTGTGTATCTGTAGCAGAGTGTTGGGACCATGTGTCCCATGGCCTCTCTCTCTCTTTCGCTCCATGCCACCCTCTCTCTATCTCTCCCTCTCTCTTAGCTAATCTCTCTCTTTCTCTCGGCGCCACCTCTCTCTATCCCTCTCTCTATCCCTCTCTCTAGCCCTCCCTGCCTCCCTCTCTCCTTCCCTGGCGATGGCTGGGTTGGTTGCAGCTGTAGTTCAGCGAGTCTTAACTCCCGAGGCTGGTCCCAGCATGCCCAGTAGTCCCACTACGCCTACTGGCAGAGGCTGCTGGTCCTCTGCCATCACTGTGTGTGTGTGTGTGTGTGTGTGTGTGTGTGTGTGTCACAGAGATTCACATCCCTCTTGCCAATTGTTTTACTACGCATCAGACGGAAAACCTTCCAGGGAGGCAGGCTGCTGGCAGCCGGCCACCGGGCCGTGGAGTTCATCCAATGTTTAGTTTTTTTTGTGTGTTTCCGTGCGGCGTGTTTGTTCTGGGTATTCACACATAAACACACATTTATGTATCTGTGTATGTACACAAAACACGTATATCCCTTCAGATTTAGGGCTGAAACAATTCCTCGAGGAATCGTTATTGTGATGCGTTCAAATGCAATCGTGTAAAATGTAGTTTTTGTCAGAAACGTGGAAATGAAATGAGATATTAGATATTATAACGAGGAACTATAACCAGTTTATTAACTCCAAGCAACCTATACATATACATTATAAAAATGACCAATGTTAAGATTTTCTTATCAATAAAAATACAATCTTTTATATCCCGATCATTTGAATCGTCTGTTTTTATGCCAAATACAGATGCCTGCAAAATAATAATAAAAGGATATAGTTGAAGATAATAATAAATATGCTGATGTGGACACAAATGTGCTTTTCAAATGGGTTTCATTTAGATAATACATCGCAATGTTTGATATAACAATAGTGATCATATTGCAATATCTAACAATCTCAATCGTGTCATTACTTATCGGGATAATATCATATAATGGGGCCTCTTGTGATTCCCACCGCTAACACATATAATATATAATATGTATATAGACATGCATGCAGGAGTGTATTTTTGGCGTCCTTGGACACACACTCAGCTCACATGTATGTGTGTTTAGAATAAACAGCAGGAGTGAACACTTATTATAATATAATATTATAATAAGATACAGCAGGACAAACAATACCAAAAACACGTATGATGGAGGAGATCTAAACCTGCATCCAGCTCAGCTGCTGCTGACTCACCAAAAAACTGGAAACGGGATGATTACCGCTTGCTCCGTGGTATTTTATTCATCACGTGACCCGGCCGGCCGCGTCCTGCCAAGTGCGTCGCCGAGGCGCCAAGCGCACTTTTGGTAATTTCGTGGCCCGGTTCCCTCGTCGCACCTGTGGCACCCGCGGTGGGATCCGGCGGAACGCATTACCATATATTAGAGGTGGGTGCATTAGCGGCTGTGACAATAAAAGACAATCACCCTCCCCCCCCCCCCTTTAATCACGGGGCTCTCCCCGGTATGACGGCACGGACAGTTTGGGAATCCTGGAGAGAATTTTCCGGTGAGGAAAACGTGTTGTTATTATGAGATGTAATGTTGGTATCGGCTCGTTAACGTCGCCCTGATAACGATACGATCAATAAACTGGGATTCTAAAAATAGCAGCTTTTTGTTTTTAGGATCGTAGCGATGAAACTAAATCTGTCATATATTATCATGAAAAACGTGGAGCTCTAAACACATGATAGCAACATGAATAAAAAGGTGGCGTGGGCGTCGTTTAGGGAAGGAGTTAAGGAGGGAGAAGTTTTAAGATCTCTAAACAGCCTGTCGATGTGAATTAGAAACCAGATTAATTAATCAAAACAACACTAATAATGTGCACATCAAGGGGGCAAAATGCAGTTGTTGTTGTTGTTGTTGTTTTGACAGCGTGGTGCTTGTTAACCAGAGGATCTGCTGTGCGTAATTGTGGGTTTCCAGTCGGGCCACAATTACAGAAAATATCACAATATGTCCTCCTGCGATTTTCAAATCACAGGACGAGGAATACGTGTGGCGTTAGGACGATTAGCGGAATTACACTTATTACCAAACTAATTCATGTGTGTGAATTCAGCCCAGTAGCACGGTCACGAGATCCAGACATCACATCTATGAACTGGGACCTCTCATACCCGACTTCTCGTTTTGTTACCCAAACCCGACCTCTCGTGGTTTTTTTACCTAAACCCGACTTCTCGTGTTTTTTTACCTAAACTCGATCTCTCGTGGTTTTGTTACCTAAACCCGACTTCTCGTGTTTTTTTACCTGAACCCGATTTCTCGTGGTTTTGTTACCTAAACCCGACCTCTCGTGGTTTTGTTACGTAAACCCGACCTCTTGAGGATTTGTTACCTAAACCCGACCTCTCGTGTTTTGTTACCTAAACCCGACCTCTCGTGGTTTTGTTACGTAAACCCGACCTCTCGTGGTTTTGTTACGTAAACCCGACCTCTTGAGGATTTGTTACCTAAACCCGACCTCTCGTGTTTTGTTACCTAAACCCGACCTCTCGTGGTTTTGTTACGTAAACCCGACCTCTTGAGGATTTGTTACCTAAACCCGACCTCTGGTGGTTTTTTACCTAAACCGGATTTCTCGTGGTTTTGTTACCTAAACCCGACCTCTCGTGGTTTTGTTACGTAAACCCAACCTCTTGAGGATTTGCTACCTAAACCCGACCTCTCGTGGTTTTGTTACCTAAACCCGACCTCTTGAGGATTTGTTACCTAAACCCGAACTCTGGTGGTTTTGTTACCTAAACCCGACCTCTTGAGGATTTGTTACCCAAACCCGACCTCTTGAGGATTTGTTACCTAAACCCGAACTCTGGTGTTTTTCTACCTAAACCCGACTTCTGGTGGTTTTTTACCTAAACCTGATTTCTCGTGGTTTTGTTACCTAAACCCGACCTCTCGTGGTTTTGTTACCTAAACCCGACCTCTCGTGGTTTTGTTACCTAAACCGACTGCTCACGGGAATCCATTTCCAATCAAATTTCATAAGTGACAAAGGGAAGCCGTGGGACCGCCTCGGAGCCACTAAACAGAATCCAAGTGAAATTCAGGCACATTCGAGAAAAAAAAGAAAAAAGGAAAACTTCACTGATTGACAATTTTCTCCAGATGGCCATTCAGCAGGCTGGAGTAGAAAAGGGCCTCGGTGTGTGTGTGTGTGTGTGTGTGGTGTGTGTGTGTGTGTGTGTGTGTGTGTGTGTGTGTGTGTGTGTGTGTGTGTGTGTGTGTGTGTGTGAATGATGGCTTCCTTGCCCTGTCTCTTCTCCCAGCTCACCACTGATGGATTAAAGCTCTGGACAGGTTTCAGCCCTATTGATCTCACCTGCCACGGCTGCTCACATCAGTCGGTGTGGGGTGGGAGATGGAAAGATGGGATAGAGAGAGAGAGAGAGAGAGGGAGAGAGAGGGGCAGTTTAAGGAGGTTTTCACACTTGGCTGGATCAAACTTTTTTTAAGGGGAACTCGTGGTGATTAATCAGCTGTTTTTTAACTGTACGACTCGGAGCCCTGAACAATGAAAATCAAAACATTTGAAGAAAGAAGGAGAACTTGATGGTAATTAACGAGGTTTGAAGCTATTTGCTAATTAAATGAGCCAACCAATTCATACACTAAATAAAACGCATCTTGTTTTCCTCGTGTTTTAACCCTCATCCGACCGACACATTGAACATACAGGGACAGAATAAACCCTCAAAGCAAAATGTATTATCTTCTCAAGACATTATGTGTGTCAATAATGTCATCTAAAAAAAAAGAAGCTAAAGTTAATTTGCATATTGTGTAAAAGGACGTGAGGAAATCTGTGTGTGTCTCCTTCAAAAGGACCTCTGATAGTGTGCGATTCTTTAAATTAGGGCCCATGGCGAACATGAAACCCATGAATATTTCCATCTATTAAAACTGCATACAGATAGAATTGGATGCTTTTGATTGGCGTCCCCCAGCAGCCAAATACATTGGTATTATTTAACAACAACATTTTAAAAAAGAACAAATTGATCGACAAAGTAATAAGAAAACAATTTGGGAACATAAAATAAAGCACCTGTGATAAAAAACTATGGCTGAGCAATATGCGGGAAATTTAAATACCTAAATAATGTATACCTCCATATTGTGAGGATATCATCAACTGGACCTTTGAAACTTTCAGAAAATACATAAACAATATATATATATATATATATATATATATATAATATATATATATATATATATATATATATATATATTTCTATAATCATCAGTAATGACATCATTTCACAATAAAAAATATATCCCATTAAACTCTGTTATTACTGTTATCAGCTAATGAGGACAGAATTATAACAATAAACCGTGTTAGTAGCTGCAAATACAAAACAAACATCTAACTATAACATGTTATATAACTCAAACATGTTAGTTTACATGTTAGTAGCATGTTAAATGAAAAACACCAATACTTTTATTGATGAATACCGTCACTTGTTCCCTGCCTTAGCGCAGCACGGTAACAATAACAATAAACACAGAGGCTGCTGGGAACTTTGTGGGTTTTGCAGGTATTTGGTTATAAACTAAAGTATTTACACATTCTGACGGGGCTCCATAGAAAAGATGAAGATGATTAAAGAGAAAGAGAAATACTTTAAATATCTGAACCACGTTTAAAGACGACCCATCTAGTCGTATAGTTAAGAGATGACACTCCGGAAGCAACGCTGCTCCAAATATTAAAAGACAAAACATAAAAATATGTCCCGTCCTCCTCAAAGACATGGCTTTCTTCATTTCTTTCTTCTTCTTCTTTCTCTCCTCGGAGCTCTCCAAGATAACCGGGTTTAAGTGAGCGCGTGTGAAAACGCCCCGAGGCCGCGTTTGTCGCCATCTAGACTATCGCCGTCCTCCACGCCGGCTTATCTAACTAACTGATAAATAACACCGTCTGTCACAGTGATAACAAGGTCAATTCAATCTAGCTGACCAACAGCAATGCCCCCCCCCCCCCCCCGAAGCGTTAAGCAGCCACATCTGATGCCGCCGCCGACCTCCACGCTAATGAACAACACACACAAGCAGAGAGAGAAAGAGAGAGAGAATGAATATGAATGAAAGGCAAATCTATCAGAAACACGCCTCCTTTAAATACCTCCCCCTCCCCCACACACACACACACCCTCCTCTTCCTCTACTCCTTTCCTTCGCACCGCCACCCCCCTCCACCCCGTTATATTTTATTCTCCAACGTGTGGTGAATTTAATAAATATATGCAAATGTGTGCTGTGGAACATGACGAGTGTAAATCAGGCGAGGATGTTCTTTGAGCGCTGCCGAGATTGAGGCTGAGAGCTGACCCCGGGTTAATCATTTTTCACTTCCCTATCGCATTCAATTCTGCTGCGCCTCTGTGTGTGTGTGTGTGTGTGTGCGGGTGCGCAGTACAATTTGCCACGCATGTGTGTGCATCCCATGTGTGTGCATGCTGGTGGAGGCAATACACAATTAATTACAAACTTTGTACACACGATTAGGAAAATATTTGCTTTCAAATTTTATGCGAAATGGACTTGAGAAATATAAATACAAATCTGGATTTTGGCATTTCATACGTTTGTTTTAAATGTATTTCTCAAAAAGGGTTTTATTTGCATTTTTTCTTTTAAACGAGGTCGTCAGATTCTGTAATACAAAACTTTTTTTTGCCGCGTCCCTTTTTTTGTTTGTGACGTAAACGGCGTGATAAGAACACGCCGTCAGCGCTGTCCCAAAAAACGTAGGAACATGAACTGCCTCGGATTTATAATATCATCCATAGCTCAGGGAATTTTACAGATTTTTCCAGGAACTGCATCTGGATGCTTCCAGAAGGACTCGAGTAGCCTTGTTGATGGCCTGTTGGCTCGGATCGGTGCAGCACCTCAATATATATATGAGTATTTTAGCTGGCTGGTCATGTATCTTTCTAAATGTAACACAAGATCTAAACTGAGCTGCAGAAAATACCAGGAACATGCTAATTTAAGCAGGATATGCTTTAGGGGCGTGGCTACAAGGTGATTGACAGGTCTCTACCAGATCTGTGTATATGGTCATTTCCTGTTCATTGTTTGCAAAAAACAATATGGCGACGGCCATGATGCTGTACTCGAGGCTTCAAAACATCAGTCCGCAAACCAACGCGTGTCGTCATGGCGACCGCGTCCATTCAGTTTGTGGTTGCGGGCCAGAAACCCAAAGCAATGCGCTGAATGACGCGTGAGAGTTAAAGTCAAGTCAGTAAAAGGTGGCGCTGTCGTTGTTTTCTTCAGAAAGAAGAAAATCGCTCCATCTCCATCATTTCACTTGTTTATTACATTTCCTCTGATTGACCACCTTTTTTTTTTCTGAACCACCACAATCAAATGAAAACCTTTTATCGCATCAACGACAATAGAAATAAATATTCCGGACGTCTTTTGATACACTTTCAAGTAATTTTTCTTTCAAACATTTTCCGCTGAGGTTGTGAATGAATCACGCCAACACGGCCCGCCGCTGTTAGAGGTAATAAACTCACGCATGGCAGCAGAGAGGTTGAAACACAGGTGGCGTGTGAACGTCAGTAGATTCAGTTCCCGTAGAAGTCCCCGTCACTCAGAGTTTCAGTGCTAATAAATTAATGTTGGAACTTTTTAGCAGAGGATGAATACACCAGGGACTAGAACGGGCACTCGGTAGAGCACATACCTTCGTACATCACAAGATCGGGCATTGAATTATGAACATTTTGACATTAGTTGCATGGGAATTGGATAAAAATGTACCGTGCTATGGTAAAAAGAAGATTTTGACCTTTTCATGACCTTGACCTTGAGCATCGATCCGATCAATCACAAAATATAATCAAATGTTCCCCGGATAATAACCAATCATCCCACCAAACTTCATGCGATTCTGTTTAAAAATTTTTGACTTATGCAAGTAACAGGTATACAAATAAATAAATAAATACACAGCGATCAAAACATAACCTTTTGCATTTTCAATGCGACGGTAAATATCCAAGAGACGCTTCCCTGTTGGTCTGATCTCTGCCGCATGTTTTCACTACAGAGTCCATTCGACGAGAGGATTCACAGTTTTTTGGTGGTTGATGCCAGAGCAACGTTTGCAGTTTCTCGTGATATCTTCGATACAAATTTGACAAACCGGCTCTACAGTCCAGAGGAACGTTCGACCGTGACTCCGTATTCTGCATCCAACGCGATGCCGTTCGTCTCCCGTGAAAGATTAGAGGACTAAATCGTCCGGCTGCTCCTTCCCGTTGACTTGCGTTGCATAAAGCTGAGAAACGATGACAACGGCATCGTTGTGGCGCCTCGCAAGTTGTACGCGCTGTCCAAATTAAAATATGTCCGACGGCTCATGCCACATATCATGCCTGTGTGTGTGTGTGTGTGTGTGTGTGTGTGTGTGTGTGTGTGTGTGTGTGTGTGTGCAACGCTTTGAAATGAACATATTTAACGTTGCGCTACTGGTTAGCTGGGGTG
Source organism: Liparis tanakae (assembly GCA_036178185.1). NCBI lineage: Eukaryota > Metazoa > Chordata > Actinopteri > Perciformes > Liparidae > Liparis > Liparis tanakae. The sequence goes on along the minus strand of CM070090.1, from coordinate 14,455,967 downwards.
CAGATATGAGGCCGATATTTTACCCTCGGGGTCAATTTGACCCAAGCAATTAAAACCTAGAGAAAACTATTTGAATTAATATTGTTTCCCAAGTTTAAGTGTGAGGTACTTTATGTTTGTTTGTTGACGACCTAAACAGCCCTTTAAATAAATAAAAAAGTAGATATTTCTTATATGTTTAACACAGTGAAAAACCACCTGGGGTCAAATTGTACACAACATTGAAAACATATCATCATGTGAATTGTATGTTTACCTAGTTGTTCCCAATAAATTAGAAAGAAATTATAAAATATGAATTAAAAAAAAATATATCAATAATTTCTTTGGAGATGTTAAACATTGAATAATTATTCAATAAATGGCAATTTCTAAGGTATATTTCTATTAATGTCAACAACTGTAACTCTTCCTATTGATCCACCTCCATCGTGTATTTAATGTTTGAATTAAAACAGTGTAAATATTGTTTTAAACACACACTCAAAGCTGCTTGGAACCCTTTTATTGTGTGTTATTAAATGTGCGTTATTTGTACGCTGCTAATGAATTATGCCGAACAGGCATCCTGGTAAACAAACAAAGTCGCCTGAGCGAACACGACGTGTGAAGTAAACACTGAGCGCGCCCAGTGACGCCTCCACCGACCGTCGAGTTAGCTCTGCTGCTTCTTAGGGTAAACATCAGCCGTGGAAACAACAACAACAACAACAGAGGAGGAAGAGGAAGAGGAAGAGGAGGAGGAGGAGGAGGGAAAAAAGAAGGAAAAGCGTGTCCGTGTCGGAGGCTCTTGCGTTCCCGCCGCCTCCGCAGGCTTCTTCCCCTCTGCTCTTTTCCAAATGATTGAGCTCCTAATCAAACGTAATTTAACTCACTATCTCGGCCCTCGCTCGCTCACCCGCCCTCACCCATCCTCACCCATCCTCACCCCTATTCCCCAGTAGTCCCTATGCCCGGGGTCCTGTTGCCAAGGCAACCGGTATCTCATTTCTAAAGTGTCAGTTTACATTATTGTCTTCACGCTATCCAGCAATAACCTCTCTCTCTCTCTCTCTCTCTCTCTCACACACACTCCATCTCTCTCTCTCTAGGTCTATTTGTCTGTCCCTCTCTCACAAATACTTATACATACACCCCCCCCCCTTATCTTACACCATGTCTCCCTTCCTTCCTGCACTTTATCCTTGTATTCACTTATATAACTATACTGTATATATATATATATATATATATATATATATATATATATATTCTGTGCAATCCACTTCAATTTCCCCCGCATACATACAAATACATAATGCAAATAATATCGTGCACAGAGTACATACCTGTGAAATGTGCATGATGAACTTTGTAGTGAACAGGATGTTTTCAGAAGAACTGCTTCTTTGTAGCTAAAAGAAAAACGCCCCAGGTAATGAAAGCAGGTACAATTGATTGACAAAATCTGTTAAAAAAACATGTTAAAAAGAGAAAAGAAGCCCATTGTGCTCTGATTCTTCCCCGCTGGTTGTGCCCATTAAAAGTTCACGAGCGATGTTCACGTTTCAAGAATTCGACGATGTCTATGATATATGATAAATTGTTCCATAGCTTCAAGTGGACACATTTCTTTTGAATTTGACTCCGTCGGAAGGAGAAGAGGCCTTGAGAAATTATAAATCGACCCTTGAAATAGCTGAGACGTAAGAGGTCAATACTGTATCTTGGAATTCCACAATAGATTAACTTTGAGATACCAATTCTGAAATTACACACAAAAATGTATATTATCAGTAGACCGTCTTCTCTTAGTTAGTTATTGAATTGTTGTTGTATTCTCATTTTAAGATGAAAAAGATCTAAAGGTGAGTGACTTACATATACAGATCATCTGGGGACTAAATAAATTGCAATTTCAAACCAACAATACATTAAATATCTAGAGACACAGCCTGCAGGCTGCACACAACTGATCACCAACGATATACAACAACAACTATACAAACACGACCTATACTAAATGAGGAGAAACTTCATAAATCACCACAGCAACATCACCAGAGATGTAACCAGTAAGAACCGTATGCAGGGCTGCAGCCACGTATTACAGAAGAAGACAAAAGATTGCCTGCACAGCCAACAACTACAATGGGCACTCGGTAGAGTGCATAGCTTCGCATATCACAAGGTCGGGCATTGAATTCTGAACATTTTGGCATTAGTTGCATGCCAATTGGATACAAATGGACCGCGCTATGGTAAAAAGAAGATGTTGACCTTTTCATGACCTTGACCTTGACCTGTGATCCGATCAATCCTCAAATCTAATCAAATGGTCCCCGGATAATACCCAATCATCCCACCAGATGTCATGCGATACAGTGTAATACATTTTGAGTTATGCAAGTAACAAGCATACAAATCAATAAATAAATAAATAAATGGCGATCAAAACAAAAACTTCCGCATTTTCAATGCGAAGGTAATAAGTGAACTCCTCTCTCTGGACTCGAGTCCCTCCACCAGCAGCAGGAAGGCCTCACTGCGGTGGGAGAAGCTCCTTTCGTTAGCTAGCGGACCCAAGACGTTGGTGAGCAACGACGTCAAGACGTCTGCATCCACAGACCCCTGTGATAAAACATGCCCCACTTTACAGCAGAAACTAATATGATTATAGCCTGGTGAAAAAAGAAGGTTTTTGCCGCATCGGCGTGAACTCAACTCACGTCTTTGTCGTCTCTTCCAAGAGTTTGACTTTGAGCTTCACCTCTCCTCCTTTATTCATGAGCTCATTGACAGTATGTGTGTAAAGAAAAAATACATAATTCAGAATTTAACATTATTTTGATTGCCTTTCATTTTTATTTTATTTTGTTATCATTTTTATTTTATTTTGTTATCGTGGTACCATATTATAAGAAATAAGTATGTCGGCCCATGTCTCCTGAATGTGTAATTCCCCACTTTGATCCTCCCTGTGTGAGACGTCCATGTTCTTGTACACTATTACACTATTACACTATTACACTATTACACACGCTGAGCTGCAGTTTACCTGCATTATTTGTACATCTCATGTTGTCAATAAGCAAAAGGACATTCTGTGTGTGGGTGCGTTTGATTCAGTGCATGAACGTAGAAGCATCCAAGTATCATTATCGTATTTAAATGTATTTATTTAAATTGACTACATGTCTGCAATGTTAATGCATTTAAATGTTTACTAAAAATATAACTTAAAAATAAATAAGAATGTATTATAATAACAAACAACAACTAACAATCCATCTATTTATATTTGTATAAATTGAGTATGTGAGTACATAGCTGCAATGTTAATAAAAGTTTATGTTCTTATGTAAATAAATAAAAATAGATAGTTTTACTAAGTTGAGGTACTATAACTGACATTCAAGTAATCCTTAATTTAATTGGATTGCTGTGTATTTTTGGTATAACTACAAATACCACCTGAACATATATTATAATGAATGTATCTCCCCTCCAAAGATTATTGAATGCATTATTGAAAACTCTGACTAAACTATGAATAGACCTAAATTTCATACAGAATTTATACTAATTTCAAATTGTTCACAGATAATAAATATCTTTTTCTTCTCCAAAGAGTTGTGTATATTTTCTCATAAAGACCAGTTAATTCCTCTCCATAGATCTCGCGTGAGTAAATTGTGATTTTATCTCCCTAAACGAAGGAGATCCTAATCCTGCATAATTCATGGGAGGTAATTATTTGCTGTCGGCTTATTACAGTAAGATTGTTTCTTCGGCTGCATTCCCCCCTAAAACGTATCGCATGAAATGAAAAATACACAAAAAATGGATGGACACAAAACACAAAATATCGTTGGATTTATCTAAAGTGGGAACTTAGTTTATTCCATTTAACTGACAGAAGCTCAATGGCTGCAGGTCACTACTTGCTGGCCTTCTCGAAAACAACTTTTTCCAATTTAAAGTTGAATTTTTTTGTTCCCTTTACAGATTATAAAGCCACTTTAGGCACATTTATAATCTGTGATACTGAATAAAGAGACTAACTCCACAAGCATTGGTAGATCCCCCCACCTGCAGGCCTCCACTTATGCACACACACAAACAGGAGGTCATCTGTTTAAAATATGAATAGATAAATATTGATTAACTAAAACATTAACCCTAAGGCAAGTGCACGTTCCTAAACTCCCTCAGTGGTTATACATATTTCCAATTACCGTCATCCCACTAAAAAAAACACAAAATCTCTGCGTGTCCCTCGAATACCTGGAGAACCGTTGATCCGATCCCCTTCACACTTGGCGGGCGTATCGCCGAGGACACAAAGATTTGAATGTTGGTGTTATTTAGGCCGATCACTTCCTCGGAGTCAACACGAGCCGAGTGTATTTACTCGGTGTGTATTTCCTCAGCTTGGGCGTGATCTCCCATCTTCGTACGATCGGATTTTCAGCATAAGACTCGATGCTAACCGATAACCCTCATAACATTACAGCCTGCAGAATACCTTGTTTAACTAAATCCACGCTCTACTTCAATATCACGATTGTTTACGTCAAAACGAGAGACGGACAGGATGATTTGAAACCTTCTTCCCCCGCTAAGTGTATTGTTGCGTGAACCAGAAACCACTTCTCCCATCGGATAAACCTAGAAATGCAACGTTTTCCTCCGAAGTAGAAGTACACGGTGAGTGGTGTACAGATGCTTGTTTTAAAGAGCTTTTGGGGCGTCTTGGAAGTTATTTCGGGAGCAGTAACATAATGCAATACTTTTTTAACAAGTAAACATCGTGATGAAGCCACAGCTGTTGGCGGCCTAGGTTGCCGGTACACGGTAACATCTGCCCCTGGTGTTGTAACTACGTCACGGAAGGTGCGCTGCTGTTGCTGATTTCGAGAAAGGGTGCCGTTCCAAACGGGCATTTTTTCGAGAGAAAAGTTGTTATTATTATTTCTGAAATGCTCCATCTTGTCGTCATTATGCTGCAATTAAAATGTTGCGTTTTCCAACTGGTGAATGCAACCCAAAGGCAAAAAAATAAAGAAAAGCCCCAAACATGTCATGTAATGCAGAGTGTCGGCATCACGAGGCGCGATGAGCGAGCGCTTCAACGACGGCTTGAAGGCGCGAGGTGCCTCCACAAAGTGAGCACCGTTCATAAAACAGTTACGGCAAGTGGAGTGTTTTTTGAAGGTCTTAAGTGAACATTACCTGTGATCTCATTCTTGTTAGAAACGGAGAGCACTGTGAAGTGTTGACAGTTGACGCAGTCTGAAGATGCGTGTGAATGTGTGAGAGGAGGAGAAGAAGAAGAAGTAGAAGAAGAGGAGGAGGAGGAAGAAGAAGCCAACCGCTTGATGCCGGCCTCAAACATCAGCTGAAGAAGAGGAGCGCTGATTCACGCTGGATGTGTGAATGCAGAGGAGACGTTTTCACTTGTTTTGAAAGGCCCGGGGAAATGAGGCAGGTTCACACCTCTGAGTGATCTTTGAATTGTTCCAGTCTTCAGGTAAGCGCCTGAATATATTACTCAAAGTCAGATATTGTAGCTGTTGCCGTGGAAGAAATATGTATAACGACGACAACAAAGTTGTATTTTTACACTTTAAGTACTTCCAATCGATGATAATTTATACCTTTTTTTTCTCATGCAGTTAGTGCAAAATATTCACTCATAAAAGTCAGTTTACTGGACAATTGTACATATATGAAATAACGTTTGAAATAATAAAATAACGGAACAGTAAAATACCTCTGTTCATATTAATACATCAGAATTAATAATCTGATAAAGTAGTAATAATAACAAAAATGCAAACATTTTGTACATTGTATTATATCATATTTACGAATAATAATTCAACGCTTTATATGCAAGGAAACTACCTCCATACAGATAGAAAAGAGGTAATAACCAAATATTAGAATATACAGTATATATATATATATATATATATATATATATATATATATATATATATATATATTTATATATGAATATATATATATGTATATATATGAATATAAATTATTCTAAATAATACAATACTTTATATTGTATGTATGTATATATATATATATATATATATATATATATATATATATATATATATATATATAATTATTCTAAATTTAATTCAAAATAATATAATACTTTGAAATGATTGTGCTTTTAATTTAGATTCTTCAAATATAATATGCTGCTCATACTTATGGATTTAAAGTAACATTGTGAATCCGGGATGATTAAAGCCAGCATGCTTCTCTGGCTATTCTGACATATGAAGAGGATCAACGTTCAAGGCTATGAGGAAGTAGTTTAATGCATAAGAAATGCAACAGGATGCTCTTTGTCGGGACAGCTGCAGCGCGTACTCAAAGTTTGAGGTTTGCAGCGCGGCTCCCGTGGTCAATTGTCTCGCTGTGAACGCTGTACTTCCTGTCGGAGCTCAGCTGCGAGCGCCATCCAGCCCTCAGAGCAGGACAGAGACGTCCGAGGCCTCCCAGGACCTGCAAGGTTAATATTTGATGGAAGGATGGCCCATAAATATGAGCAAAGGGACTTTTAATTAAATAAGCACTTCTTAAATATTCTCCTGGGCCCGCTGCTTTTGTTTAAAGATGATTGATTGACTACTATCTCTCCAGGCAGGACCATTAGTTTCGCCATCCTCCATCCTCCATCCTCCATCCCTCCCCATCTTCCCTCTATTTTCCCAGCTCTGCCAACATCTCTCCTCCCTTTCTCTCTCAATTACCCCTCCTTCTCTTAACTCTTTTTCCTCCCTCCCTCTTCCCATCTTTTTCATTCATCCCACCTCCTGCCTCCCTTTTTTTATATGTTTTATATTCCCGTGTGCGTGTTGCCGCGCGTCTGCCGTCACCTCCCCTTCCCTTTTCTCTTCCCATCAGTCCACGTCCCTGAGCGTCTCTCAGGAGGCCCATATTTCTCCAAACTCATGACAAGGTAATGAGGCCATGCTAAATCCTACCACGCCCCGGAGCAACATCAGAAGGTGGAGGGGGCAGGTCGGCCCCTGCGTGGCCCCGGCCGGCTTCAGCCTCATCGGCGAGGCATCTGTCATCCGCCGGTACTCTAAAATACAACTTTTTTGATCTGCAGAACTTTGCAAAAACCAAAAGACCAACAAAAAAAACGTCACCGCTCTTCTCTTTCTATTCATCTTTATCTCCTTCTGCTCTCTTCCCTCCTTCTCCCTCTGCAGCAGCAGCAGCAGCAGCAGCAGTCTGCCACGCTCGGCTGATTTCTAGCTGGAAGATGGGGATCGGCGGGGGAGCTCAGTCTGGCTGTGGGCAGCTGAGCCATGGACATCACACGTGCACACACACACACACACACACACACACACACAGACCCAGGTAGAAGTGAGGCCCGTGGTGGGTGAGGACATTTGCACTTTGTCACGCTGCCATCACCACAACTTACAGTGGCGGCGTTCACTGTGAGTGCGTCAAAAAAAAAGAAGAAAAAAGAAAAGAGGAAATCTTGACGGAGGCCCGCCGCCAATAACGCACACGCGCGTGGGAGGAAAGATACAATACGCCCCGTTGGGGGGGGCTTTGGCGGGGGACAACTACGCCCAAACTGAAAGATCCCGTTGTTCTGATATTAATTAGGATGGAAAATATCGAACTCTCTGACAAAGATATCTCACCGAACAGAAGAGAAAACAACACAGTTTTGAATAATGGACTGTAAGATGTGCAGGCAACTCGGCGCTTGCGATAAAATGAAAATATAATAATTACGAGTTGAAAGCAAACCGGCGTGCATTCATTAGCGCGCTATTGATCATGTGAACCGAACAACATGTTTACCGAAGACTTTTAATGACACTGCTGGAAAACTGAAACGCAAACAAGAGAGATTGACATGGATTGGGTCCTGTGTGTGGGATGGAGTGACACTCCACGGAGAGGAGGAGGAGGAGGAGGAGAGGCGGCGTGGAGAGGTGATGGCGTGATAATGGGGGCGGTGGAGAGAAAACACTCGGGAGGCGTGCGGGCGGCGCCGGGGACACGGAGACGATGCTCGCTCTCTCCCAAGTATCGGACCGAGAGGCAGGTAGAGTAGGCTGCAGGTGAATGGAGGAGGAGGGGGGCTGGTGTGTGTGTGTGTGTGTGTGTGTGAAAGAGAGAGAGAGAGAGAAGGGGGGGTTGCAGGGATATTAAAAATGCAGCAATGGGGAGCAGGCCGGGGATTCACAGTAATTAGATGACAAAACGGCGGCGGGCTGGAGATGAGAGAGAGGGGTCACACACAATGCCACTGCCGCCGGGTAATTTGTAAGTGTCAATCACGAGCCTGCCAGGGGAAAAGCGAGAGAGAGGGGGAGAGAGGGTGGGTAGTGTGTAGAGGGAGGGGCGGGGGGAGGGGGAGGGGGGAGGGGGGAGGTAGAGATAGAGGGAGTGAGACGGAATATGAGGGTGCTAGAGGGCGCCGGGAGACAGGTTCTTTTTCTTTCTTTTTTTTAAGAAAGAAATAAGACAGTCGGAGGAGACGGGAGGCGAAAGTGAAAATGTAAAGATAGAGAGAAGCGTGTGAGAGACGAGAGAATTAAATAACGTCTTTGAGATACTGCTCGGGAAAAAAAAAATGTCTTGAAAGTCGGTTATTTCTGTCAAAATCTAAAGACGCACTTTTGCGTCAACAGTGTTTTCATCACGTCGACATGAGCTGCACATTACACCCCCCACCCCCCACCCCCCTCACCCTCCCTCAATCCACAAATACACTCTATCAAATCCCGTACATAAACTTTAAAGGGTTCGTTCACCCAAATTATAAAAACATATTTCCTCACCTAGACCTCCAATGTTGGTCATGCAGGTTGTATTTCTTGCTTGCAGATGTGTGTGTGTGTGTGTGTGTGTGTGTGTGTGTGTGTGTGTGTCCTCACAGAACTCTTTGTTTTAATTGACTGTTGTTCTGCAACGTCTCCGACGGCCGACTCCTCGCTCCTCTTGAACCGGACGACATCGTCCACAAGTGATCCACGACTCCTCCGACCAAGAGAAAATTAATGTTTTGCATCTGCAAATTATTTCCGCCCGATATGTTTTGATCCACTAACTTTAGGCCCTGGATGAGTCCATGTTTCTGTCAGCCTCCCCCCTTTATTTGAGGGAGGGGGAGAGGGGAGACTCACCTGGAGGAGGTCTGAACTCTAACGAGTGCACCGTGGCTCAGTTTTTAACATGTATGCATCCAAAACCATGGCTGAGAGCTGTATTATGTGTGTGGTGCCACCAGTATTGAAAATCTATATTAAAAAACATTGGAACGTAGAATGTCTGGATAATGAAGTATCAACAGTTTTCATCTTGGGACTACAGTTTATTGGTTAAAAGTAGTAATGGTGAGCATTGTGGATCATCCACCTGCACGCTGTCTCTGGAAGTCTTTTTTTATTTTTCGGATTTCAAATGTTTCAAATATTGAAAATGTTTCCCCGAGTTGGCGTTAGAGTCCTTTAACCCCAACGAAGCAGAACTCTCAGAGAGAGAGATCTCAAATCACGGACACATTAAATCGCCTGCTTAACGTTTTAATGAAGAGCCGGTGGAAAGAAGAGCCAGGAGGGACGAGGGGATGATTGCATCAAGGTTAGCCAGGAACCCGCCCCCCCCACCCCGACACAAAACCACAACACTGCCGCTGCATTGTCCGTCCGGCGGGCCGCTGAGACTCCAGGAAGCCCCTTCCTTCATTAATAAACTGTCAAGTCCCAAATTAATTGCAAACTTCTAAATTCAGGTGCGCCGGCGTTCAAACCACTGAGGCACAGAAAAAAAGAGGAGCCGAATGAAAACGGCATTAACCTCAACAGGATCAGCAGTGTATGTAAATATTCATCATGTTATAGGGTAATTGTATGGCTTTTGCCATGTGGTTTGACAGACAGGTGAATGCGTGTGTGTGTGTGTGTGTGTGTGTGTGTGTGTGTGTGTGTGTGTGTGCTCTTTCAGTCTTTTCAGAGCGGGGTACAATGGAGGTAGTTGTTGGCATTATTCCAGCGGAGCCGTTGTGTGAGGGGCCGACACACAATGGGGCGAGCAGCACAGCAGGCTGTCGGGGTGCACGGCCGACACGAAACACTGTTCCTCGTGCATGTACACACACGCACACACGCGCACACACACATGCGTGTGTGTGTGTAGATAAACCGGGGTCAAAACATGTGGCGAAAAAAGAAATACATAATCTGCCTTTACACATGCAAAACACTCTGCTGGTATTTTGTCAGCGAGTCAAAGCGGTGACATCATGACATAACACCTGTGACATATGACGGATTCCTGAGGGGGGGGCGGAGATGAGGGGGGACATGCTGTCCTGCACACACCTGGAGATGTTTATGCATTATGCACACACACACACACACACACACACACACACACACACACACACACACACACACACACGAAAAGCAGCAAAAAGTTGGTGCCATCGCTCTCGCCGAACAGACAATTCAAAACGAACACGACACACAAAATAACACGTACAAAAACAAAACCACTTTTATGCCTTTAATTGTCTCCGATCGCTTTGGATTTCACAAGCGACAATTTTTTCTTCTTCTTTTCTTTAAACGTGCCATCGAAAACAAAAACAAACAAAGCTTTGCGGGTGAAAAGCGATTCCGAATCGGCAGGTTTAAAAAGTTCCGCAAAACTGTAAAGCCAAGGTGTATTCATTAAATATGCATAATTAAAAAAGGGAAATTTAAATCTTTTGCAGTTTTTAAAAAACACAAAAGAATCAAAAATTCACGAAATCAAACCGAGACAAAGATAGACGAGTAACCTGCGTCTCTGACTTTAATTAAAAGGAATGTGAAGTAACACACACACACACACACACGCACACAAAACACCTTTGGAAGTGTCTTAATTGGGAAATGATTAAAGTCCTCTTTTCTTCGCTGTTTATTCGTTAGTCGACAATTAGCAGCTCGTAATCCGCAGCGTGGTTACGGAGCACCTTCTTCTCGCGGCTCTCACACTTATTCTCCCCGGAGTAGCAAAGCGCTTCAAATGGACCGCCGTCAAGTCGCCCGGCGAGTAAGCGGCACATCTCATCCGGGCGCTTTGGAGACGCACAACATTTTGACAACAGGAAGTCGTCGTCCTCGGTGGCCGTACGCCTCCGAGGAAGGTGACAGTTACCTAATTGATTAATTATACGGTCAAGAAAATAGCGGGAGAAAAGAAGAGCAGAGGGCGGCGATGGAGGAAGAGTTCTCGGCCCTCGCTCAAGTAAAAGTAGAACGACGGCGTCAAAGTCCTCCAGCAGGTGTGTATTATTTTGCTAAATGTACATAAAGTATCACATTAAAAGTAAACGCAGACAAAAATGGACCGATACCTGCTGTACTCTTATATTATGGAATTATTATTACCATTAATGTGTCTAATATTTTACAGGAGTAGTTAGTGGAGCGACTTTTATAAACTTTACGGTATTTTAATCTATTTTTTAAAAAGCACAATATGTCATTAGCTCATATGTGTTGTATGCTAAATAAAAAATTACATCGTTGTCAATATTCTCCTCTAATATGAAGTATTAAGTAGCGTGAAAATAGTAAAGTACCTCATGAGAGTACTTAATGATAATAATATAATGAGAGTCTAATTATTCACTTAATTAAGGTTTTAATGAAACAAAAAATGCAGATCGCATACTTTGTACTTTCATAATGTTCTGCAGCCCAAACAAAGAACGTATACTGCACACAATTAGGACCGAACACGTTGAACTTTGACCCTCTGGCTCACATGCAGGCTCCTCAGGTCCCCCAAAAGGTCTCATTACGTACTTTGTAAGAGAAGCTGAAGCCGACGAGGCGAAATATGAATAGCATGCGATCATAAACAAAGCAAATCTCTCTTCTGCCAGAACACATGTTGACCGATGGATTTTCCAGGAATTTTCCAGGACTTTAAACCAAATTTCCACGACCAAACTGAAATCTCGGTATAGACATTAACAATTCAGAAAATGTGCGTTTTTGAGCGTCTTTCTTTAAAAAAACATCAATTATTTCAAACAACATTTCAATGACTTTTCCAAAACTTTTATGATTTTAGTTTTTCCTTGACTTTTCCAGGCCTGGAAATGACCATTTTAAAATTCCAGGTTTTCCCATGACCGTACTCAGAGGTGGAGCGGGTCGTCTTCCCATCGGAGGCTGGGCGGTTCGATCCCCCCGGATTCTCCCGTCAATGTGACACTTCACCTCCAATTGCTCCCGAGGGCCGTTGCCATCTGCGTATGAATGAGTGCGATTGTGAACTAGAATACGTCCTGATGGGCGCCTCGCACGGCGGCCATTAGTGTGTGAATGGCTGTGAACGAGTGAATGCTCGACAAGTGCAAACGCTCGGGATGATCGGACGTCTGGAAAGCAGCTTTACAAATACAACTCCATTTACCGTTTACTGGAGAGAAACCAGGCGGAAACCTCCGGTTCCGACGAGCGAAGCCAAGAAGTGTGTCTGGCAAATAGGAGAATATGGGAACATGACCGATGATTTAACCCTCCTGTGACCTTTGGGGTCAATTTGACCCCATTCAATGTTGGACGTCTCTAAAAAAAAATGATTAACATACATTTTTTTTATTCATATTTCATGACTTTTCCTTATTTATTGGGGACAACTGGGAAAACATAAAATTCACATGATGATATGTTTTCAATGTCGTGTACAATTTAACCCCAGGCTGGTTTTCACTGTTTAAAACATATAAGAAATATCAACTTTTTTTATTTATTTAAAAGGTCTATTTACTGTATGTAGTCAACAAACAAACATAAAGTACCTCACACTTAAACTTTGGAAACAATATTAATTCTAATCATTTTCTGGAGGTTTTAATTGCTGGGGTCAAATTGACCCCAAGAGTATAAGATGTTAGTACATTTGAAGGTAACAGGAGGTTAAACATTGTAAACATAAGTTCATGTCTTCATCTCTAGTTTCAAGTTGTCTTCAATGCAGCGAGATGTTAATTTCATAAATTATGGTCCATTTAGAGTGAAACAGACCATAAAGCAGGGTGCGATTTAGGGGCGGGGCTACACTGTGACTGACAGGTCGCTGCCAGAGTCATTTACGGCGTCTCTGCGTCACGCCGCCGCAGTCCGGATGCGTTACTTCCTGTCCACTGGTTGCAAAAAGCCAAGATGGCGACTCTTCTAAATATTTAAACCGCAACGACGGGAACTGGAAAAAATCCAAACGGGAATCAAGTGCCTAAAAATAAGCAACACGTGAAAACTCTCACAAATATTTCTGAACTTAAAAAGGTAAAGAGAGGATTTCATTTGGCATTTATTTGAACCGCGGGTCACGGCGCACTCGACACTTCGGATCTCTCGCTGCTCCGGTGGCGTCGGAGGTGGAAGGCGCCACAGGAACGGTTTCTCCAGCAGAAAGCAGCGAGAATATATAAATAAAGTTCTATTTGCAGCACGTTGACCTGCCGCGGGAAGAGTCGGCAGACGTGGCGCGTGCAGGACTCAAACCCCGATGGCGGCACACGCACACGCGCACGCACGCACACACACACACACACACACACACACACACACACACGGGAAGTGAATTAAGACACCGAGGTTAAAAGCGGCGGCGGCGCAGCTCGCTGTAGTCACAACACGAGAGCAGCCTGTCGACGGCGCTGCGAGGCACCGCCTTTCTGCAGCTACGCCCAACTTCAGAAAACAATTAATGTGAGACGCACCTCGCAGGCAGCTGTGGAGCGCGGCTCGATCTGTGTGCGCGCGCGAGTGTTTTACGCGTGTGTGTGTGTGCGTGTGCGTGCTACCTGACAGCATGACACACTATAGGGGTCCAAGTGAGTGTGAACTCCATTCGTTCCCACAGCTGCCATTAACAGACGGAATGAACAGCCTTGTGCTAATAAAGGGAATAAATAAATAAAGCTTAAGAGGCCGTGTTTACCTCCTCAAGCCTGTGTGTGTGTGTGTGTGTGTGTGTGTGTGTGTGTGTGTGTGTGTGTGTGTGTCGACTCTCGTCAGTACAGTTTATACACTCACCTCGTTAATTACAATCACTTTGGTGTATTGCTCCTTATGTCGGTGAAGTCAACTCAATGTTAGAGGTCGACGTTGTGTTGTTGTTGTTGTTGTTGTCAACAAATCCCCCAAAAAACTGACGCTCAATATTTGTAACTTTCAATAATAATAATAATGTCAATAACTTTCTGTCTGTGGCTCTCAGCTCATTGGATCATTATGTCATTTGACTTTATTTTAAACTTAATTACGAAATGTTTTTTATTTACTCTATTTAAAAAAATGGCAGTTCTACTGTTTTTTACTGAAAATAAATATCATTAAAAAGTCTTAAAAATATTGGTTTACTTCTTAAAAAGGCTAAATAAATTGTTATGGCTTTGTATTAAAAACGTTACTTAACATGTTCAAAGTACTTATTGGATGCTAATTAACATTGTGTGTTAATACCACTATATAAGTGTTTATAACAGCATGTTAACCCTTTTACTGTCAGATTATAAAGACGGTTATAAGCTACTTGTTAACAGTTTGCTTAAGTATGTTAATAAAAGTCTTATAAGTTTCTTATAATAGCATCAAAAACATTTGAGTTTCACAACATTTGAACCTTTAATACCTTTTTGTTGCTTTAACACATTTAGTAGCAGTAAATGAGGCTCTAAAAATCAGCCTCTAAAATATTTATATTTCCAATTTATTAACGATGAACTGAATATCTTCCGGTTTTGGATTGAAAAAAACTAACATTTAAAGACCTTGAAAGTCCAAAACATGATTTTCACAATTTTCTTACATTGTATAGACTAAACAATTAATCTAATAAAAAATCTGAAGACTAACGAATGATCAACATCGTTAGCCCTAAAAAAATAAAATAATAATAAGTAACTACTAATAACACAGCGAGTTCCTAGTGAAGGTTAATCAACAAGAGGTTAGTGTGGGGACTATTTTCAGTGGCGGATTGATCCACATTCGGGGCTCTGGTGCGTCTTTGCGTACAAACGAGTCAAAATAAATACAGCGAACTAGAAACATGTCACCCAATGACAGTCATGTGTTCCAATGGCGCTCTCCGGATGCATCGAAGACAAGAACAACTGAATATTATTAGACTTTTAAAGTTTTTTAAGCAACTATGTTATGAAGTATCTGCCAATCAATGCAGGTATTCAGAGGTAATTTAGCTAGAGTACTTGTGTTCTAACATGTCATTATTTCATAGGCTTTTTTTTAAAAAGACGTTTTGTGTACAGCTTCCTTTGTGGAAGTCAAACAATTCATTTAAAAATAAAATGTTTATGACGCTTCAGGATTTGAGTCCTAAAAGAGGACTTTCAGGTTTGTTTGTGATTAAAATATATTTGGACTTGACACATCATTTATACAACGTTAGGACACTAAAATAAACTAAATGTGCAGTATTTTAATAAAGTCAGAATACTTCTTCGCTTATAAAATAGCTTTATATGTTGGGAAATAAAACATTGGTGCTTTAAGCGTGAGGAAGAGGGAACTTCATCTCACTAACTACCTTTTTTCAGAGCTTTGAACATCACATTATATCTTTTCTCCACATCTCACGCTTCATTTGCGAGCTATATAAATCCCTGATCCTTTTTCCTGGGAAGTTTGTAGTAAGATTGGATTGGTAACCCGGTAATTACACTAATTACAAGGAATAGAAAGACGGCGCTCGATGTTATTTCATTCAGACTCAGGTTGGTCGAGTTCAGAAGCAGTTGGATTACAATTAAAACCTGCAGAAAACTTTTTCCAACACCTCTCGGACAAAATTAAATGTGAAAACGGCAATAATTAATAGTTTTTTTTTCTTTTTCTCATGAACGTAGTATTTTTAAAACACTGGCCTTCGCTTTCAAAAGCTCCATTTCCAAAAACTAGGCAGAAAAAAAAAAATCTGGAAGAAAATATTCCCCGTTTCTCTGAATAATCCACAGAACATACTAATTATATTCCATTAAACAAACCACGTAACCTTTTTAGAGCGAAGGACAGGTCCATCAAAACATACTAATAATACATATTATTCACACATTCTTCCCATGGTTTGACAAACAGAAATGTAACTCAACTCAAGGATCGATGGATATCTCAAAAACCTGGAGGATGAAACCAAGAATATCTGCATGTCTTGATACCAGGAACAGGAAAAGCTGATCATTTATTAAATTATTTATGAGAACTGCTCCTCAAAAGAAAAAAAAGAAGAAAAAAAAGGAATAACGCTGCTGATCCGACTACAAGAAGAATAAGGATGATGGAGGAGGAGGAGGAGGAGGATCGGCCTGGAAGTGTTTAGCTGCTGGTTGAAAGACTGTAGCACAGAGCGGTGAATGGAGACAGAGACAGAGGATGGAGGGGAGGTGGAGGTGTGTGGGGGAGAAACAAGATGGAGAGAGACTGCCTGCACATACTGTCAAGGCAGTTAATATAAGGCGTGGCGATAAGGCCCCACAGACAAACATTGACCAAATCAGGCATTTCAGCAGCGCGGCGCCAACTGTCAGTCAGCCTGAGAGACAGACCGACAATCAGCACTTTACCTCTGATAAGGGCTCTACTGGGCGCGTGCAGGAAATAGCCAATCTGCAGCCAGCCTGGCAAGGAGGGTGATGGAGGAGGAGGGGGAGGAGGAGGGGGGCGTGATGATGGAGAGTGAAGGGGTTAGAGGAGGGAGTGAATGTAGGGAGACAACAAGGGAGGGGAAAGTGGCCTATAAATTTATAGAGAGAAATGTGGACCAAGAGTTCACGGGAGAGGATAATACCCCGAGAGGAGGAGGAGGAAGAGGGAGGAGGAAGGAAAGAAAACAGGACGATGTTCCTCCTCCACACCTAAACAACCCCCGAGCGCTCACGCCGAGAAAGAGATTCAGTGGGGAATAAGAAAGAAGAGAAAAAAGAAAAACAAGAGAGGTGTGATATCGGCTCCCAAAATAGTGTCTTCTCTCCCCAGTATTTTTTGGCACCTGGGAACAGCTTGCGCGGCGGCGCAAGTGTGAGAACTTGGTTTAGACCAACACCTTACACATTAATGATTTGCCAACAGCTTTGACTCGCTCATTATTCAACGCGCCGCTCGCCCTGCACCCGCACACAATGCCATCGTTTCATCGTCCCCATTGATTAATGGTGCATCTAGTGTGTGCACGCACGCCCGCGACTCTTATTCGCTCGCACGTGTGTGTGTGTGTGTGTGTGTGTGTGTGTGTGTGTGTGTGTGTGTGAAGGGTAACACTCCCCTATTTAATGGAGAAGCCTGCGCTAGCCATGAAATTCCCTCATAACAAAATAAACACATCCAAAGAAATGCTGGAGTGGACGCCTATGGAAATCCAAGGTAGGTAAGGAGATGTGTGTGTGTGTGTGTGTGTGTGTGTGTGTGTGTGTGTGTGTGTGTGTGTGTGTGTGTGTGTGTGTGTGTGTGTGTGTGTGTGTGTGGCAAACGGGTAGCTTGGATCCACACTGACCCCTATAGGTCACACCGGGGACAGCAGCCCAGGAGCGAGTTTGTGTGGCGATAAATTCCTGGCCGTTTTACCTTCGTCAAACACATTTTAGTTTCCTCCGAAAAAAATGGGAGGGAGGGAAAGGAGGGGGGGGGGGGCAACCAACAGCTGGCGAGCATTTATTTTCCCGGAAGTGGAGTCGGAGGGGCGTCCGGTGCTTCTCCTTGATCACAAGGCACAGGCTGCCGACAGCGTGACCACCGAGAACAGTGGGAATCGAGCTAATCACCCAGGGTCCCTGTTTGTATTCTCATCTGTGATGTGCACACACACACACATGGAGGAGGATGGTGTGTGTGTATGTGTGTGTGTGTGTGTGTAGGGGGGGGGGTGGTGGTGGATGTGAGCGAAAAGGGTTAAGTTCCCTCCCTGGTCGCATGCTGCTTTCTCTTGCTCTGTCAAGCCCCATTAAACCTGCTACACCACAGCAATAAGGTGCCATCAATTACAGCCGCGCCGCCGTCAGCGCGCCGCGCCGAGGAGCGAGGCGGCGGCACATAAACGGGACAAACGGCCACATAAAAAGAAAAATGAAAAGAGAGGCCCCCGCGAGCTCCATAAAAGCCTGAACCCGCGGCAGCGTCGGCCGCGAGGTGGACCGGCGGCGCCGCTCGTGACGAACGTGCACGCCGTATGCGTTCGCGTTCACTTTTCATTCACGATGGCAGCAGAGGAGGAGGAGGAGGAAGAAGAAGAAAAGAAAGTCAGAGATGGGTGACAATATTAATCGCAATGTGCTTCTGCTGCCCCCATGTGGCGGCTGTTAGACTAGTCACGGCCACGGGCATCAAATTCCACACAATATTTTAAATATATATATATATATTTTTTTTTTTAAACGCTGCTAGTTCAACACACTCCTCTTTTAACAGGAGAGAAAACAAATCAATGAGTCCATCACCGGAGGAGTGAGATCAATAGCAGAGAGCTACTCCTGAAAGAGACGCTCCATCTCCTTCAGAGCAACATTCCTCAAGGCGCCGACAGCGTGATCAGACATTCAGCGGGAAATGAAGAGACAACAGATGTTCATTCAGCGAAGGAAAGAAAGAAAGAGAGAGAAATGAAGACAAACTTTCTTTTGATCCTTTTGCTGTCGTAGAGGGAGAGAGAGAGAGAGAGAGAGAGGTTTGACAAACGGGACAATATAAGTATTAGGAATGAACTCAAGTATTGTATACGTCGTATGTAATGTTTTAAATGTTTTAAATGTTCAGATCTGAGCCGAGTTAAAATTTGGATCATTGCTTATGTAACAAAACAATATGCAATAAAAAAAGGATAAACAGCTGTTGTTATTGGATTTATTTAAAGATGAATCATTTAAATATAAAAAGAAAAGAAGGAAAAAAGTTGCACATTGACACAGACATTTCCAGTAGAAAATCTAAAAACGAGATAATGCGTTTGTTGTTTTGTTTTCCTCGATAAGTCAACATCCGGCAGAACGAGAGCGAGCCGCCGGGACGATGTGACATGGCGAGCTTTAAAGGATCGAGTACCGTCTAGTCATGGGAGTGTTTTTTTATTTTATCAGTTCTGATCACACACGCCTCTCTATGGAAGTCGGCGTGATCGTTTCAGTTCATTTGGGATTATCGCACATAAAAAATTTTTTTACGAAACTTACATGTTCTCGTACGCCGAGATCATCTTCAAATAAATAAACACTACTTTTTAGGAATCTTAAAGCGTGAAAACAAACAGCAAAAGTGAAAATAAATAAATAAAAAGCATGTACAATACCGAAAACGTTTAAATCTCTTGATCGACTTCGAGACGAGGAAACCAGAAACTGCAAAGTCATGCCTGGTTTCAGGTCGAATTCCCGCAGTACCAAGATGAGCTAAAAGGCAATCGAGGTACTTTAAACCGCCGATATCTCAACACTCAGACGCGACTCACATATTCCTAGATGATTGACACTTTCCAAAGACATCGTTACCTCCAACTCCTGAAAGTACCTACGTTCAGTCCGTTATCCAGTGTCTGTACATCCACGGCACACATGTAATGGGGCCAGTTAGCCCAATATAAACATTGAGAAAACATTGATATGTTTGATATGATTTAAGTGGAACTGACAACAACAAAATCGATACACCTCCAATGAGGTAGAGGAAAAAGTTATCTCAAAGTCAGAGTAAATACAACCATAGTACTAAATATGTTTTTGTAATACAGGTAAAAACATAAGAATAAGCTACACGTAAAGGGGAGCGTCCTATGTACAGGCGTCTGGTGCTGGGACCTTACGTGGAGTTTATCTGGGAGGAGGCGCTGCTGCTGCCGGAGCTCTTGGTCTTCTGCCCCCTGGTGGCGCTGGGCTGCCGCTGCACCCGCTGGCTGGAGGCCTCCCGGCTCTTCTCGCCGTGGCTCGCGCCGGTTTTACCGCGCACTGCCGGCACAAAGAGAGGAGGAGGAGGAAGAGGAGGAGGAAGAAGAATCAGAGGAAGAAACAGAAGGAGAAGAAGATGTAAAACAAGAACAAGAAGACGAAGGAGGAAATAAAAGAAAAATAAGAGGGAAAAGAAGAAGAAGGAGAAGAAAAAAGTAGAAGAAGAAGAAGAAGAAGAAGAAGAAGAAGAAGAAGAAGAAGAATGAGAGGAAGAAACAGAAGGAGAAGAAGATGTCAAACAAGAACAAGGAGGAGATAGAAGAAGAAGAAGAAGAAGAAGAAGAAGAAGAAGAAGAAGAAGAAGAAGAAGAAGAAGAAGAAGAAGAAGAAGAAGATAAGAAAAAGTGACTGTGATCATTCAGCGGGTCTCAGATTGTATTATTGTTATCATTCATATTATTAATAATTAGTTAGAGTGCAAAACACTGCAGTAAGATCTTGAAAACGGACCCCCAAACCTTTAAAGTTCCGCTCTTTATCACCAGGAGAGTTACTCTATTAACTCCAATGTGTTCACGGTTACACCATCATCATCATCATCATCATCATCATCATCATCATCATCATCATCATTGTTGAGGAACAATAAATTTAACGCATAATAAATTATTTCTGGATTTTAAAAATCCATTCAAAATGACTTTATAAAAACATATTTCCTAAAGTGAATACATTTTTGGTTCAGCCTCATTAAAGAAGAATAACATCTCCCACCTTCAGGATGACTTCATACCCCTTTTACAGTATATTGTGCGTTGAATATGTTTTTCCTAAGGGCAGGTTATATCATTCTAGTCAACACACATGCACATGCACACGCACACACACGCACACACACACTTTCCACGTGATGAAGTGAGGACAGCACGGCATGCGGTGAAGTCTATGCTCAAGACGGAAGAAAAGAAAAGCAAGCGGGCGGGGGGGTGGAGATGGAGGTGGAGGACGAGGTCTAGCAGGTGGGGGACCTTGAGTGTCTTGTGGGCCGTAGACCACAATCTTAGCATTGACTCTCGTGGCCCTGGAGCCTGGCGCCGAGGGGGCGGCCGCAGAAGGCTTAGGGGTCTTTCCAGAAACCAACGAGTCGTCTTCTTCGGTCAACAGGAAGCACAGAAGAAGAAGAAGAAGTAGAAGAAGAAAAACTGAATTCAAGGAGACGATAGAAAAGGAAATTAGAATGCACCGTGACATGCAACGAAGATTAGCTGCCATCTTCTCGGTCCACATCTTTACCCGTGGTCTTTAGTCCACCTGCACCCGAGTGGGAGACCTGACTTTGTGGGCGGAGTAAAGGGGGGTGGAGGTGAAAGGGGGCGAGTTAGTGAGGGGGTTGGGCATAGAACCTCCACTGCAGTGTGCGCACTGCTTCAGTGAAGGCATGCGAGTATTTCACATGCTTGAAAAGGGAAGTGAGACGGGAAGAAGAGCGAGAGCAAACCGAGAGGTCAAGGTGAAGAATTAAAGAAAGAAAAACTCGGAGTCGTTGCCTTTTCTTGACTTTGTTACGAAGAGTCGAGCACCTGAACTTTGGCGCGACCGCGAGGTCCTTTTCACTGAAAAAGCATCCGCCGACACATAATTGGTACGTTTGGGGGGCAAAGCGTTCACCTTCGTGAAACACAACGCATTGCATTGTGGGATCTGTGAACAAAAAGCAGTGTGGATGTGTCGTGCTGCAAAAGTGTATGTTCAAGATTTTGACGAGCGCAGAAACGGATCACTTGAGGTCGCCGCACAATGCATGCTGGGTAGATTTGCGTCAGACTTAATCCGGACCACGCCCCCAACTTCCGGAACCGTCATCTCTTTCATGACGGAAAAGAGAAGTTTAAAGAGCACATTCCTGTTGATTTTATAATCAGGGTTCTTACACACTTTGACCAATGGATTTCCAAGACTTTCTAATTTTCCTGAAATCTGTATAAATATGAACAATTTAGAAAATGTTGCGTATCAAGAGTGTACGCCGGCTTATATTTTGAGCGTCTTTCTTTAAAAAAAAACATATTAATTACTTCAAACTCTGTGTCAATGAACATGTGATTATAACAAATTTCTGTGACTTTTCCAAAACTTTTATGATTTGAGTTTTTTACATGACTTTTCCAGGCCTGGAAATGACCATTTTAAAAATGCCATGACTTTTCCAGGTTTTCCATGACCGTACGAACCCTATATACCCTTTTTAGCATTTTTGATAGGACTACAAGACCCCAGGGGCATGATGGGAAACTCCTGGCCGTCGCCTGATGGAGGAGCCGATTGGCCCGTAGCTTTAACCACAAGCCCCTACGTTAACGGTGCAGGTGTGCATTGCTATGTTCGGACACTAACCTTTGGCCTCTGTTGGTGCCGGGGTGGCGATGCTGACGGCGGAGGCGGCGTGGGAGACGGTGGAGGACTCCCCGACTTCGGCAACCCTCTGGCCCACACACATGGCCTTCAGAGTCTGGAAGACCGCCTGAGGAGCCACGTTCATCTTTAACAGGTCCACGATGATCCTGGAGGAGGAGGAAGAAGAAGAGGAAGAGGAGGATGGGTGTGTATTGCCCTGCTCCGTGTCGACGTCTCTGGTGGTTGTACTCACTTGAAGACCTCCTGGTCCACAGTGATGCCTGCAGCCTGGGTGAGCTCAAACAGCTCGGCTTCTTCGGCGCTGAGGACTTTCTTCTTCTTGATGGCGTATTTCTGCACGTTGCTGGTGACCACGAGCGCGGGGGAGCCCGGGGCGGAGGGCAACGTCTGCTGCGGTTGTTGAGACATCAGTGGGCGGATTCTTGAGTTTTGGTAATGACAATAAAAATGGGGAATTCAAATATACGTTTAGAAACTCGCTCAATAAGGCTGAAACAGTTACGCGCCAACGCATGAAAAGCATGGAGGAACTTGTTTCAAACCACCTCTTTAAATATTTTAAACATATGACGTAAAACGGATTAACTTCCCGAACAACTAATTGTTTTGCTCGAGTATAAAACACCTACCGTTAAATTCGCGGTGACGGGTCATCGGTTAAGAGCCTCATTCGCCACAACATTTCCTTCTTGCTAGTGCCAAGGAGAGGCGCGCGCAAGTGACGTCATCAACATTAGACAAACCGTGTTGTCATTTGCTACTCGTCGCCAACACACATGTGTACGGTGTATTTTAACCGACATAACCGAACCATAATTAATTTTCATCAGTGTGAAAAAATATATTTAAATGAGTCAGATAAACATACATTTTGACTTTGTGGTGCCTCGAGAACAGGATGTAGACGAGCATCGTAAAGTTTCTAGCAAGTGATAAACATGAACGTAACATAAACGGCATCGCATCGAGAAAATAACTTTTTTGACACGACCCAAATATGTTTATTGTATTCTTAGGGGGAAACAAAAACGCAAAAGACAGAAAAAAAACGTCATCGTATGGCTCGCCGAACGAAACCGGAAGTACTTGTGGGATTCTCCTCTCGCACCTGCTCAGACCTCTGATCTGTCGTCCAAGAATGGCGGCTGCCGCAGCAGGAATAAACAAGCAGGGAGCCGTAGCGACGATGGAGCCCTGTATCCGACACGGGAGGGGAGCTCACGGAGGCTCCGTGAAGGTTGTTAAACCGTCTCTAAGAATAATGCACAGACGCGTTTCGTTCGCGGTGATTTATCTTTGTTGTTGTCGTGCGACGGCAGCCTCGTCTTCGTGGCTGCTGTTGCTTTTGGGCTCCAATGGATGACAAACGACTCAGCCAGATTCTACCAGAGCTACGTGTGGATGTACTGCTCATTTATTTCGTCCTTTATCGTTTTTGTACAACCCCTCCCCAACGCTGAGCTCCCAGCATGCGAACAGCTCCCTGACGTCGCTATGTATTGAGGTCGACTGCAGTTGTGTGGCAGTTGTCCCGGTGACGTCACGTGATGCGCAGGGTGTTAAGAGTCTGCTATATTGTTTCAAGAGATATCAACATAGCCTTACATTAAAGATCACCAGCTTGAAATCGCACAGGTTTAATAATCTGAAACGCTCCAACTCACGGCGATGTAATAAACTCACCTGTCTTCTCTGCTCCTTGAGCAGCATCCCTTTTTTATATTAAGCCACATGAAGTGTGTCCTCCTCCTCTTCTCCGCAGCAGCAGCACTTACAGTCACGGGCAAAGATGTCGGTCTGGAAGGTTCGATCGATAAGTGTGTATCCCCCCCCCTCTCTCTCTCTCCTCCGCAGGTTCTGGAGTGCGGTGTGTGTGAAGACGTCTTCTCCCTCCAGGGGGACAAGGTCCCCCGTCTGCTGCTCTGTGGACACACGGTGTGCCACGACTGCCTCACCCGGCTGCCCCTCCACGGCCGAGCGGTCCGCTGCCCCTTCGACAGACAGGTTACCGAGCTGGGTGAGCTGGAGGATGTCTAGAAAGAAAATCCAAACAACCCATAAAACGATTACGTGTACTAGTCTCTAATGCTTCTGTTGGTGCGTCTTCTCTCAATCCCATCAGAGAAGCTGACACAGAACTTGTCACTTTGAATTCAAGCCACAAAAATGCAGTTGTTTATGAAGACACAGAGTGGTTTTATAAAGCCTCTTTTTCCTGGAGATGTATTCAAATTAAATCTAGGTTGGCACAAACACAAAAATATGCCACTAAATATATTTAATTTGCCGTTTTCTTTGTTTTTTACACGTCCTTTTAGGGGATTCTGGAGTTTGGGGTCTGAAGAAGAACTTCGCTCTGCTTGAACTCCTGGAGCGACTCCAGAACGGCGCGAGCAACCAGTCGGGCATGGCGGAGGGCGCCCTGAAAGGCATGGGAGAAGTAAGCGGCCCGTCGGACGCGTGCCCCGCTCGCACCTCTCGCTCGCGCCTCTCGCTCACCTATCTCTCTCCCCCGCTCTCTCCCCCGCTCTCCCCCCTGCAGTGCGTAATCCGGTGCGACGAGGACGAGAGCCACACGGCCTCCATGTACTGCACCGTGTGCGCCACCCACCTGTGCGCCGAGTGCTCCCAGCTCACCCACTCCACCCGCACGCTCGCCAAACACCGGCGGGTGCCGCTGGCCGACAAGCCGCACGAGAAGACCCTGTGCCCGCAGCACCAGGTCCACGCCATCGAGTTTGTCTGCCTGGAGGAGGCGTGTCAGGCGGGGCCCCTCATGTGCTGCGTGTGCAAGGAGTACGGCAAGCACCAGGGACATAAGGTGGGCGGGAGCTCTGGGTTTGGGGGGGGGGGTTTAAGAAGCGACCGTGTTAACTGGCGACTTTGAACCGAACGCGTCCGTTTTTCCGAATAGAAGTTAGCCGTTCTCGTGAATGCAGCTCGGTTTTTAATGGTGTTAAACAGTGTCAAACCCTCTCATATACATAATAATACACCGTATACTGTACACATTTAACAATGCGGCATTCACAAGGGTAGCTATACGTGTTCTCTTCCTATTTTCAACAGCTGTCTGTAACTACGATACCAACGGACGCGTTCGGATCAAAGTCGCCAGTTAACACGGTCGCTTTTTAAACCCTAACACCGGCTCACCGGCTACTTATTTTCTAATCACTTATTCTTTTTTCTTCCCAGCACGCCGTCCTCGAGAATGAAGCCAATCAGATCCGCGCCTCCATCCTGGACATGGCCCACTGCATCCGCACCTTCACGGACGAAGTGTCCGAGTACTCGAGGAAGCTGGTGGGCATCGTGCAGCAGATAGAGGGCGGCGAGCAGATCGTGGAGGACAGCATCGGCATGGCGCACACCGAGCATGTGAGATACCCCCAGTCACACACACCCACACACGCACACAGACACAACACTGTTTGACTCCCTCCCCCCTACCCTTCAGGTACACAATCAATACACACTAATATCTGTATACAATCTGTATACACCCTCCTCCCTTTGAACATGTTCCCCCTATGTGTATTGTTTTTCTACTGTGACTCTACTGTAAGTTGTGTATGTATGTTTGTGAGTTAAGTTAAGTGTATAAACTACTGGTTGACCTAAATTTCCCTCGGGATTAATAAAGTATCCATCAATCTATAGGGTTCGTACGGTCATGGAAAACCTGGAAAAGTCATGGTATTTTAAAATGGTTATTTCCAGGCCTGGAAAAGTCATGGAAAAAACTTAAATCGTAAAAGTTTTGGAAAAGTCATGGAAATGTGTTATGATCAGGTGTTTATTTACACCGAATTTGAAATAATTAATATGTTTTTTAAAGAAAGACGCTCAAAATATAAGCCGGATATAAGCCGGCATACGCTCTCAATACGCAATATTTTCTAAAATGTTCTAGTATATATCGAGATTTCAGTTTGGTCATGGAAATTTGGTTAAGTCATGGAAATCATTCGGTCAAAATGTGTAAGAACCCTGTATCTATCCATCTAGGTGGCCGGCACGGCGGAGAGCGCGCGGTCTTGCGTCCGGGCGTACTTCGCCGACCTCCACGAGACCCTGTGCCGGCAGGAGGAGATGGCGCTGAGCGTGGTGGACGCCCACGTGCGGGAGCGCCTGCTGTGGCTGCGGCAGCAGCAGGAGGACATGACCATCCTGCTGTCGCAGGTCGCCACCGCCTGCATGCACTGCGAGAAGACGCTGCAGCAGGTGAGGAGGCGCGGCGCCACACAGAACCGCTTTTCCAGTACCGGGAGGCGGATGATGATGTGTGTGTGTGTGTGTGTGTGTGTGTGTGTAGGACGACTGCAGAGTTGTGCTGGCGAAGCAGGAGATCAACTGTCTGCTGGAGACGCTTCAGAAGCAGCAGCACCAGTTCACCGAGCTGGCGGATCACATCCAGCTGGACGCCGGCATCCCCGTCACCTTCACCAAAGTACGGACCGGGCCCGCGCTCGTCTGGCTCCGCCCCCCATCCCTCCCCCTCCTCCTCCTGGAGGTTGTTTTTTCTCGACGCATAACAATGTGCTCTTGTTTCAGGACAACCGGGTCCACATCGGCCCGAAGATGGAGATCCGCGTCGTGACTCTGGGGCTGGACGGAGCGGGGAAAACCACCATCCTGTTCAAGCTGAAACAAGACGAGTTCATGCAGCCCATCCCGACCATCGGTACGCACGGTCACCGCGTCATCGGCTCAGGACTCATCCACAAGAATACAACACACATATCTGGCCTGGGTTTAAGCATCTTTTTTTTCTTTTCTTCAAAGGATTCAATGTGGAGACCGTTGAATATAAGAATTTGAAATTCACCATCTGGGACGTGGGTGGAAAACATAAGCTCCGCCCCCTCTGGAAACACTATTATCTGAACACCCAAGGTATTGTCTGTGCTTTATTTATATATATATATATATATATAAAATGTGTATGTATATATATATATATATATATATATATATATACATTTCCTTTAAAATATATTGATCTAAAATCAAATAAAAATGCAGATTACAAATCAAGTTATCTGTTTATATTTTCCTTTTGCTTCATTTAAAACCCTCAGAAGCTTCAGTTTAAGCCTCCAGCTGACCCCCGTTTGTTTTGGTGCAGCGGTGGTGTTTGTGATCGACAGCTGCCACAGGGACCGACTGATGGAGGCTCACAGCGAGCTGGCCAAACTACTGACGGAGAAGGAGCTGAGAGACGCCTTGTTGCTCATCTTTGCAAACAAACAGGTTGGGGCGATTTGGCTAACGAATATTACACGTTTCGTTTTTACGAGGGACTTCAATAAATAGGGACTAAAGTGTGTATGTGTGTAAATATACACACTCTACATACTTCCTTCTCCACATGCTTCCTTCCCCACCTATTTGTCCATATACTTCCTTCTCCACCCATTTCCCCACATACTTCCCGCCCTGTTATTTGCTCAGCCGTGGCCTCTTTCGTCATCCGAGCCATAAAGTAATATTTGCGTGCGAGCCGTAAAGTGGAGCCGTTGTCCGCAGGATGTTTCCGGCGTGGTGTCGGTGGAGGAGATGACGGAGCTGCTGAGCCTCCACAAGCTGTGCTGTGGGCGGAGCTGGCACATCCAGGGCTGCGACGCCCGCAGCGGGATGGGCCTCCACGAGGGGCTGGACTGGCTCTCCAGGCAGCTGGTGGCGGCCGGCGTCCTGGACGTCGCCTAAACGTCTTCAGCCACCCCACCTTCTTAGTTTTTCTTTTTTTAAGACCCATCTTTTTTTCTTTGTGCACCAATGAGAGCAGAGGGATCAAAGACGTCAATACTTTCTGTTGCAACACTGAATCTGAACAAAGGAAAACTACAACAAAAACTGAGAAATAAACCTTCAAGATCGGAGCTCAAAACGACCTCGCTTCACATCGAGGCAGCGGAACTCACCGGCTCACTTCTCCTTTTGTTTTAACCTTTTTTTCTTCTTCTAGACATCTGGCGTCTAAAGCCAGCCGGTCCAGTAAAGCCTTCTCTCACGCTCTTCATCATAACCATAACTAAACGCAGTCATCCTCTCGTGTAGTGCGAGCACCATTTATGTACCTTCTGTTGATTCAGCATACTTAACAACACGTCCTATAACCACATGACATAACCACCGTGACGCTGCGCTCAGTGTATTCTGCAGAGACGGGACGAATGTTCACTAAACCCAGAATAATTCTCCAGAATATTCTGATTTTGGCTCCGCCTTCATCCGACGTAAGAGACGGTCGATGATTCACGGGGTCTTCAAGTTGTGCGTCTCTTCTGTTGTGACCTATATGAACCTATTTAATGCCACAGCTGGTCTTGAAATGGCACGCCTGTGTTTTCTGTTACAGAACAAACAGTTTACTGAACTTATTTATGAGCGGGGCCATTTAATTTTTCTTTCATGCACAGATTATGCCTCCAATTTTTTTTTTTGTGGAGCCTCGAATGCACTCGTCGCCGCCTCACTTCACCTTTTAATCTAGGAGCAGATTAACTACCTGCTGTTTCCGAGGAGACTGAGGATTAATCTTGCTGCAAAAAGATAAATTATATATATTCTATTTCCGATTTCTCTCCCATGTCCCGTTTGTTTGTCTGCAGTGTTTAGGAGATGTTACACCTTGAATCATCCTTCAGTAATTAATGTGAAACTAAGCCTCGACACTGACACTTGTCATTAATCACCCATGATTTGACTTTAATTTCATCTTTATTCATTGCTATGTAATGTTTACTACACGTATAAAAATACTAATTAAAACAAAAAAAAACATGCATGTGTGAAAAGGCCTTTCCACAAAGTTTGTGAAGACATTTCCGTGTTTTTTGAAACGTAGAAGCACAACGCGCATCGAACCCTTTGTTACCTGTGACTTGATAGCGGCTTTTGTAAATTATTCATAATGTTGTTGCTGTCAAATAAACAAACTGACCGCGTACGTCTGCCTGAGTCTTCTTCGAGCTCGTGGACGACGTCGCGCTGCTCCACAGTCTCCACTTTGTTTTTATCATCGTCCAAAATATAAAAAAAAATCTCTCCAAACATTCTTTAATAACTCATTTTGGTATAAAACAAAACTGAAACGCCACTGTACAGGACACGGGAGGAGAAGGAGACGCGCGGTCACTTGACGGTGATGTTGGTGATGCTGATGTCTTCGTAGGGCTTGTCGGTCTTGGGGTTCACCTTCAGGTTGGAGATCCTCTGCACCGCCTCCATGCCTTTGACGCACCGCCCGAACACCGTGTGCTTGTTGTCGAGCCACGGCTGAGGGGCGAGAGGCGAGGGTTAGTGTGCAGCTCTTTGCAGACACGCGACTTCATGTGTAATATGCAGGCTGCCTTTATTAATTAAATCGTTTATCAGACACAACAAAATATCTAATATTTATTTATGGAACTTCCAACAACACAGAGAAATGACGACGTCGGATTTATTTCCTCTTGACCCCCAAAAATGTGATAACGGTCTGTTTAACAAAAAATGTCATCTTCATAATGTATGTATGGTGGCTAGATATTAATACTATAAGCAGCTGACATGAAATATTTCTTCTTTTCAGCATTTTTATGGACTATTCATCTTAAATGGTCTCATTCACAGTTCATCATAACCCTCAGAGGATACTGGGATCTACCGGTTGGTTACTTTCTTACTTTAAGACAGAACCAGGCTTGTTGTTTTGCCTTTCATGCTAAGCTAACTTGTGGCTAGCGGTGTACATATACAGGACTGTACATACATCAGGGTTCGTACACATTTTGACCGATGGATTTCCAGGACTTTAAACCAAATGTCCATGACCAAACTGAAATCTGGGTATAAACATGAACATTTTAGCTTATATTTTGAGCGTCTTTCTTTAAAAAAACATATTAATTATTTCAAACAAATTTCCATGACATTTCCAAAACTTTTATTATTTAAGTTTTTTCCACACCTGGAAATGACCATTTTAAAATTCCATGACTTTTCCAGCTTTTCCATGACCGTACGAACCCTGATGCATGTATCCCTGTACCGTCCTGACATGCCTGGAGATGAGTGCAGCTCGTTGGTGTGTGTTTACATGACGACAGCTGTGCGTCCACGTGCTCCGAGGCACTTCTGCACGAGTTCGGAGAGTCGGAACAAACTGAAGATGTCACATTACGAGCCCAAGTGGCGGAGACTTACGGTCGGCACGACGGTGATGAAGAACTGCGAGCCGTTGGTGCCGGGGCCGCCGTTGGCCATGCTGAGCGTGTACGGGCGGTCGTGCCTCAGCGTGGCGTGGAACTCGTCCTCGAACTCCCCGCCCCAGATGCTCTCGCCGCCCATGCCGGTTCCCGTGGGGTCTCCCGTCTGGATCATGAAGCCCTGCGCACAGAGACAGAGGAATCAGGGCGCGGCTCGGCGGCAGTGCGCTCGGCGGCCCGCGCTCCGGAGGTCGTACCTTGATGACCCGGTGGAAGATGTGGCTGTTGAAGTAGCCGTTCCTGCTGTGGACGCAGAAGTTCTCCACGGTTTTGGGGCACCTGAAAACAAACGAGAGCAAAGCGGCGTTTGCATCTCGGCGGGAAGGAGACTTTCCGAGCGGACGCGGAGAGGTTCTCCGGGAGGAGGACGTACTCCACGGGGAAGAGCTTGATGTGGATGTCTCCCATGGTGGTGTGGATGATGGCGCTGTCCGACACCCTCTTGGGGCCCTCGGCCTGCGTGGCGGCCATCACCTCCTCCTTGGAGGGCTTCTCGTTAAAGATGTCTCGGTCCGAGTCGGCGCTCTTCGTGTCCTCTGGTTCCCTCTTTGAGAACTTGAGTTAGGGAGCAACAAAAACAATGAGAGTTAATCGGAGCAGAACACAACAGAAGAACCGTTTACATTCACTTGATCCTATTAGACGTGTGTGGAATGAGAATATCTGTCCCAGATATGGACCACAGAAATCCCTCAAGGGGTTCTGGAGATACCAGGACCCTGAGAATGGACATGAGGTCAAAGGTGACTTTGACCACCAACATCTGGACACTATCTTTGGGTGCAAGTGGACGATTATGCCAACTGTAAGGACCCCCAACCCGTATAAAATTCAATTGAGTTTATTTTGTATAGTCCAAAATCACAAATTCTCCTCAGAGGGCTTTAAAATCTGTACCCATGGACCTGACATCGGATCAGGAAAAACTCCTTCACAGGGAAAACCCTTCAGGAGAGCAACAGAGGAGGATCCCTCTCCAGGATGGACAGAAGCAACAGATGTCATGCGTCATGTGACCAGAAGGACAGCGGTGTAGCACCACCTGAAACGTGGCTCACCATGTAGAAGCGGTTCTTCTTGAACGCGGTGCAGATGATGGTCGGGTCCTGCTCCACGTTGTCCAAGGCCGGGTTCACGGAGGCCTTCATCTCCACGGTGGGCGCCACGTGGGTGGCCTTCGCGACCCCCTGGAACAGGCTGAGTTGGACCACGCGGATGTTCTCCAGCTTCCCGAGGATCCGCACACACCTGGGGAGACATCGGCAAAGATATCACGAACGTCACACAATCGAAGTGAAGCAGTGGCCGTTTGATTCAAATTGTATCCCTAAAAATCAGAGGATGATCACGATCTCAGTATAGATACAATATATATATATATATTTTTTTTTTATTTTACAGTACTTTATTTATATTTACATATATGTTGTGTATATGCTACGTATATATACATATATATTTTATTTTGTATTTTATATTTCACTTTGCACACTTTACTTTATGCACTGTCACTTTCTTTCTTTCTTTCTTTCTTTCTTATATTTATATTTTATTGTGTTTAGTTTTATCGGGCTGCTTCTGTTGTCACCAAATTTCCCCTTGGGGATTAATAAAGTATATTTCATTCATTCATAGATCAAAATGACGTTGACTTTGACGTTGACTTTGACGTTAATTGACCGACTTCGCCTGAACGCACCTGTTGGTTTCCACGTTGATGACCTTGATGCCCAGCATGGTGCCGTAGAGCACGAAGTGGCCGGTCTCGTCAAAGATGATGTTGGTCAGCCGGATGCCGTCCACCTTCTCCAGCTCTCTCTCCACGGCCATCCGCCTCCCGAACTCCATGTCGGGCAGCTGCTGCTTCATCTGCTGCAGCTCCGTGAACATCTGGCGGGGGAAGCAGCTGTGATCAGCACGGGACGGCGACACTGCACGATAATCATTAATACGTGGCTCTTTGATCATAGAGTTACTGATTTTACCGTTTAAAAAAAATACAATTAAGCAAATTGTTCAATTATGCTATGATATGTGTTATTTGCATCATGCAGGGTTCTTACACGTTGACCAATGGATTTCCAGAACTTTAAACCAAATGTCCATGACTGAAATCGCGGTTTGTACATAAAAAAGTGACATTTTAGGATTTAAACAATGTTAATTCCAAAGCATACAGTATACATTAAATAAAATAAATGACCAGCGAACTTTACAGTTGCGGTGCGTTCACTTCCAACGCGAAAAAAAAATAATTGCGCCTCCAGTATGAGAGCGTACGCCGGCTAATATTTTGAGCGTCTTTCTTTCTAAAACATGTTCATTATTTTAAACTTGCCGTAAATGAACATGTGATTATCACAAATTTACATGACTTTTCCCAAACTTTTAGTTTTTTTCCTGACTTTTCCAGGCCTGGAAATGACCATTTTAAAATTCCATGACTTTTCCAGGTTTTCCATGACCATACAAACCCAGATCATTTGTTATAAGTGTGTTGTTGTTTAAGTTATAAATATTATCACAGCTGATTTCCTTCTGATTACATTATTACACTCACAATGATTTGTACAACATCTATAAACACAGAAATAAATTTCAGATAAAGTAATAATTGTCTAAATAATGTGTATACGACAAACTCTTTACTATATATTAATGACGGAACCTACGGTTAACGACTCATCGAACACTCTCATCAGTTTTCCGGTGAGGAAGCGGAAGATCCGGACTTTCCTGTCCGAGGCGATGGTGGCCATCTTCTTCCCATCGAAAGAAAACGTGAGGCTGGTGGGATACGTTTTGTTTTTGGCAAACTCGTACAAGTCCGTGTCCGTTTTGTATTCCCATTGCAGGTATCTGGGAAACTTGAAATCATTCCGGAGGCCGGTCCAGTACTCCAGCATGCCGGCCTTGTCGGCGGAGACGATGACTCTGTATCTGGGATTCAGGCGGATCTGGGCGAGCGGCGAGGAGTGCATCTTGTCGATGACGTGGAGCGGCTCGTTGCCCCCTCGGCCGTCGTACACGAAGATCTTCCCCGTGGATTTTTCCGAGCACGCCACCGTGGAAATGGGATCCCCGGGATTGTAGATCCACTCAGACTGGCCTGGGTGAAAGCTACACAGAAGATGGAGGGAGGGGGGAGGGGGGAAACGCTATATTACTGGTTTTATGTCCTTTTATGTCCTTGTGACTCCGTCACTTCGAGCTAATCACTCTAAATCCAGACTGTTTGCTGTCCTGGCTCCTGATTGGTGGAACGAGCTCCCCACTGACATCAGGACAGCAGAAAGTCTCTACAGCTTCCGCCGGAAACTAAAAACGCTTCTTTTCAGACTATATCTGGATTAAAACAGAGATTAGCACTTCAGTGGCTCTTAAATATCTTATTATGGTACTTTTGAAATTCGACTATGTTGAGGAAATGTTACTTTCTGTAATCTTGTTGTTCTGAGTTTGTACTCTAGGTTGATGCATTTATTTTAAGTCGCTTTGGATAAAGCATCTAGTAAATAACATGTAATAATGAAATGTGTGCAAATGAAGTACAATAACGTCGTCATAACAACTCACCCCAACTTCAGCATATTGATCATGTCAAAGTTGACGACGTCGAACACTTTCATGGCCTGGTCGTCACCGACGGAACAGAGCAGAGCTCCTTCGGCGCTGACGGAGATGCTTTCAATCACGCCTGCAGAAAACACAAAAACAAAGTCAGAAACCATCGTACCGGACGATGTGGTTTACAGCTAAGGAGTCGACACAATGTACAAACGCTAAAACGCACTGCGAGAAAAGCCAGCACGTTATTCGTACTACGAATAAACAAGCAGAGAGAAGAGATGAACTCAACGCATACCGAGGTGGCTGCGAAAGTGTTTGACAAACTCAATCCCCGCGTCTTCCTTCTTCTTCCAGAACTTAATGTGGCCATCTTGGCTGGCCGTGATAATGAAGTCCGTCCTGGAAGGAGACAACATTTTTTTCAATTAAGTCATGTAAATAAAATGCAAGCTTGCTTGAATGTGTTCAGGTGTATGAGGAGCTTTGAACAACATTACATCGTAAACCACCGTCTCTTTTTGTTCATTTTGAGCGTCTTTCTTTAAAGCAGTGGTTCCCAAAGTGGGGGTCGCGACCCCTAGGGGGGGCGCGGTCGTACTACAGGGGGGTCACGGCTTCATCACCACCCACACACACAGACGCACACATACACCGGCAAAACAATATAAAATAACCAACGTGACATGCACTGTGTTCCAACCACGCCACCAGAGCGGCTCATGTCACAGACCGACGTGGCAAAACCAGCGAGAGCGAGAGCGAGCGAGAGGGAGAGAGAGAGTGAGGGAGCGCGAACGAGAGAGAGACACACAGCGACACAGAGCGAGAAAGATACGCAGCGACAGAGAAAGATAAAGATAAGAGAAGGAAGTATGTACAAAGATGGACAGATCTGTGACTGGTCTAAATGAACTGAGAGTAGCTATCTCCAACCAGCAACCCCGCTTTGACAAAATCTGTAAAGCAAAGCAAGCCCACACCAGTCACTGATTGATATGAATAGGAATATACATAGGAATATGATCACAAAATAAAATGTACCATGTAGACCTGCACACCTTGTTCATAATTGTGTTATTTTATTGTTTGAGAAAACCTGCTGTTCAATGTGAGGAAATACAGTATATGTTGTTTGCACTTTGTTTGAAATTAAGTTAATTGTATTTACAAATTATTTTATATATTTTTTATTTTATATACATTTTATTATTGCTATTTTTTTCTTTCAGTGGACCAATGGCTGAGCAGCTTTTAGTGGACCAATGGCTGAGCAGCTTTCAGTGGACCAATGGCTGAGCAGCTTTTAGTGGACCAATGGCTGAGCAGCTTTTAGTGGACCAATGGCTGAGCAGCTTTCAGTGGACCAATGGCTGAGCAGCTTTCAATGAACCAATGGCTGAGCAGCTTTCAGTGGACCAATGGCTGAGCAGCTTTCAGTGGACCAATGGCTGAGCAGCTTTCAATGAACCAATGGCTGAGCAGCTTTCAGTGGACCAATGGCTGAGCAGCTTTCAATGAACCAATGGCTGAGCAGCTTTCAGTGGACCAATGGCTGAGCAGCTTTCAATGAACCAATGGCTGAGCAGCTTTCAGTGGACCAATAGCTGAGCAGCTTTAAGTGGACCAATGGCTGAGCAGCTTCCAATGGACCAATGGCTGAGCAGCTTCCAGTGGACCAATAGCTGAGCAGCTTTCAGTGGACCAATGGCTGAGCAGCTTTAAGTGGACCAATGGCTGAGCAGCTTTAAGTGGACCAATGGCTGAGCAGCTTCCAGTGGACCAATGGCTGAGCAGATTTCAGAGGACCAATGGCTGAGCAGCTTTCAGTGGACCAATGGCTGAGCAGCTTTCAATGAACCAATGGCTGAGCAGCTTTAAGTGGACCAATGGCTGAGCAGCTTCCAGTGGACCAATGGCTGAGCAGATTTCAGAGGACCAATGGCTGAGCAGCTTCCAGTGGACCAATGGCTGAGCAGCTTCCAGTGGACCAATGGCTGAGCAGCTTTTTTTTTTTTTTTTTGTATTCTATT
Source organism: Liparis tanakae (assembly GCA_036178185.1). Lineage (NCBI taxonomy): Eukaryota > Metazoa > Chordata > Actinopteri > Perciformes > Liparidae > Liparis > Liparis tanakae. The sequence goes on along the minus strand of CM070090.1, from coordinate 14,419,755 downwards.
AGTGTTCAAAATCTCACATACACATATTTCAATTTTTCAGATTCTTTGTACATAGAGAAGTACAGGCCAAAAAAAGAGAAGAAAAAAGAAGAAAAAAAACACATGCAAATAAAGAAACAATGTTCCTATATCATCAAAGGGGGTCTTGACAGAAAATGTTTGGGAACCACTGCTTTAAAGAATATATGAATTATGTCAAACTCGGTGTAAATAAACATGTGATTATAACACATTTCCATGACTTTTCCCAAACTTTTATGATTTAAGTTTTTCCCCATGACTTTTCCAGGCCTGGAAATGACCATTTTAAAATTCCATGAGTTTTACAGGTTTTCCATGACCGTACGAACCCTATAATAAACACGAGGAAATCTCTGAAGTCACAGATTAAGGCACGTCTGTTCACCAATAGATTATTCATCCGAAGTCACACATGTATAAACTGGATTATAAAGAATGAAACGGCTGGTATTGTACCTTTCTCTGGTTTGTGACTCCACTTACTTAGAACACACTATCTGCGTGATGACGTCTCTGTGCATGTAGCTCCGTTCGTACATCACAGCTGACGGGAGGTTCTCCAGATACACGCGCTCATATTCGAGGACTGAGGAGAACAACAACAACAACACACAAACATCTGAAGAGTTAGCGGGAGTTGTGTGAGCATGGCGAGCTTTGTTTTAGCAGCAGGCGCGGATGAACCACACATGTTCGGCTTTGGACTGCCGGAGCCGAACCTTTTCTTTTCTTCGCCGTGGTAGCTTCGTTCGGCATGGGTCCGACCCACTCTTCGTCTTCTCCATTCTTTTCTCCCTCCTGGTCGTCATCGGCTTTTCGTTTAAGTTCCACATTGTTTTCAGTCGCCGCCATTGCTGCTAATCTTCCGTGTTGTCCGCTCCGGATTCCGGTATTTCCGTTTCGTTCGACGCCTCGACTTCTGAATTTTTCTAACAGTTTTTTTTTTTAACGCGAATACTATATTTTCTTTAAAACAGAAATGTATTACATTAGTTAGGTTTACTGTTTATTCGGGTAGAAAATGTATGCTTCCTTTTTTATTATTAATAAATGAATTGGAACGTTTCCGCGCTATAAACAGCAGCAGCAGCAACACCCCCCGCTTATTTATATCGGTCCCAACCTAAATTAAGAAAATAGAAAATATTATTCTACGTATTTTGTTTTCCATCACATTTTGATGATGTTTTATTTGTTCAAGTTAAAGTGTTTCAACTGTCGTGGAACTGTAGTACTCATTTGTTTCTGAGGGTGCGTTATCATGGAACACTTGGGTCAAACCAAAAGTAAACGTTTAAGGGTGTACACATTAATGCTTGGGATCTTCCTGTCACTTTGACATTTTCAGATATATATTCACGTGACTTTGTTGATTATTATTTGTTATATACAAAATAATTCACGGATTTGAACGTTTAATTATGAATAAATAAAAACAAATGAATAATATGTTTAAATATAATCCCCCTACGCACTTGGAAGTAAACAACAAGCACACATGTATGGCCAATATGGCTCTAGTTAAGAACTATAATATTTGTCACTAAAGAAAGCGAGTTATAGGAACATAATCCATCGTTTTTCGTAACGGTTTGTTATATTTTCAAGTGTTTAACGACAAAACCACTCCAGCAAAATGAGTAATATTTACATCCAAGAGCCGCCATCAAATGGAAAGGTGAGCGCCACTTTTTGCGATCTTCACTTACATTTTACACGTTTATGTACATTTTGAACCACATAGTTCACTCCAAACTTTACTTTTAGCCTTTTATAACGTTGGCGTCTTTAGTGTCGGATGAAATGTCAGCGCCGTAGAGTATTTTACTAGCTTTACTAGATAAAAGTACAGGTGGTTATCGTTTGTGATTTAAAGGTCCCGGATGTGTGCTCTCTTCTCAGGTGCTGTTGAAGACCTCAGCTGGCGACATTGACATCGAGTTGTGGTCCAAGGAGGCTCCTAAAGCATGCAGGAACTTTGTACAGTTGGCCATGGAAGGTAAGACTTCAGAGCCAGCTAAAAGACTCTTAACACACTGCAGAGCTCCTAAAACAAACGTGCTGAAGTCCAAGTCATTCAACATCATCAGTCCCCCCAAAAAACACAATCCCTTTTAGTTTGGAGAGGTCTGCTTTTGTGAAAATTGTGCAGGATAAGAACCTGTTACGGTGTATTGCTCTTCAGATTGATTTTAACCTCTGTCTTTCTGCCACATTGGTCATTTGTTTCTGATGTGTCTTTATGTTTCTTTCTGGTATGATGGTGCCGACAATTTTAGATACATGTAATAATAACACATTTAATAATATCTTCTACATTTTCTCCTAAACATGAATAAAAAAGTGCTTTTATAATCCAGACCTTATGCCACCAAGGGCCATCATTCCATATGTTTGGGGAGATTAATACACTTCACACTGCAGCCTGAAGAATTCATATTTAATTTTATTATAGTCTAAAAATTATTGATTATTTTATATGTATTAAGATCTCTATTTTTACACATCCTGACTGAATGTCTTTCCATGTTCTCACCTTGTTATATTGTTTAAGCTACCCTCTGAGAGAGCACAAGCCCAATGTTGTAGCTGATTACATCTTTAGTGTCATTATCTATCAATTAATCTCACTAATTGAAATTTGTAGATTTTTTTTCTTCTTCTCACAAACACCATTTATAATATCACTTTTGACCTAAATTCTTCATAATACGGGTTCATCCATTTCCTGGAACAAACTATGTAATTGAAAAATAAATAATAGGAGTAAAAATAAAAATTGAATTCAAACCCAATAGAATATAAATGTATCACTGATTTATTAATAGACAATTCATTATTTGCGTCTGTTGACTTTTATGCCTGCAGATAAAGGTTTTCAGATGCAGGAAATTATTTAGAAATGGTCCATAAGTGTAAAATGTATATTCCTCTGTCCTCTAGGTTACTATGACGGAACCATTTTTCACCGCGTGGTGCGTGAGTTCATTGTTCAGGGGGGAGATCCCACGGGAACGGGAACGGGCGGAGAGTCCATCTACGGCCGTCCGTTCAAGGTCAGCCTGTTTGACTTGATTAATCTGTTTGAATCCTGAGTATGAATCATTCTGAGGACATGAAGACACCTCAATGCACAATCGAACATTTATTGCAATACCAATTTCTGACTCTTTTATTTTCTTTACTTTTAGGATGAATTTCACTCCAGACTTCGCTTCAACCGCAGAGGTTTGGTTGCCATGGCAAATGCCGGCCCACATGATAACGGCAGTCAGTTTTTCTTCAGCTTGGGACGTGCTGATGAGCTCAACAACAAACACACCATATTCGGCAAAGTAAGTCATAAGTTTCCATCGTGAAAGCCTCCCACATGCACGGACCCACGTCCGCGGGATTGTCTCTATTACTGTAAACAAGTACTCACAGGGTGCTTTTTGTCCCCCACAATGCCGGCTGCAGGTCACAGGAGACACCGTCTATAATATGCTCCGGCTGGCAGAAGTTCAATGTGACAACGATGAGAGACCTTTGGATCCCCACAAGATAAAAACTGCAGAGGTATTTACTTGTTTTTGTTCCTTTTGTTGTTGTCGTTCATTTTCTTCTTCCTCATCTACTGACTTGAAAACTGTTTAGAATTGAGTGCAAATCCCTTTTGTCTCTTCCAGGTGCTTCACTCTCCGTTTGACGACATTGTACCTCGTGAAACCAGGAAAGGCAAGAAAGACAAAGATAAAGAGGAGGCAAAGAAATCCCAGTCCAAAGCCACAAAGTGAGTCAACAGACTTTGTCTGTCGCTCTGATTGTGGTTTATTCTGATGGGACTCTATTTGTTTGTTTAGTCTCTTTCATCGCTTTTACTTCATCATTATCTTTTGCTTTCATTCATTCACTCATTCAGTCCAGGGACCGTCATGGGACACTGAGACTCAATCTGCCTGTAAACCTTCAAACTTGTCCTTTACATTGTAGCAATGTAAACTAATCTTAGTAGATATTATGATGATCATCTTCTTCTGCTGTTACATTTAACCTTCATCGGATTACCACGCTCTTTTATTAATATTTGTATTTCGTGCTCTAGATGCTTCATTTTTTTTTTTTTTGTTCCAGGAACTTCAGTCTGTTATCTTTTGGAGAAGAAGCCGAGGAGGAGGAGGAGATGGCGACTCAAGTGAGCCAGGTACTGAAGCCCTGGACTAGTCTCTGCTGGACGCCGTGGACACAGCGGTGACGTCATTTTAATGTCTTCTATTGAAATGAAACTGAAGTTTCAAAAGTCTGCATTGGAAGAAAAAAAAACTTTAACTGCATAATGTGTGAAGACGAACTCAGTCGCTTCCCATCGTTTGTGTTTCTGTGAAGACGCTGAAGGGAAAAAGCAAAAGCAGCCACGACCTTCTGAAGGATGACCCCAGGCTGAGCTCCGTTCCAGCGGTGGACAAGTATGTACAATTATCCTCAATAACTACACGATGAAGGCTTTCTCCTCCGTCATCATCATCATCATTCATAATCCTTGCTTTGCTTTCCAGGAAAAGGAAGAAGAAGACACCAGGAGACCCAGCTGAGGTGAGTCGGACCCGAAAAGTTACTAGTCCCGTAGTCGCGTTCCTCGTGACCGCTAACGTCTCCGCGCCGCGCCCTCCAGGGAGACGACGCGGCCGAGGGCGACGTCGAAGTTGACGGCGATGGCGACGAAGAGTATGACTCCGACGAGAGAGAGAAGAGGCGGGAGATCGTCAGTAACAAGCTGAAGAAGTTCAAAGAGGCGGATAAACTAGCAGAGGAGGAGCAGCGAGAGACGAAGAGCACCCGCAGGTACGACCTCTAACCTTTTGGCTTCGGCCGCCAACGGCTCCAGCAGCGGGGAGGCCCGTCGTTCTGCTTGTGATGAGGCGTAGCAACCTGCAGGGGGCGCCGTCGAACTGTGTAATACAGAAGAACCCCCTCTCTCCTGTTTAATGAATATAATCAGATAGAAACTGTATGGGACCCTTAAATGGTTGTATTGACAAGACTCAGATACTGAGCTCAGTTATTGTTGATATTTCTAGTAACTGATTAATCATTTTGTTAAAGAAATAGAAAAAAATATGCAGAGGATGAATCATTTAACCAAATAGTTCCCAGTCTTAAGTTGTCGGCACAGCAGCAGTTATGCAACCCCGTGTGGCAGAATGACAATGAATTAAATTAAATTAAATCAAATATCATGACCACAAGAACATTATCACTAAAGATGTATTTATTGCAGCACTCAAACAGCGACTTGTTGTCTGCTTGTTTAATTTAATAAGCAGTGGTTGGATTTCCAAATTGATTCACTGTTTGAAATCCCTGCTTCACTCAGACATCGCCTTTTTTTTCAAACATCTCTTTTTTGCAGTCAAACTGTAAAAGTCGAACTCTAAAAACCTTTTGAAGAAGATGGTCGACGTAAGTTGTTTCACATTCACAACATTTCTGACACCGACTCTCATTGTTAGTCCCCAAATATTAGCAACAGCGCGTGTGCTGCCATGTTAACGGGATATTCCGCAGTAATAATCTGAGGGATTTCCCTTTCTAAAGGAATGTCTGTGAAGTCCCTATCTGTTGCCAAATGAGGTAACACAACAGAGACTGGAAGGAAGCGGCTCGCGTTTGCACTCAAACACATTTGGGGGATTCTAAAGAGACGGATTTGTAAGTCGACCGGTCCAAGTGGAAGCAGCAGAGGCCGAGACATCCTGACTTTGAGACTTTGAGTTACCGCTACGAGTCGAGCTCCAAGAACCCTGGATCCTACATTACCCATGATGCAACTCGACTGCATCTTTAATTACACACCTACTTCTTTGAAACCTTACAGTAGCCCTCTGCGGGGTGAGGAAACCAAACTATCACGGCTTAAAGATTTCTTGGGGGGGGCGGGGGGGGGGGGGGTCACTTTCATCAGACAGCTGAATGGAAGCAGACTGGAAACTTTGTGTTATGCAACTGAGGCGGGACTCGAACCCCCGATGCTGCGACTATGTGCTGTACATCTGAACCATCTAACGTCAAGTGTTCACATACGGTCATCCTACCTCAAAGCTATTCTTTTATCGTGGCACTTTCATTTCAGGAATATCTATATTGCATAAATGTACTGCTCCTGTCCCGGTGTCTTTGACATCCACATTATCTTCCAGCTCTGTTCCTACACACTTCCACTCCCGTTTCCTTCTCGGACATCAAAAAACACACACACACACACACACACATAAACCACACTCAGATCTCAGTTGTAGTTCACTGGACCGACATCAGTGGACCTGCTATTTGAAAACAGGAATGTTGGCACTCGAACCAAATTACTTACTGCGCTGATGTAGAAGCAAACAGTGCTGTGTGTGTGTGTGTGTGTGCGTGTGCGTGTGTGCGTGTCGACGTTAGTACGAGAGCGGAGAGAGATTCATCCCTCATCTCTCTTTTGATGCTGCTGGTTGGCCCGATTATCTCTCGTCCACATCCTCCGAACAGGTAGCCGTCAACAGACCCTTCTCTCATTAGCGCGACTGGGGTGTGTGTGTGTGTGTGTGTGTGTGTGTGTGTGTGTGTGTGTGTGTGTGTGTGTGTGTGTGTGTGTGTGTGTGTGTGTGTGTGTGTGTGTGTGTGTGTGTGTGTGTGTGTGTGTGTGTGTGTGTGTGTGACTGACAGCCAGCCCAATGCAGGCGGACTGAAGTATATTAGACACAAGCGCAGATTGTTTTGCTACAGGAACTGTAACCCAGCCCAGTGGTTTGTCTTGGCAGGCCATCAGAGGGCCGGCTGGTAGGTACAGTGTCGGCCCGGGACAAAGGGGGCATTGTTGCAGGCTGAGCGCCGCTCTCCCACCGTTGCTTTTGCGCTGAGCTTTCAGCTGCTCTGCTCACAGCGAGGAACACCGACCGCTATCTGGTCGCCGGAGGCTATGTGTGTGTGTGTGTGTGTGTGTGTGTGTGGGATTCAGCTAGGGGGGGACGTTTCACAATCCTGATTGTATCTTTTCGTCTCCGTCGAGGCGGCTGAGACGACCTTGGAATTAAAAGTCTCCCTGAACTCAGAAACTCTCTGGCGCAGCTCGCCGGGAGCCGGATAATTTCCCTTCTCGTTGGACTGGAGTGATGTCGTCCCGTACCGGCAGCGAGTTGAGAAAGAGGAGTCACAGTCCATCCTATTCATTGCGGCGGCGGTCTCGTGACGCCTGGCGGTACTTCCTTTGCGTCGCTCGTGATCTCGTCCGTGTTTGAGGAGTCGGCCTCATCCGCTTCATGGAGGACACTCCTCCTGAATGAAGTCCCAAAAGCGGCGTCTGTGGCAGTCGCCGCTTTGGTTCACCCCGGCGGGGCATGACTGACTGGGGAGGCAAAACGCTTCCATATGGCGGCGCCCGCCAGCGGGGCCCGGCTCCCTCGGCTGCAGCTCAGACTGAAGATAACACAGCAGCACATCCTCGTCTTTCCTTTTATCGCTTGTTAGCACATACAGGGCGCACGGTGTGTGGCGGCATGCTTTAATAAAGCCGTTAAACATCCAGATTAGGCATGAAGAGGATCATCCACAGCACAGTACGTCATTAAAGTAATCTCTAAATCACTGCGGGTGAAATAATCACAGGAATCTGCCGATTTCTTCAAAAAAATCTAATCAAACATGAGAAAATCGAAAATATATTAATATTCTTAAAGGAAGCTGCAAATATTGACGTTTGAGAAGGACTTGAATGATTAATCTGTTAATTTTCAGTCAACCAACTAAGGATTTGGGCTACGGTTTGTTTTTAATTACAACATGCTCCGAGTACACAGGAATCACATGGCCATGAAAGGAGAGCGAGTTATTATCGCCCAGCTTTATGTGGTGGATAAAACATTGTTACTTATCTTGTCACACGAGACGTAACAAAGTAACGGAGCGCCCCGGACAATCCGCTCGTGTTTCTCCTGGCGCTCGGCCACGCCAGTGTTTGCTTTACCGCTACTAACGATCATTTTAATCTGTCTTCGGCTTATTTTCCTCCCTTTTTAATCACTGTCAAATGTCCAGCGCGGCTCAACTGACCCGGAGACGACTTCTCCGCGTGTTTAGATTAATAAAAAAAAAAAAAGCCAAAGAGATTGTGGTTTACGAGTCTCTTTGGCGTAACACCGATAGTAGCGGGACATCGGGACATTGGAGAACGTGCAACCGGGTAATATTCGGAGGATTTCCTTGATAAATAAATAAAAAAAAAGGCGATTTCTTGATGCTCAAACTAGAAAAATCGATGCATTGACTCATCATCGCAATTCTTTCTGGATTTGGTCTTCGATCCCGTCCGCCTGCTCTCGCCGTCGGACTCTAATTATCGCGTTTAAGTGGACCTCCTCCCCCCCTCCCCCGACGCTGCGTCACTCTCTCTAATAATTGGCTGCACCTGTCTCTTGTCATCGGTCACAGCCCGCCGGGTTCCCAGGGAAAAGGTCGCCGAGGTCAAGAAATCATTCGCCGAAGAAAAAAAAAAAAAACCCCGCTCGAGATAATCCAGCTTCTTGGCAGCGGGCGTTGTGTATGTTTTAGAAGTGCCGGGTTTACACATCTCTGGCCCGCTGGAGCACGGGGCACTCGCGCCCTCGCTGGAAACTCTTCCAGACAGCGGTGCACGGCTAGGGCGACGGGGGGGGGGAAGACTTTTTTTTATTGTGGGGGGGGGGGTGAATGAAAACCCACAGAACGCCACTCTGACTGCGATCAACGTCGACAACGTGCACGCTCACTCCGCCTCTTAAGAGGAGAACGTCCTGGACTCCGCGTCGAGGAGAGATTCACGGCCTTCTGCCACCGGGACAAAGGATGCAGTCAATAATCAGGAGACGCAGACGGAGCGCTCCGAGAGAGGAACCGCGGTCCGCTTCACGGGTAATGTGTCGGGGCCCGGATCGCTCTGCGAAGTCATGCAAATTCCTGCGTTGAGGTTGGATTCCTCCACTCCGGCTCACAGTTCTCCTTGGCGCCGGACCAAGCCATGGAGTGCCCCCCGAGGGGAGTTCACCCAGCCATCTTGTTATTCCAGCACATTCATCCACATCACTTGCTCGGTCGTCAGACTGGGTCAAGTCCACCGGAGCGGGGGCGGAGCGGGGGGGGGGGGGGCGGCCGCTGCCTCTGCCATCCTCGGGGTGTTAAGTTTGACTTTTTTAAATATACATTTGACTCACACCGCGGCGGTATTTTCTTCACCCTCGAGCAATTCATCAGTATTTACATTTCTCAACAAACAAAAAAAAACCCGTGAAGGTTGGAGAATGAGAATACCCCGAAGAAAAAACCCCAAAAAGGAGAAGCTCTGTACGCCTGCTTGTACATTTTGGAGAACGGTAGAATTGTTGATGAGCCACACAGTCGTCGCTGGACTATTTTTAAGGTTGTCGAATTCCTGTGTCGGCCTCAGACTCCTGCCAGACGCTGCAGTATTAAAACGCGAGGTTCTGAATCACGAGAGAGGTTCTTGGGCTCCTGCCAATCACTTCATATGCTTTCTTTATGAGAAGTTAATCATCCACAGCTTTCTGGGTTTCGCTATTTTGAGTTTTCTGAAAAGAGTGACAGTTGCTGGTAGACGAAGGCCGCTGGGACCAGAAGGGATTCACAATCCACAGTGTCTCGTTTTTCACTTGTAGTTTTTTTTTTTTCTCTGCTTGGCTTGATGTTTTTAAAAATGGAATCTCTCGTAATAATTACTATATCTTCAGGTGGCCCCATGTCAACCTGATTAAAACCCTTTTTAAGACTTAAATAAAGTGTGATTTTTTTTCTTGCTACCAAACATCTGCAGCGCCGTCCAATCAAAAGCCGGAAGTCGCTGCAGTGTCACCGGCTGGAACGTAACTGCCAAGTTGCACAGTTTTAAGAGCTATTCTTTATATTTAAAGAAGCTGCCGATTCATCCTGAAGGTAGGTGTCACTGGATGCAAAGAGAAAGCAGCTCCATCAGGGTTCGTACGATCATGGAAAAGTTGGAAAAGTCATGGAATTTTAAAATGGTCATTTCCAGGCATGGAAAAAACTTAAATCCTAAAAATAATTGAAAAGTCATGGAAATGTGTTATAATCACATGTTCATTTACGGCGAGTTGAAATAAGTATATGTTTTTTAAAGAAAGTCGCTCAGAATCTAAGCCAGCGTACGCTACATATTTTAAATTGTTCATGTTTATACAGAGATTTCAGCTTTTTATGGAAATTTGGTTTAAAGTCATGGAAAAGTCATGGAAATCCATTGGTCAACATGTGTAAGAACCCTGAATTAAGATACTCTAAAATGTCAACTGGATGATGAAAAGTGACTTAAAGAGAAGAAGCACCGGGTGGCGGTTCCTCTGATCCCCACCGGCTCGGCAATGAGGGGCCCTTCAACATCTGTAAGTCTGGGTCTGTGAGACGACCTCCAATCCGTCTTGGTTCTGCTTCGACAGCTGCATCCCCTCTCGTACAAAACCGTTTTGCTGTTTGCCATCGAGTAAAAAAAATAAATAAAAAGGAGACATAATGTAAAACATGGCGGCCACTGATGATAAAGAATTGGTTGCAACCCGGCGACTTTTTACTATCGAGCCTTGCAGAGTCATTCATTCAGTTCACAGATCCTACGATGTCTGCTGTGCACTTTAGCCCTTTGTTGCTGTAAGTTTTCTCACTGCAGGACTAATAAAGTATTATCTTATCTTATATGATCTGACATTAAGAGCATAGCAATAATATTTAGTGACCCCGTCTCTCTGAGTAAGAGGTAGTTTGTATTTGATGTGTAAAACTCTACTCGGTAAATACGATCTCACTCGGCTGAGTATATATATATATATAACTATATAACTCACTCCTTATAATCCCGGTGTGTCGGGAGACTTGTGTTGTTGTTTTTTTTGTCCTTCCGCCTTTGAGCTATGATATCTCGGGAACGATGGAAGAGACTTTCCTTTTAAATCTGGCACAAATTCTTAGATTTTGTAATAGTGAACAGGTCGAGGTGACCGTGACCTCACATCCATCCCGTCCTCTGAGGAAACGTCGTCATATCTGGCATCGCCGTCCTCCATCGGTGTCGAGAGGAATTTGCTGAGCCCCAAGGTGTGTCTCAACAGGTGTTGCCGGGCCTTTTCCCCGTCCTTTCTGGCCTCTTTCTTCTCTTTATTGGCACCGGGACTGTTGAGTCCATTGTTTGACTGTTGCCCCGGATACGTCTCTTGTTTTTCCGCGTGGCGGCATGTCAAGGCAGGAAGAAAGTGATCGCTCAGTCCAAGGTGCTCCTCGCGGCAGCAGAATCCACGGAGAACGCTTCACCCCCTCGGAGGAGGCGGGACCGAGTTCAAATAGAAGCCCCGAGTCATTTGTCACTCTTAGTTCATTTCACTAAAGAACACACACACACACACACACACACACACACACACACACACACACACACACACACACATCATGTCAATAAGGCCTTTCTGAACCACAGAGCATCAGACAAAGTGGGTATTGTGCTGTCTATTCAAAGGAGGGGGTCGAACAGAAACACTGTGTATACACAATATACACAATACAATGCAATATGTGTAGGTTATATTTTAGGGCTCTACTTGTGACCACTGTTCCTCTTTGCTAAAGCCTTCATTATCCTCTTTGCTATCATGGTTTAAAAACATATTTCTCCTTTCACATTACATAATTGTGCAACGTTGTTATGACGACAACAGGCAGCCGATATCTGGCCTCGTCACACATCTGTGAGATGCTTTCTGTTTCCCTGAAAGCTCACATTTGCTCGTCATACATGGCACTATACAACCTTCAAAAAACAATTTTATATTGTCGCCTGAGGTTCTGGAGACTACGAGCTTGGAGACGACAAAACTAGCTGAAAGTTGCATCATGGGAAGTGTCGATCCAGCATTTCCACACACAAACATTAGCGCCATCACAAACGGTTGTTCTCTCATTGGTTGTAACTCGTCGTCCGATTTCATCGTTGATTAAAAGACGGATCTGTCGATCGGAGCTTCTCTACGTAGAACAACAGAAAAGAAAGACTTTAAGTTGTTTGTTTTTGAGACGTCCTCATAAGAATCTCTGAAATAAGTCGTCCAGGATGAACAAAGCATAACAAACGACTATCGACCAATTATCCGACCGATCGACTATCAGATTGTAGTCGTTGTTGAGTCCTCCCACCTCAACAAATGGCAAAGTGTTTAGCTGCTGGTGAATCTCTCATACAAATACAATTTAATAACTAACTTTTGTCATTTCTAGAGGTTTTTCAAGGACCGTAGTCTTATAATTACACGTTACAAACCCTAGTGAACTGGCTTTTGTCTACTTCTGATGTCGGTACGCTGTCTTGAATCAAGGCGACGTCGCCAAATTGTCTCTTTAGGTTGTGTGAAATTGACGGTCTTTTGAATTATTATATTATATCTCCCTCCTCTGGTTGGTCACATCTGGGTCCGAGCCTCAGAAAGTAGGTTTTGTTGTCATCGCAGCTCGACGAAGCTGAGCAGGCGACTTCCTCGCTGAGCTTGACTCTGCCAACCACTTAGCCTGGATTCACTTCCAACTTTTCCTTTCTGGAAAAGAGACGACTTACAACCGTTGTGTCTGACCGATTCCTCATGTGTCCTCGGGGACGCTAACGAGGAAGAGACGTGACGTCCAGTCGGCCCACAGCTGGTAATATTTGAAGAGGCGCTCGCGAGATCGAGTATCGCTCGGTTCGATGCCTCGATACTTTGCCACGGACGACGTCGGAGATTTGAGCAACCGGAGTGTCGGGACGGCCAGGAACCGAATAATTACATAAAAGGTGAGGAAGGGATGTAAATGAACGGCGGTTCGCAGAAGCAGATGTAAGAAACAAAGGCAGCCATTGTTTGCTCTGGAGATGCCTCCCGTGTTTCTAGGCCAGGGGCCCAGACTGAGCAGCTTACCTGTGCTCTGAGGCTCCGCAAGAGAATGGGACAGAAACAGAGCAGGACCCACAATATTATCATTTCCTAACATAACATATCTGCTCTGCAACTGGCAGGAGCCTCAATCGTGTCAAAGGGAACAATAATCAGCATTCGCTGGCCCCGGTTCAGACTCTGAGCGTTTAGCCTTGGATGAGCCGGGCTTCGGGCCAGAGGAGACGCTCGAGTCGAGGATGTGCCGGGGCTCGTTTCTGTCGAGCAGTTAAAGGTTTTATTAGGGCGGCTGGACACCAGCGGTGCCCGTGATACTTAATGTCGTGCCACTTGAGGAAAGGAAGTGTAAAGTCTTGCTTTGCTTCTGCCGCTAACACCGTCTGACAGTTGCGTCGTTCACGCAACTGTCAGACGGCGATGTCACAACTCAGGAGTTGTTTGTCTTGGCTAAGGACTTATTTGTCTTCGCTAGGGACTTGTTTATCTTGACTAAGGACTTGTTTGTCTTGACTAGGAACTTGTTTGTCTTGACTAAGGACTTGTTTGTCTTGACTAAGGACTTATTTGTCTTGACTAGGAACTTGTTTTTCTTGACTAAGGACTTGTTTGACTTGGCTAAGGACTTATTTGTCTTGACTAAGGACTTGTTTGTCTTGACTAGGAACTTGTTTTTCTTGACTAAGGACTTGTTTGACTTGGCTAAGGACTTATTTGTCTTGACTAGGAACTTGTTTAACTTGGCTAAGGACTTGCTTGTCTTGACTAAGGACTTGTTTGTCTTGACTAAGGACTTGTTTGACTTGGCTAAGGACTTATTTGTCTTGACTAAGGACTTGTTTGTCTTGACTAGGAACTTATTTGTCTTGACTAAGGACTTGTTTGTCTTGACTAGGAACTTATTTGTCTTGACTAAGGACTTGTTTGTCTTGACTAAGGACTTATTTGTCTTGACTAGGAACTTGTTTTTCTTGACTAAGGACTTGTTTGACTTGGCTAAGGACTTATTTGTCTTGACTAGGAACTTGTTTAACTTGGCTAAGGACTTGCTTGTCTTGACTAAGGACTTGTTTGTCTTGACTAAGGACTTATTTGACTTGGCTAAGGACTTGCTGGTTGTGACTTTGACCTTGCTGATCATGACTGGGGACTTGACTATATAGACTCAGGACTTGTTGGTCATTAAGTGGGACCTGTTGGTCTCAACTGGAGACCTGCTGTGTTTTCTGTTGCCGTTGACTAGAGACGTTGACCTTGATTCAGGACTTTTAGTTTTTCTACTATGGAGTCTGGACTCATTGTCCTCGACTGGAGACTCGCCTTGGGACCTGATTTTGGACTTGACGGCCTGGACCTGGGACTTAATTGCCGTGATTATGGACCGACTCTCGTCTTGTAAACATTGAAATGATGTTGTGCATTTCACGCAGGCTTTGGTTGCAGTTTTCCTTACATGCATGTATAATTTCTTTTGTTTTAGAGGTTAAAAAGCTTTAATGAGTCTGTTTACAATCACAATTACTCATCTCGAAACAAGAAACACATTGACGTCTCTCTCACTTACGTCTGCTCAGCTTCAAGACACCTCCCAGTGACTCCCAGCAGCCCGCAGGGCCCACCAATTATTTTATTAAGACTCCATCAAATTTATTGGAGTAACACAAGCTTCATTCTGACACTCGCACACAGTGTTTTATGTTTGTTTTACAAAACCACCACACTTAGCCATGAATGTTGCATTATTTTGAGAAGCAGAACAATTGATGTTTGTTTGTGAAGACCAGTAACATTGAGGGTTTTGATGTAATTAATTTTAATGATGAATATGCAGGGTTCGCCACTGGCAACCATTTTGAGGAGTTGGCAATCTATTGTTGGCCTTTGGTTGTCGTCAGTGTCGATCACTTTATAACACATAAAAAAAAATAAGGTACAGCTAATGTTGCAATAGTGATATTTAAATATTGCCGTCACAGCGTAGCTTCAAGAGCGTTTACTCGTTCGCGGCGTCTGTTTTCGAGACGACGTCGCAGCAAATTACGTTGCCTGACTGCGGGGGTGAAAGGTTCGACTAACTAACTCGTCAACTTCTCAAACAAATGTGCAAATGGTTTCCACTGACAAAGAAACAGACGAACTGGAAACAAAAAAACAAAAAACAAAAAAAATCGCCGAAGTCTCCCGACGGAAAATGATCCTGCCAAGTGTGTACAACATAAACAAGTCCCGTTTTCATTATTGAGTTCACATGTTGCTGCATCGTATCCCAACTCCTCAAAACACAAGGTGACTAAAAATGGCAACCGTCTCTTTCGGATTTTTGGCAACTCGAAGAGCCAAAAGCCGTCACGGTTCTGTCTGCTGCAGGTGTAATCCTTTATCATGCATGTCCAGTTTAAACTCCCTTCACCTGATTTCTCCTCCCGCAGTGATGAATTGCGGAAAGAGTCGCGGCAGCTGAAGAAGGAACTGCAGGCCATAAAGCAGCGGAAAGAAGAAGGCCCGAAACCCGCTGTGGAAGAAGTCAAGGAGGGTGAGTGAGGGGCTTGTATTTATTGCACTCGCTCTTGGATGCGTACTGCTGCTACTCACACTGTGTGTTTATTGGTGGTTGATATAATACACGGTGTGCACGGTCCTCTTGATAAGAGCTCCTGCAGCACAGAGCTCTGGGGGGGAACTGGGTCTCTGAATGGGTGGTCCGTGTTACATTCTCTGCTAATGGACACTAAGAAAGGCAACCCTCTGATTTAGTCAATTAGTTGCAGACGTGTGTGTCCCCCCCCCCCCCCCCCCCCCCCATGCCTCCCCAAAGGGTCTGCGTCTCTGTGTTAAAACTCCATAGAAAATTGCACAGGGGGTGAAAATTGTCGAGCGGCCACCAGAGTTGCACATTAAATTCCTTTGTGCGTTTTTTTGTTGTTGTTGGTTTGCAGCTTTGGCCGCCGTGAGGGGAACTACCCCCCCCCCCCCCCCAAAAAAAAATGAAAAAAACTCTCCTCGGTCTTCACCACACTGCAGTCTGTCACGAGGCCGTCCATCTCTGGTTTGCTGATGCTGAAATGCATTTTGGAAAAATTACAACAACAAAAAACACTTAGACACAGAGGTTAGCTTGAGGTTGTGTGTTGTGCAACACAACTAAATAGTTTATGGGGGGTCGGGGAGGGGGGGGGTCTACGGGGATCTTAACTGTGGGATTACCGACTGCCAAAATGTCGTGAAGACCACCAGCTCTTGTTGCTCAAACATTGTTTTTGTCTCTGATGGTCTGACTCCTCTAAACGCCGACGCTGGGCCCACTCTTTACTCGCTGCCGATTGGTTGATCGTGAAAGATCACAAAACACATCATTGCGGGAATGAGTCCTAAAACCCAAATATGACTCAGCATTTATTTTTGCCCTTTCCGGTTTCCTCATCTTGTGTTTTCTTTAATGTGTTTCTCTTTGGTTGTTGCTCAGATGCCTGAAATAAGCTCCGCGGTTAAACAGACGCTTTATAGATTTCAACATTTTGTTCTCCGACATGAAACGCACCAGTAAATACCCAAATGGTGAGTGTGAAAAGACGGTTAGTAGCTCACATGTGGGACTGGAAAACGGCATCGCGATGACGGGACGCCTTTTTACGCTGCAACCCTGCTTTTAAAGCATTACAAAACAATATATATTTTATGATTCTGCTGAACCAAATGTGTGAGTCTCATCAACGTTTATGTGTTTATTTGCCGGAGTGCTTATTCTCTACCGTAATCCTGTAAAACGCCATAACGCCGACTGCAACCGTGGTCTAGTTGGTTTAGAAGCATCAAAATAGCTTATTTTGTGCAATAATCCAGAGGAAAAAAATCTGTTTTTCTTTGTTGAGGGAAGCGGCGAGATGCTCCCTTCCCGGCTGGCCGACACAAACGCTGTCTTCCCTGCAGCGCTCTATTGCACTTTAACACACAGATTAAGTAAGATTGTGATATCTGCATAGACTTAAGCTGTTTCTATAAACACTATAAGCATAAAGAGGCCTTCTCTTAATGGATCCACTTATAAACTCAAGCGCAAAGTCAGTAACAGCCCCGCATTGTTATGCCGAGTGGCAACCGGCCCTGAGCCCCTCCATTATCTCACGAGGTATTTCTACTCTGCCAGGGACCTTTTTAGTTGTTGTGTGCTTCTCTGAGCCAGAGGCCGGAGTTTTTCTTTTTCCTTTTAAGAGTTTCCTCATTACATTTCTGCGTCGGAGGCGAAGGCTAATTCCGTTAGACGGCCACTCTGCAGGGGAGACGGACGTCTGCCGCGTTGACGCGTCTGGGATCGCTCCGACGGTTCCGCTCCGACCGCTCCGCGACGCTCCGCGACGCTCCCGTCTCACTCGCGTGCTTCCCGGGCCGCTCGCTACGGTTCCATTTTGGGGTCTGCGGCTTTTTATTGTTCAATAACAAAATCAGTCATTGCGGTCGATAGAATATCAGAACACAGGAATTGTTGAATTGTTTTGTCGGGCCAACAGTTGAATCCGAACGAATTTAAGAAGCCAGGAGAAAAAAAAGACTTGACATTTTGGCGGCAGAATGTACTGTTTTTAATAAAATAGAGGAAGAAAAAAGTGCATTCTTATCCATTAAAGAGCAAGTGGCGAGTGACAGCAGCAGGACCCGCGTTGAGCAAGAGAAGACGTCAACAGCCGCAGGCGGCCAGCATGAGCATTTCTAAACTTCTACATCATGATGTAAAAATGCCATACAGACATTTATTCACATCTAGAAGTCCTGGTTTGCTTCAGCAACGGTTTCACTGAATATTTAATTTAAACAACGTGTGTCCTCAGCTGATCAGGACACATTGGAGGTCTCAGAAGACCCGAAAGAAGGACGCTTCTGGCTGAATCGGCCCGTGTGTTCGATTCCCCTCCTCTCTCCTGCTGCTCCCGCACTTACGCGTTTTAATTTTCGTACTTTAAAATAAAAACGAGCGTTTCAGTGATAATCTTGGACCACGCTGACGTGCCTGAAAACGCGTAACGCGTGACCGCGTTGTTTCACACGCGCCGCTGTGAACAGGAAATAGAACGTCTACTCTCTGGTTGGTATTACTGTACTCTTTAATAATAAAAGGTTGTGTTTGATAGTTAAGTTATTCCTCTGTATTCCTGACACCAAAAATGTGTGAAAAACTAACTTAATTACAAGAAGTCTAAATTATATATAAGATTCTCATCGCACTTGAACAAACATCCTGCAGCACGGTCTTTGTCATAACAGTTGTTAATGTTCTTCTTTAAGCCCCATTATGTAGTTTTCCCTTGTAGCGCCCCCTTCAGGTATTTAACGTTTACTTCAGTGTCGTAAATACCCAGTTACGATAGATCAGGTGTCGTGAACCTCTGGCTCTGAGCCAGTTAAAAAAGAAAAATCTCCTCCGCCCCCCTGTAACTTTCTCTCTCCTCCAGATGACAGCAGCAGTAATGTCAGGTCCCTTTCTTAAAGACGTCTTTGTTCTTTTATTAAACTAAAGGTCTGTTATTGGTCGTCTCCACAGCAGCATGTCTCTCTGTCTCTACGTCGCGTAGCGGAGACAATAAAAAGTCCCCTGTGAGGTGGACTGGACTATGTGACGCTGGTCATCATGACAGAAAGCAGGTCCAAGGACCGGGCGCTACAACATGTTACATAGTGGAGTTTTCTCCCCACAGACCCCGATGGCAGTGGAGGAGACGTCAACATATTAAAAGTCATTGGAGCGGCACCATTTTGTTCAAGCTGTTATTTTAAGGTAGGAATTGTTACATAGTGTTGCTTTAATTCTTTGATTTTAATAAAAAAAATCATATTCATGCTAAAACGAATATTCAAGAAGTTACTTTCTTGTTTTTTTTCCCGTTTTACAATAAAAACACACGGAGGACACCAAATAGATTGAAATATCTTCACTCCTATGGTCCAATGTCTCTTGCTCCTCAAAGTTCTCCAGTCTGTGGCCGTTCCTTACCCGCCTCCACCCCCCCGGCCGCCCATCTGGCCGCCGGCATGTGCGCGCGTGACGTTGATTGCAGAGCAAATTGTCTCTTTTCAGAATTCACCTTTTTTTTTTGTTCCCCTTCCTCCTCCTTCAGTTTTCATCACATGAATCACAGCATGTTCCCGTAGTCTGGTTTTCTCTTTCTTGGCGTGACCGCCGGGTACCAGAGCCAACAACAAGAGCCCCTCTGAACCCACTGTCCATGCAACGCCCGCCCTGAACGATGTGGCAGCCGGCGGCTGCAGGTTGCGTCTGTCTGCCCTCGCTGCTTCATCACTAGAGCGATATTTGAAACGTCCAATTACCCGCCATCGGGATTCAGCGCGATATTGAGTTTTTTGTTTTGTTTGTCCGAGTCGGTTATTCTTTCCGGGACGCGTCTGTAATAAGACCCTCTTGTGTAAACCGTCTCCGCGTTTGCATAATGGAAGATGGATTGTTGGCGTTGACCTCGACGCACAAACCGACAAAGTCATTTTCGATGTGTTCTTGATTGATGGTCAGCGGTAATGTTGCCTCACAGTTTACTTTAAAAAAAAGCCGTTGATTGTTTAACAGAAAGGGGGGGGGGGGACTTTCATGCCCCGGAGGAGGCGTTTGTCATCCACAACAGCCGTCGGTTGCTACGACACCTGATAGTAGCTCCCCTGAGCCCAGGTGACAGGAGAGGACAGGAATGCAGAGAGAAGGAGGCCATCGGGACCCAGAGACGGTCGTCGGCGGCGACGTCCGCGTCGGGGGAAGGGCTGCGCGTTGATTTCCAGGGAGATTCCACCGATCGCTCGGCCTTCGCAGCTTTGAAGCTCGGAGGAAAAACGGGAATAATTGCACCGGTTTCCCCATGCCTCCCCCCCCCCCCCCCCCCCCCCCGACGCCCCGTTGTTATTCCTATTAATGTATTGTAGCCGTAATAATTACGTTTGTGACCTCCGGTTAGTTCAAGTGAGTTTCTTACAGGCTTTTCTGTGTCTGGATCTTTATTATTCTCCAGTGTGTTTTTATGTAGTTTTAATTAGTTAATTAGTGTTTATTAGTAGATACTCTAGAGCTACACACACACACACACACCGTGCAGTAATCGGCCAGCAGTGGACGTCAATGGTTTTCCTCTGTTGCACCATTTCAGTCCAGAAAGGGGCACAGCTTGGCCAGCGAGGTGTGTGTGTGTGTGTGTGTGTGTGTGTGTGTGTGTGTGTGTGTGTGTGTGTGTGTGTGTGTGTGTGTGTGTGTGTGTGTGTGTGTGTGTGTGTGTGTGTGTGTGTGTGTGTGTGTGTGTGTGTGTGTGTGTGTGTGTGTGTGTGTGTGTCATCACATTTTGTTGTGGAAAGTCGGCGCTCCTGCAGACGGCGCTCACCGCCTGCCACTCTGTGGCTTCACAGCAACGCGCGTCTGAGCGGAGAGATTTACAGACGCACATTAACTGCATGAGACACCGATGTCGGCGCGCTGATTGTCTCTCCTTTCATTCACGATGAGGGACCTCTACACACACACACACATACACACACACACACACTGCAGTCGAGTGGAAAGTTCTTCCCCCTCTCGTTCCCGTCAGCGCTGGTTTTCTCTCTCTCTCTCTCTCTCTCTCTCTCTCTCTCTCTCTCTCTCTCTTTACACTACAGCTGCACCGTGCCATTGTTTTCCTGATTAATCATGTGGTTTCACCAAAATGGCAGAAAGTCGTGAACATCTCCATCACGGCTTCCCCGAGGCGATGTCTTCACAGATCCGATTTCATCCGACCACTAAGACGTTCAGTTAATCATCTCAGGGGAAAGAATGAAGACGGCCAGCAGACGATGTTTAGATATAAGTTGGAAGAAGTGATTTTTCTTTCTTTTCTTTTTAGGTGTGAATTGTCTGAAATTCAGATTAGAATGAAAGAAATGCAGAAAAAAGACATTACTTTAATGAGCTGTAACCAGATCGATAACATTTTGAAGTGTATCTTAAAACTTAAAGGATTAATTCATTATAAGAATATCCTGCAGATTAGTGTGAGGAACTTTTAAAAGGTCTATGAACTGGTCTCAGTGGAGTCTTGATCCTCTACAGACCTTCATCAGGAACCAGACCACCAGGGAGAAGACGGGCTGTTTCTACAGAGTTCTTCTTTTAAAACAAATGTATATATTGCTTTTTTAGACACTTAAAGATGACTCAATTGTATATTTTAGAAATATCTTTTGAAGCCAAAAACTTACTTGATGACATTATTTTTGTAAAGTTGCACACCAGAAAAAAGGTTACAGGTTTCGTACGGTCATGGAAAACCTTGAAAAGTCATGGAATTTTAAAATGGTCTTTTCCAGACCTGGAAAAGTCATGGAAAAAACTCAAATCATAAAAGTTTTGGAAAAGTCATGGAAATGTGTTATAATCACATGTTCATTTACACTGAGTTTGAACATTTTCTAAATTGTTGAGATTTCATTTTGGTCGAGATTTCCATTGGTCAAAATGTGTAAGAACCCTGCTATTATGAGCACCTCTCTTTCTTAACTTGTTATGGTCACAACTATTTCTAAAATATTTGAGCTCCAGAATTGATTCCCTGACAAAATCAATAAATATAAAAATGAAGGAAAGCATTTGTTCACTCCCAGATGATAAGAATGTGACGTAATATAAAAAAGACTGGGGTCCAGCGAGCGAACGTCTCCGTTGTCTCTCCAGCGGAGGAGAAGCCGACCAGCGAGGCCGTGGCAGAGTTCCTGGAGGGACGCAAGAAGTACGAAGATCAGCGGAAAGAGAAGCTGAAGAAGGGCTCGACGAGAGAGCAACAGGTAGAATAATGAGCGCGCTGCGTGAGTTACGGAGCGTGACGCACTGCCGGCTCCCCAGGTTAACTTAACCTGGGGCACCGTTTACTCTAAATGATGGCGGCTCGCCTCTCCCTGACAGACGCTGGCCCTCCTCAACCGTTTCAAGTCCAAGCTGTCGACGGCCATCACCGACGAGGCTCCGGAGGTCGGCGTGGAGGAGCTGGCGGACGACGACGACAAAGGATGGTCAGTGGAGATGGAGACGAGAGGGTTTCTTTATTTAGTTTTTTACATTTATATTTGCAGTTGGTTCAGGTCTCATCTGCCTTGATTATAGTGATAACACCACAATAATCCCATTGACTCGAGCTCTGCATTGAGAGCATACCTTCGCAGATCACGAGATTGGGCATTGAATTATAAACATGTTGGTATTAGTTGCATGCCAATTGGATAGAAATTGACCGCGCTATGGTAAAAAGAAGATTTTGACCTTGACCTTTGACCCGATCGATCCCAAAATCTAATCAAATGGTCCCCGGATAATAACCAATCATCCCACCAAATGTCATGCGATTCAAGAAGAGTTTTACCTTTGACCATTGACCCGATCAATCCCAAAATCTAATCAAATGGCCCCCAGATAATAACCAATCATCCCACCAAATTACATGCGATTCGGTTAAATATTTTTTGAGTTATGCGAGTAACACGCATACAAATAAATACACTGCGATCAAAACATAACCTTCAGCATTTCCGATGCGACGGTAATAAATAGGGAATATTGTGTATATATATATATATATATATATATATATATATATATATATATATATATATATATATATATATATATTCAGGTGAATAGAAACACAATCCATAATATTGTTGTTTTGTGTCCGGATGTTTAATTACGCAGTTAGCTTATGTTATAACTTCATAAGGTGAAACAAATTAATACAATGTAGCTTTAAATTCCTCCCTTTTCTCATGAACCCGATATCTCAGGAATGCGTTGAGGGAAGACTGCATATTAAAATGCGGCTCAAACATCCACTTAGATCAGATTTAGAGGTCAAAGGCCACGCTGACCACTGTGACCTTACATCTTTATGTAATGTAGGAATATTGAGGTATAAATTACTCGCTCTAACCCAAACCCACCGAAACATGGCTGAGGACCAGGAAGTGTTCCAAAATATATTTATTGAAAAACCGTCGACGACAGATTTCGGTACTTTTTTCCAAGATCCGGACAGAAATGTGCTCTCTAATGACATTAGATGAATAAACTACTGAAGTATTGTGCACAGCTGCTTCATCAGAATAGATAAATGGGCACAGTTCTCTTCTACTTTAGTTTATTGTATTATTGTAATTTCATTGTAAAACTGGAGAAGCTTGAGCGTGACAACTTGGCACGAAAAAATAAAAATGTTATTTATTTTTGCATTAGCTTCTGCTGCTTGTGTTATTCCTATTGATACCCTTGTGCAATAGATGGCAAAGGAATATTATTATTATTATTATTATTATTATTATTATAAAATAAGAGCAAGATCAGCCTCAAATGCAAGAAAAAAAAAATTAATACTGCGGAAAATCCTCCGTTTGTACCACAAAATGACAAAGATCCAAAAGCTCCTGAAAAAATGTGTGTGAAAGTTCGCGTTGTGCGTCTGTGTGTCGACTTGGGATCTCAACCCGCAGCCACCAGATTGTCCTTCAGGAAATCAGCCCTGACGCGGTGTTTTCCTCTCATATTCGGCTTTTCTACCGGAGATCTCAAAGCCTTGCGACACCGAGCGCGGGTCTGAAATGAATACCATGTGTTTGAATTTGAGGTGTGTGCGTGTGTGTCTATGTGTGTGTGTGTGTGAGAGGAGAGATTTAGAATAACAAAACCTGTACTTGCTATTAGTCTCCAGAAGCCCCCTTGAAGTGTGTGTGTGTGTGTGTGTGTGTGTGTGTGGGGGGGTCCTAATGAATTTGAGAGAAGCCTTGGCTGTCGTTTGGAGCCTCTCCCGGCTGTAGACGCCTCACTGTGTCACCCCCACAAGGTATGGGTGAGGAGGCAGGGAAGGAGGGAAGGAGGGAAGGAGGGAAGGAGGGAAGGAGGGAAGGAGGAGCGATGCCATCCTATAAAAACACCAGTGGGAAGTCTGTGCCACTCGAGGAGCGCTGTGAACAGAATGTGGGTTACAACAGGTCAGACATTGGAAGTCAAGTCTGGGCCAGAGGAGGTAAACTATTCCATCTGTGTCTGTGTCTACAAATCCTGACTCTCCCTCCTCCTCCTCCTCCTCCTCCTCCTCCTCCTCCTCCTCTCGGTCTCCACCGACACACAGAGTTGCTCTCGCTGTGCCTCCTGTACTCTACTTTAATGCCCGCCCCCTAACTTGAGCGTAAGGAAAAATAAAAAAATAAATCGAGTAAAGCTTTCTGTGGCGTCGCATCACCACAGCAGCAGGTTTTGATGAGACCCCCACACACACACGCACACACAAACCCCCCCAAACCCCCGCCGTGTTTCCACCTCCCTGCGTCTCCGGAGCGGGGCGACCGCGCGGCCGTACGGCCGGCAGGCTGTCATCGCCGAGGCTGCTAGACAAATTATCCGAGGCGGCCGGCTCGCACAGCAGGAGTCCTCCGGGTCTGCCGGAGTCTAGCCATGACATTCTAGATGAGCTGTCACAACTCCTGCCGATTTTCAAATGAACATCGGAGAGAGTGCAGACACACACACACACACACACACACACACACGCATGAAACTATGACGCACACCACATGCCGTACACAGCAGACGAGGCATCAACGCATATTCTAGAATATACAATAGGGAATACACCGTTCGTCTCTATTTAGTGAGACACGATGTACACACCCAGACATATACAGCACGCGAGCGTGTAAATATTTATTTTTTAACAGATAAGAAAGACCTGTTGCTCATCAACTGTTAGAAGAGAAGGTTTAAGGATTGAGACACTGCCGGTATGAGCGCTGGCGGTCGGCGGTAAACGAGACGGCGATGGCTCCAGATCAGCGTCCCGGTGGCCGAGTTGTTCCATGTCATCCATATCTTTATTTTTTCTGGCTCTTTTTCTGTCAACTAGCTTATAAAAATGCCCCCAAAAATAAGAATAACACAAAAGATACCTTACGGCTAGAGATGATCCGATCTGTTTTTTTGGTGCCGATATCCAAAATCTGTATCTGCTGATCCGATAATACCGATCGCCGATCACGTGTCGATCAAAGCCGTATATTTATTGTGTAGTATTATTGCCTAGCACTATGAGGAAATACATATATAAAGCACCTCAAACATTAAATAAATTACTGATTTCTTGTAAAAATGTAGGGCTTTTAATTTGAAAAATCTCCTAATTGCGACAGTAAATATGTTTGATTTCCAGGGTAATAGAAGTCAGGACTGTCTTGAACACATCTGAATCAGTCATTGCCTGGGACTCTGAGGAAAAAGATATATAAATCACCTCAAACATTAAAGAAATTCCCGATTTCTTTAAACATTTAGGACTTTTACTTTGAAAAAATTCCTAATTGATACATTAAAATTGATTGATTGCCAGTGTAGGGGATTTCTCTGATAGTAGTTCTCGCAGATTTTATGTCATCTGATCGGCCAAGTTTGATCGGCCGTTTTGAGAACGCGATCAAAACCGATAATGGGAATATCGGCCGATATGGATCGGCGCCGATCAGATCGGAGCATCCCTACTTACGGCGAAGTAGCATCTTCTTATATAAGACGACCGCGTGGGTTATTCTCCCAGAAAGAGGCCTTTAATGACCAAATGTGCCAGAAAAGAAGTGGTTAGTGTGACGTGTTGCAAGAGTAGACGGATAGTTGGAGGGATGGTTTATAAAACGTGGCTCTCTACTCAGCTCGGCCAATCACGGTGAGGATTGAGCGTGAACGCCGCATTGTGGATTTCGGAAAGTTTACCCCGTCTAATCCGACATCGGAAAGATGTGGGCGGAGGGGGTTCGCTTGATTGGACCATCTGGCGAGCAGCTCTGACGGCGTTAACCGTGAGGCGCTTTGAGCTACATGCTAATATGCTCACAGTGACAATGTTGACAAGCTTTAATGTTGACTCAGCTTTTTGGGGTTTAGCCACAGAGCGCAGCTGAAGCCGATGGGAATGTCATTAGTTGAGCAGGTATTTTGGTCGTAAACCAAAAATATTCGGCGAAAAGCACATTTTGATATAATGAATCAGCATTCATCTCTCTGGGGTCTGTAACAGATTTCATGGCAATCCGTTCCAAACAAGTTGAGATACTTCAGTCGGATCAAAGTGGCAGATTGACGTCGGAGCCGTACCGACGCGAGCACGGCCGAAAAAGATTTTCCCTGAACGGATTCCAACATTTTCCCAGTGATTTCTGATAAGTGATTCTCCACTCGTGGACACGGCGTAAGGGGAGACGGTCGACAACATGGCAAAGGTTGAGTGGCTCAAGATGGATCCTTCCAATTGATTCGTCACCCCTGCTTTGTTGTTCAGATTTACTGATAGCATTCAAACGGCAGCTGAAGTAAGTGGGAGAAAATGTGTTTTATCTGTGAAGTGCCTGACACTGATATCTCCTATGAGGAATGTCCTGATTCTTTAATCTTTCTTTGGGGAAAGAGAAACTGACTGGGAAAATGAAAGACACATGAGCGTCTGTTCTCTGGGGATCACGGCTCTCTATCTGGATTCAAAAATATAAGCCCTAATACTCACTTTGAGAACCCATTCAGGTACCTGCTTTTTATAGATTTTTTTTTTACATAATCAGAATATCAGTTTTAAGGCAAAGCAAGTTTATTTATCAAGTGCATTTCAGCAACAAAGTCAATTAAATGTGCATAAAACCAAGCTTGAATTGAGTAAGGTTTAAAAAACAAAACAACTACAAAGTGAAACTAAACAACTACAAAGTCAAACAAAACAACTACAAAGTCAAACAAAACAACTACAAAGTCAAACAAAACAACTACAAAGTCAAACTCAACAACTACAAAGTCAAACAAAACAACTACAAAGTCAAACAAAACAACTACAAAGTCAAACAAAACGACTACAAAGTCAAACAAAACAACTACAAAGTCAAACAAAACAACTACAAAGAGACACATTACAAAGTTACATAATATATAACACATACCAAAATCATCACAGACAAAAAAAAGAAAACACAGACAACAAATAACCATAAAAAGCAAAAACCACAGAAAGACGTGACACAAAACAACAACAAAAAGAAGTCTGTATTTCTCCTGTGTGTGTGTGTGTGTGTGTGTGTGTGTGTGTGTGTGTGGGGGGGTGGGGGGGGGCATGTCTGGCCCATTGTCTCATAATGCGTTTGTGGATATGCGTCGTATAAAAAGTGATTCTCCGTGTTTAGTTTGGCTCTGGGGACAGAAGGCAGACCACAGAGAGGTCTGGACGCTTCATAATGAAGCGGAAGAAAATTACTGAGCCGTTTGTTCCACTCGGGACTCGGGAGACAAAAAAATGAAGCTTTCTCCATTTTGTCCGGCGGCTCCTGTCTCTTTAAGTTTTGTGTTCAAAACACCTCGTGTGACCTTGGAGGATTATTCTGTTACAAAACAAAGTTCAGCCACTTGGATCAAGTTGTGCACCGTTTGTCTTCATCTTCACAGCCAACTGTGATTCATTTAAAGTTGCTCTATATGCTCTAATATGTTTAGGTTCACATTGTGGCTGTGCAGTAATTAAACATCAGGATTTATCATCTTTAAATGGAATCGTATCGTGACGCACAATTACAAAGTCTGAACTGATGAGCAAATACGACCTCCAATCTCTCAGAAAATCTGATTATTTTTCCACTAAATAAAAAATGCTTGGATTAAACTCACGTGGGTTTACAAAACTACTTTGTATTTACTGAATTACCCAAAAAAACAGGTCATGGGATGTGAACCATTGTCAGGATTCTGGGCACATTCGCCCAGCTGCAGATCAAAAGACTCATCCATTCAGAGTCTGACGCATGACTGCGTCTACTACGTGTACTATTTTCATCGTTTCATGAGTTTGAATGTTACGTTTCCATCTCTTTGTGTTTAACTGCCATCACTATTATCAGTGTTGCGTTATTACCCCCGTGAGAAGCTCCGCAGAGCAGTGATGTAGTGTGTGTGCGTGTGCGTGCGTGTGGGTGTGTGTGCGTGTGTGTGTGTGTGTGTGTGTGTGTGTGTGTGTGTGTGTGTGTGTGTGTGTGTGTGTGTGTGTGTGTGTGTGTGTGTGTGTGCGTGTGCGTGTCCCCGGCTGTAGGATGGGCCACGTTCTGCAGTTCGACGAGGAGCAGAGCAGGAAAGTCAAGGACGCCGCGGTGCCGGACGAGGACACGTTCGAGATCCACGACCCGCGAAACCCTGTCAACAAACGGAGGAGGGAGGAGAGCAAGAAGATCATGAAGGAGAAGAAGGCCAAGAGGTGAGGCCGGCAGGTCGCGGGGTCAGGCCCCGCCCACAAAATGCAACCGTAAAACTGGTTCAAGCGGCATCGCGGGGGTCCCCTTTTCCACTCCTCCACCGCTCTTAACCCGTTTTTTTGTTGAGCAGGTTCGAACATCTGGATTGAGAATGCTGACCCTGTAATCTGCGATGGAAAGGCCTCCCCCCCCCCCCCCCAGCTGCAGCCGGACGGCGTCCAGCTCCTCACCGGGATGAGGAGCACGGTCACCGTTGGATCACATGTAATGTCGTTCATTCCCTTTTGTTATGCCTTTGTTGTTCTTTTTGCGTACGTGGTTCAGAGATTAAACGTGTCAAACTTTAAAATAAATAGCATTTGTAAACAGATTTTGACTTTTTTTATATTTTAAATGAATGTCAGCGGCCACTTTAATAGGTACACCCGTACGATCTCATGCCGTCCAACTCAACCGTCCTGCGGCAGGGTCCGACGGTCTGCCTCTCTCTGTCCTGGTTCTGGTGCTCCCGTGCCCCCCTTCCCTCCAGCCGGACCAGCAATAAGTCTCCAGCAGCGTGGTGTCTGCTCCCGAGGAGGAGGAGGAGGAGGAGGAGGAGGAGGAGGAGGAGGAGGAGGAGGAGGAGGAGGAGGAGGAGGAGGAAGAGGTGGCTCTGCTGCTACTGCTGCAGGTGGGTCTGTCTACGGTGGACTGGTCTCTGCTGGATCTGATCAGAAAGGACCAGAACCGGTCCCACAGCAGCGTCTCTAGGGCTCGTTCCCGTCTCCTGATCGGAGCGTCATACTTCACCACTATGAGGCGCCTCCATCACTCTGCGAGGAAACGCATGTCCCAAAAAAGTCCAACGATTCCTCTGATGCTGAGTAGGGAGCCAGTGATGGCCTCACCGGCCTGTTGCATTTTATTTATATATTTATATATATATATATATATATATATATATATATATATATATATTTATATCTATCTGCCACACTGCTCAGGTCACTACTGGAGCAGTCAGCGCTTGTAAAAAAGGAACTGTTTAAAAACCGAAGACTTCACCTCACCGCGGCGGTTAAGCGATACGCCGATGTGCCGTGTGTGTGTGATGTGTGATGTGTGTGTGTGTGTGTGTTTGATGTGTGTGTGTGACCAGGAGCTGCGTTTGGCCGGTGCTCCGTTCTTTACTGCCCTTCTGGGATTATGCTTAAATTTTCATATGGAACAGGAAGAGAGTTAATGTTACATTATGAGCCCAGCTCGGCCCGAGCTGCCGCAAATCTAAAACAGGTGTGTGTGTGTGTCTGCGTGTGTGTGTGTGTGTCTGTGTGTGTGTACGTGTGTGTGTGATGCACAGAAAGCTTCTTTTTTTTTATGAGGACACTGCTTGAAAGAAAGAAATGTAGACTTTTATTGATCCCCGTGAGGAGGTTCTTCTCTGCATGTGAGCTCTCCTTATTATTAAGGAGCGTTGGGCTGCAGTGAAGCACCGGGGAGCAGCTAGGGCTTCAGTGCCTTGCTCAAGGACACTTCAACGTGCCATTAATGGGGAGAGCGGGGATCGAACCGGCTACCTTGAGGTTACGGGACGACCGCTCTTCAGGAGATGCAGCCCACCCAACGTTTGTCTCGGTTGGGATGGAGGTCACGAAGCTCTTCTACAAACCTCTGCCCTCCTCCTCCTCCTCGGCGCTTAGAAATTCAACCATCGCTTCTTTTATGACGGGGATTAGTTTGCGCTCCCCTCTTTTTGTCTTCCACGTGTTCCTCTTGTTGTCCTATAGCTTTGGACTCCTCCGTTGCTCATCGCCTCACCTGGAGCGGCCCCTTTGTTGTGTGAGCGGCAGAGATGCCTGACCCCCTGACCCCTGACCCCTGACCCCTGTCCTCAGGTGTCAAAACAACACTCAGAAGCTGTTGCTCCTGGTTACGTACCGGCGCTCAATTCAACTATTAGCCCCAGGTATGTGTCACTCTTCTGAGTTAAGGTAGTAGATACTTACGCTACGGGACAAAATCTTAATTTGATGTTGCGACCAAAAGAAAAAATTGCCACCAAAACAAAGTATAATCCTCTTCTGTTTGGTCAAGGAACCTCGGATATGATCACAGATAACACACGTCTCCTTTTAGTGAAAAACAAACAATAATTCATCAATAAAGATAGAAAATAGCCCAAAAAATGTGTGTTTCTGCTCTCTGATTTCTCAGCTGCGTCCCAATCCACACGCATCATTCACTGAAGCTAAGAGCGCAGCGCTCATCACACTGAGGATGAGACGATAACAATAACAAGTGTGAGGGCTTCACTCTTCGGTTTTGAAATGTGCGTACGGATTCTGCTTTCTGGGAATCGGAGCGCCGGACACATTTTAACCGGAACACTCGGGATTCGTCACTCGGGACAGCGGCCTTCCAAGACAGCACCCCGGGGCGCAGGGCGATCCTCTGCTGAGTCAGAACGCCGCGTTTGTTGTTGTGTTGTTGTGTGTTGTGTGTTGTTTTTGTCTTGTTTTGTATTGTTTTGTGTTGTAATGTACAATTTGTGTATGAGTCACTTTACCAAGTAAAATTCCTTGTTTGTGCAAACCTACTTGGCCAATAAAACCGATTCTGATTCTGATGGATGAAGGTCTTGACCTTGAAAAGAAACCCCCTAGATTACCAGACCCTCCATCGTAGTGCAAAGCGTCGCTCTTCAGACTAAATAAATAGCATGCTGTTGTTGTTGTTTTTTCATGTGTCAACAAAAATAGATAAATCCTGGAAATCCACGTGGCACAGCGGCTCCATATGTGCCCGCTGTGAGCCTGAGGAACCCCCCCACTGTGTTTGTGATCAACACATTCCTCCAAAATACATGTTTCTGAGAGGTCAAAGGTCAAACACATCGGGAGCCATTATTCCTGCTGGTGTCCGGTCCACGGTCGTGTCTGAGTCCTGTAACCACGAAGCCTCGGGGGAGGAAACCAAATGGATGTTTAGCCATGAAACGAGGAGCTGTCTGTCATCGCGGGTCAAAAAAAAAAAAATCTTTCCTTCGTAACCATGTTTTCATATCGTCTCCTTCTTTAAAGACAGACAGACAGGCAGGCAGACAGACAGACAGACAGGCAGACAGACAGGTTAACACTCAGTGAAGTACTCCAAACCTCCCTGAGGTAGTTTCCGATACAGTCGGTGTCCCCGGTACCACATGTTTCCGTGATGTCACAGTATTATTTACCATAGCCATTAAAAAGGCATGGTATTTCTGAAATAATGTCAAAGTCATAGAAATAGTCGTAGTATATACGCCATAACAAAAAGTCATAAACAAGTTATAGTACGTCATAAAAAATCAAATTCTGGAATAACAGACAGGAGGCTTATTTACTGTCTGTGGACAATTAATAGTCGACACACACTGCAACTTGGACCAAAATACACAACTTTACACGCACACACTCACACACAAACACATAGACACACACACACACACACACACACACACACACAATAATAGAGCATTAAATTACATCCTAAATAAATCAGAAATGAAGCATTTCTCTCTCTTTTCTTACCTTTTTGAGTCCAAGAGTTTTGAGTTCCCAGCGAACATTTCTACGTATTATCTGCAGAGGAATATAATCTGTTCCCGTTGGTATCGGGCTCGGTCCAGGCGGCTCACACACCATCACGGTACCAACAACAGCATCTTAGCGCAGAGGCTAGCTACCTAGCTCGCTAATGGAGGGCATTATTATCTCTCGTTGTAACAGGGTTGCGCAACACAATGCAGAAAAAAAACTAAAAAAACAAAAGTCGTGCTGAGTTGTTACGTGACAGTTGTCTAACACAAGTAAAACAGTTTTTATTTACGTGACCTTGGCTTAAATAAAGAGTTGTGTCACTTCTTTGTCGTCTTGCGATTTGAATTCAAATATCTAAAAGACGAGCACGACTATTGACCTGAACCTGAAATACGACTCGTTTCCTTGTGTAACGACATCGCTTAATGAATCTCTAGTCAATTAATAAAATTGCTTTGCAAGCGGATCATTTGGCTTTCACAGCCTCTCGTTCATCGTAATGAGAGCGGCGGGACATTACATTAAGGACAACGAGCCCGCGCTATAATACAGCATGAATTACTCCACCATAAAACACATCGTTACGTCACTAACTCCCAAACGAATAGATCTCGAAGGGGCTTCGCGTCACGCCTACAGAGATCCACCTTCCCCCCGTGGAGAGTGAAGGACGCGGAGCGGCATCCCGATGACCCCGGACAGAGGCATCGGCCCCATCACCATCCGTCCTCATCCGCTCGCTGTCACTTATTAGTTGTGGGCGGAGGCCGAATCACCACGTAATTCATTCTTGATGGATTTCATAATGTTCCGCAGAGAGAGAGAGAGAGAGAGAGAGAGAGAGAGAGAGAGAGAGAGAGAGAGAAGGTCCCTTTAAGTATGTTGTACCGCAGAGCACGGACGTTCAAGAGCACCATCTACCCGAATGGTGACACACACACACACACACACACACACACACACACACACACACACACACGCACACGCACACAACATAATCTAGCCTCATCCACAACCAAGCAGAAGCTCTTGGCTTTACTCCACTGGTCTAAGTGATTGGCTATTGATTTTTTATACACTTAATCCATTTATCTGCTGACAGAGGACAGTATAGGAACAAATCCCTTAAAGGTGACCCGGCTACCTGCAGAACCGCCACACACACACATACACACAGTGAACCATGAGGGCTTCAGGATACACTTGAAACTCCGTAACCTGCTCCCTGCAGAGGTTGTCCAGGGTGAGGATGTATTACTTTGGCATCATTTAGACTAGCAACGTCTTTGGCTTTTATTACCTATTTGTTTGACATCGTTTTTTCCTCATCAACATTCAGTATCCGCCCAATCAGCTCCCACAAATAGGCCTTTCAGTCTTTGTTACGATAGCGTCTGAAATATAAAGCTGCGTTCTCTCTACTGACCACCAGGGGGCGACTCCTCTGGGTGTAGAAGTCTATGAGAAGATGACTCTAATTCTCTCTTGATTCATTCCCTCAGTAAACGTTGTAAACATGAGTTTATGGTCTCAATCTCTAGTTTCAAGTCTTCTTTAAAACAGCATGATGTTTATTTAGTAAATTATTCTAAGAGTGTGTATAAGAATATGCTTTGTGGACAGGCTAAATACGGTCTCATGGTGGTCCACCAGAAAAGGCGTAACTTCCCTTCGTGTAATGAAAGGCGATTGTGCGTCGTTAAAGAATTTCATTTCAAGGTGCCGCTTGTCGATGTGACCGCGCTCCTCGGCTCACTCAGCGTTCCCGTTGGAGCCGACGCGTACACACCGCCGTGCCTCGGCTTCCCAGCTGATAAGGAAAGTGCACAGCTCTGAACACTGGAAGACTACTACGCCATCCTTGAAGGTGTGAAGGTACACACACACACACACACGCGCACACACACACGTACACGTCTTCCCCTGCTGCCTTCCCCTCTGCAGCCAGTGTGCCCTTCAGGGCTCTGGATATCGTCCGGCGGGAGGTTCAATGTGGGCCTCGGCTGTGGGAGAGAGCAGCAGCTCAGGGGCTTAGAGCGAGAGCCCTGCAGATAGCAGGTGCTGGATGCCGTGACCTTCCCATCCCCAGGCCGGCATTCCTGCCTGTCACCCCCCTCCCCTCCCCGCCCGGGGTCTGTGCATGCATTGTCTCCACCCACACCATCTGGAGCCGTTTGTCCCGCGGTGTCCCAAAGCGCGTCAAGCGCTCATTGGCGACGCCGCGACTTGGATTAAGAGGATGATAATCGACTGGTGTAGCACGTCGCTACGCTAATCCTCAGATTGGGCGGCTGTAGATCAGTGGGGGTAAGAGGGGAGGGGGTCGCCCTGCAACCCCAAGGTCGCCGGTTCGATCCGCGCTCTCCTCATTAGTTGCCAGTGGAGGTGTCCATGAGCGATGACGACTACCAACGGAGAGACTCCTCAGGATGCCGATTCCAACGTGCGCCTGAGCCCTTCCTACAGGTTTCCGTGCATCCTCTGTGGATTTTGTCGTACCGCGTCGTCGAAATGTGGTGGGATGATTGGTTATTATCCGGGGACCATTTAATCCGATTTCTGGATTGATCGGGTCAAAGGTCAAGGTCACGAAAAGCTCATAATCTTCCCTTTTTATCCAATTGGCATGCAACTAATGCCAACATGTTCATAATTCAATGCCCAGTCTTGTGATATGCGAAGGTATGTACTCTACAGAGCGCCCGTTCTAGTTTGGTCATGCAGCCGGCGTGGAATATTAAATGTCTGATAAGCGACGGCGATGGCTTCTCTCACTGTCAGCAGTTTCCATTCGAATCCTGCAGAAGAGGAGAAATCTGTTCCCTGTCCTCTCCACACCTCTTATCATAAGCAGCCTGTGAGCATGCACTGGGAAATCACCGCGTCACTCATTCAGTCAAATCCACACGGGACGTGTCAGGAGACTCATATTATCACCTCGACTAACAAAGTCAACACACTGGAGAGTTAAACGGCTTCTCTGGGGTCTTCATTCTGTTATTAACGGTCAGAAGTCTAACGTTTAAAGACCTGCTCACACCAGCATGCACGCATGAACATGAACCGCATTACGGTCAACTTTGAATGTGAGCGGTCGACCAATAGAAGGTCTCCATCG
Source organism: Liparis tanakae (assembly GCA_036178185.1). Lineage (NCBI taxonomy): Eukaryota > Metazoa > Chordata > Actinopteri > Perciformes > Liparidae > Liparis > Liparis tanakae. The sequence goes on along the minus strand of CM070090.1, from coordinate 14,384,866 downwards.
TGGAATATGCCGACTACCAACTATTCATACACTCTATCATATTCATTGAATGTGTTTTAACTCTAAATCTGTCCTTCTGGTCACATGACATCTATTGTTCTGTCCATCCTGGAGAGGGATCCTCTTCTGTTTTCTCCTGAAGGGTTCTTCCCTTTTTCCCCCCTGAAGGGTTATTTGGGTTTTTCCTGATACGATGTGAGGTCAAAGGTCAGGGATGTCTACGTGGACAGATTGTAAAGCACTCCGAGGCAAATTTGTAATTTGTGTAATTGGGCTGTACAAATAAAGTGAATTGAATTGAATAGAAACGTGGACGTTGCCGATGAGCCGGACCGTGTTGCACCATCCTCTGTAAAAAAAAAGCCGCGCGGCGGTCGAAAGAAGAGAAAAGTTGCTGGATGTACAACGAGCCGCGGCCCCCTCAAGGACAGTGGGGGTCATCTGCAGATGAACTCCATCACCCCCCCCCCCCCTCTGGCCTCTCCTCGCCGCTCTGCGGGTTCCAGTGTAATCACAGACGGGAGACAGAAGCCCGGCCAGACGTACAGGTATTCCAAACTGGTTACATTAGACCCAACAGGCCATCTGTCTCCCTCTGTAATGGGACACTGCGGATTAGAAGGAGACGGCGGCGTTTTCCCAGCCAAGTGGGCTAGTTACTGTTTATTTGGAATTAATTACCAAGGAGAGTGGAAACCTCGCCGTTCCCAAAGAGTGAATCCAGACAATCGAGGCCCGAAGGAGAGGGAGGAGAGCGCCCGACCCGAAAGCCGTGGCGACGGAGCGTTTAGATCGGTGTCTTATGTAACAGCTGACGTATATTATGTTTGAATCTCTGGATGACGATGCAGCCGGTGTGGCAGAGGTAGGTAGATAGAGCTTTTCCAGAGCGTTGCCCTTCTCCGCCGCTTCTGTCTCCCATAATCAGGCGGCGGGTGAATGGATTTCTTCAGCGGGGATCTTCGCTGTGAGTCCCAAGAGTGTAAGGACGAGCGTATATATCTCCTGAAGTGTGTGACGCAGCGCCCACCCACCGACCGATGCCTCTCATCTCGCCAGCAGAAACTCAAGCCGATGGCGATATGAGTTTACAGTTGGCTTATATCCTGTAGATACTGGCACCTTCTGAAGAGTGTTTGGTTTTCTTGTTCTTTGTTATCGTCTTATTTCTAAACTATTGACTCGAAGAGAGCGGCACTCGATGTCCAACGGGTCTGGACTGCTGGTCGAGGCACAAATGGCAAATAAAACCTTGAAACTTATTGGGAGATAAATGAACGGAGGGATGGAGGGATGATGATCGCCCGGAACGAGAAGGCTAGGGGGGGGGTCATGAAGAGAGGGTTTGAGGGGTGCCGGCGTCCGGTGGTCAGAGGGGACGGTGGGGGTGGCAGGGTTCTTACACATGTTATAATAATAATAATAATAATAATAATAATAATAATAATAATAATAACTTTATTTATATAGCCCTTTTAAAAACAAAGTTTACAAAGTGCTCTACAGATAAACAAAGCATAAACACAACTTAAATAGTGGCAAACAAAAAAGACCATACCATAAAAGCATTGAATACAAGTAAAAACGAAAAAATAGGCAATTCAAATACAAATTCAAAAGGACGACATCACTTAAAAGCAGTTCTATAAAAGTGGGTTTTAAGAAGTGATTTAAAAGAAGTTATTGATTCTGCCAGCCTTATTTCCTCCGGTAGGTTGTTCCAAAGTCGAGGGGCCCTGGTGGAAAAAGCACGATCACCCTTTGATTTAAGCCTCGACTTTGGAACGGCCAGGAGGGCCCCCCCCACCGGAGGATCTAAGGCTGCGAGGTGGCTTATATGGCGTTAACATTTCGATAACGTAATCCGGGGCCAGACCCAGACGGGCCTTAAAAGTGATCAATAAAATCTTAAAATCAATTCTAAAACTAACTGGGAGCCAGTGGAGTGAGGCCAGAGCTGGAGTAATATGTTGTCGTCTGTTAAAACCAGTAAGAAGCCTAGCTGCTGCATTTTGGACTAGTTGGAGGCGGGAGATAGATTTATGGGTAACGCCTGAAAGGAGTGAATTACAGTAGTCGAGTCTTGAGAATATGAGTGCGTGTATGACTTTTTCCAGATCGGGGTGTGACAATATGGGTTTGATTTTGGATATGGTGCGTAATTGGAAGAAGCAGCACTGGACTTTTTTTTTTATTTGTGTTTCGAAATTTAAATTAGTGTCGAACATTACGCCCTGGTTTCTTGCAACCGGTTTTATGTAGGCGGACAGGGGACCAAGTTCACTCTGAATGAGGCTAGTGTTATTGTTTGGGGAATTGAATAATATGACTTCCGATTTTGAGTTATTGAGTTGTAAAAAGTTTTGTGCCATCCAACATTTGACATCAGACAGACAGTCCAGGACAGCAGCTAGGCTCTTTGGGTCACCAGGTCTGTTGACCGATGGATTTCCCTGACTTTTCCATAACTTTAAACCAAATGTCCATGATGAACAAACTGAAATCTCGGAAAACATGAACAATTTTGAACATTGTGCGTATTGAGAGCGTACGGCAGCTTATATTTTGAGCGTCTTTCTTTAAAAAACATATAAATTATTTCAAACTCGGTGTAAATGAACATGTGATCATAACACATTTTCGTGACTTTTTCCAAACTTTTATGATTTAAGTTTTTTCCATGACTTTTCCAGGCCTGGAAATGAACATTTTAAAATTCCATGACTTTTCCAGGTTTTCCATGCCCCCCCCCCCCCCCCGTTCCTGTAGTCCTGTAGGAGGGAGAGAGAGATAAATGGGAAGACAAGAACGCGGTTGGGGAGGCAACGAGGGAGTGAATGGGTTCGACGTGCTTGCGTACTTACGGCTCGTGCTATTGGCTGAGTTCGGGGGCGTGGCCTCCGCTCCCGAACTATGTCAATAAAACACCTCTCAGTCTTCACCCTCTCACGGGGTGAACAACAATGAATCCAATAACACAAAGTCTCTTTAAAAGCTGCTCTTTTTATTGTATCTACTTTTCTTAAAAGGGGGGATGGGGGAGGGGGGGCGATAAGGAGGGGGCCGGTGAAGGGCTGCATCACTGCATCTTTTTTCCCACTATGCTAAAAATGTAGTCTGCATGCATTGAAATAAATGTACAAGTGAGACAACGCAATAAATTAGCATATAATTTACATTTGGAGAAAGAAAAAAAAAATTAGTAACAGTGTACCAACATTAATACTGAATATAAAATATACGCAACCGATCACACTACGCTTTGCATTCCTCTCGCACTTTCGGTGAAGGGAAAAAAAAGCAACGTGACATTCAAACATCCGAGTTCACAGCAATGAGTACCAGTTCTCTCTCTTTTCTTTTTGTTATTGCTCCGGAGGCCTCGTGATGTCGAACACTTCTCGGCGTCCGCCGCCCCGTCCCGACGGCCGCGCTCGAGGGTTCGCTAACCGATAAAATCCGCTCGACGTCGTCGTACCGAAGGTGGATACGGAAAAAAAAAGAAAGTAGCAGCAGCAAAATCAGAGAATAAGTCGTCAACGTCTTCGATGAGATTCTCGCGCGCTCCTTGATCGTCTTTCGGGATTTCTCAAGACTCCTCCTGGAGCTCCGCGGCGGGCGTGTGGCGGAGGCGTTCCCCTCTCACCGCCCCCCTTTAAACCGGCGGGAACGTCCCCCGGGTACGTCGGCTAGGGTCCGTTTTGTTTCGTGGCACGGACAACATTCCCAGTGTGAGGTATAAACCGATACGGACAAAAAAAACAACAACATGACCAGCATTTAGCGACACAGATATTGATTGACGAGGATATAATTTCATATTGTTTGGACCACTTGACAGCACCACAGGGAGGCCGTAACACGGCACTCCATGGAAACACCACAATAAAAAGAGGGTAAAAGCACCGTTGAGTCTTTTTCTGCTAAAGGATGACGAGATGGAAAAAGGGGTAACTATAGAGCCTGGCAACGTATTCATAACGGTTGTGTATATTTAGCGCTAGCATCTTACTTAAAATTAATAGTTAAGACATTTGGGGAAATACGCTTAGAATACTCATATTCTGGCTGAGGATTAGACGAGAGGTTTGACACAACGTCTAAATATAAAACTACACTCAGTTAGCTTAGCTTAGCATAAACACTGGAAACAGGGGGTGGGGGGGACACCTAGCCACCCTAAAATCCACAAATTACTTCTGTTTTTTTTGTAATCGTTTCAAGAAAAACTAAATGTAAAACATTTCAGAGGGGCATTTAAGAGCCAAACTTTTTCAAGCCTCCAGAATGATGCTCGGCTTTAGAGGGATAGCGCTTAGCACATAGCGCTTAGCTCATAGCACATAGCAAACTCGCGGGATGTTGCAACTAACACGTTCATTAAGTTGCGTGAACCATAAACCGCTCACGGCTTTGGCCGCGCGTACGAAACTTTAGCGCGGACTATCGTTAGCCGAGCTGCGACGCACGGAGCGTTACTGCCACGCTAACGGTTTCCACCCGTTTCCATTCTTTATGCTAAGCTAAGCCCGCTGGCTAAAGCTTCATATCCACAGACGCGAGAGGTATCTTCTCGTTTAACTCTCGGCAAGAAAGAAACCAACATTTTCCTTTAAACCTAATACAAAAATATGAAAACGTTTGATTACATAACCATTCAGCCCAAAAGATCAAAGACAAACTGACTGCATCGTGAATTCCCAAATAATCGAGCTGCTTTCGTAGAATACAGAATACGCTCCTTCAAAATGAATCCTTCAATAGTGACCCGAGAGCCGCTCGCTGGGATGATCGGTAAAGGCCCGTTTGGTGAGTTCATATTTCATGTGGCACCGCATGACAACATCCGGACTAACGGCCGACACCGGGCCGAGCTCGGGTTTACGCACGAGGAACTAAGGCACCCGTCTGAGGAAAGACAAAAAAAAAAGCCATTGAAACATTCTCCTATCACCACGTGGTATTGTCTGGATCCTGGATTAACATCGTATATAATATATAAATCCTTACAGTATATCAGGGTTTTCTTAACGCTATGTTTACGGTATGTAATATTTTCATTCCAGCACAGAGACATCGAGTACGAGTTAAATCACGTTACATTCCCTTCCGCGACAGCAGGCCGACGATCCGACGGGATCTCGGCTCTGTTTTGGAGTTGTACAATAAATATACAGTACGCCGATGACGGGGGGGGGGGGAGGGGGGGGGTCCTGTGGGATCTGAGCTAAAGTATTTACACGGAAAAAGTGCACCGAAGCCAAAGTTCTGCCGGCCAACAGCACCGTCACAGCGGTCCCAAAAGACGGAAGTCCGATACTTTCGGCTCCTCCTCCTCCTCCTCCTCCTCCTCCTCCTCCTCCTCCTCCTCCTCCTCCTCCTCCTCCTCCTCCGCCTCCCCCCATCTTCTAGCGAGGGGTCCTCCCCTCTCGCCCGTCTCCGTCCGCCTCGTCCTCCTGCGAAGCGACGTGTCCGGCACTTTGGAATTCATCAAAAACAACAAACGCACGGCGGAAGACTTCACGACGATCTCGATAATTATTATTATAATAAAAATAAAAAAACAACAAATAATCTTCCCGAGTTCCACTTCACAGAAGTGACAAATCGAGTGACAGATCTTGGGGTTTTTTGGAGTCCGCCAACAAACGGAGGGCCGGAGGACCGGGGACGATGAACAGGGAAACCCTTACTCCTCCTCCTCCCCCCTCCTCCTCTTCCTCCTCCTCTTCTTCCTCTTCCTCCTCCTCCCTCTCCCTCCTGCCGATGATCTCTCTCCGTCTGTCTTCCACGCGTCCAGAGAGGCTTTCTCGGGGGGTTTTCTTCTCTCCGTCTGCCCCGTTTCCTCCCCCTCTCTCCTCTCGCGGCGTCCTCCTCCCTTCCTCCGTCTTTGGAGCCCGTTCCCTCTCCGAGGCGTCAGTGTCCCTGGCAGGTCTTGCAGCACATCTGCCTGAAGTACGCACGGCTGCAGAACTTGAACTTCAGCACCAGCGGGCAGTAGGCCACTTTGTTTACATCTTTGCACTCTGGGGAGAGAGAGAGAGAGAGGGGTAGATAGAGAGAGAGAGATTCTTTTTAGAAAACCTTTATTCCAAACTTTGTACCACCACAAACCAAATTATTTCAACACACATAAACATAAATGCAGCACCAATCCTAAAAAAAAGAGAGAACGTCCATGATGCTCATGATAAACACACAAAAAGAGAGAGGGGTAGAGAGAGAGAGAGAGAGAGAGATAAAGAGAGAGAGAGAGTGAGAAAGGTAGAGAGAGAGAGGGGGGTAGAGAGAGATAGAGGGGAGAGAGAGATAGAGGGGGAGAGAGAGAGAGAAAGAGAAGTAGAGATAGAGAGATATAGAGAGAGGGGGGTAGAGAGCGATAGAGGGGGAGAGAGAGAGGGGTAGAGAGAGAGATAGATAGAGAGAGAGAGGGGTGGGTAGAGAGAGAGCGAGAGATAGTTTGGTGAAAGAGTGAAGAGTTGGACAACATCTCAGAGCGTGGTGTCGTTCTGCGAGCCGACCGGCCTCCAGCCTCCTCCGTGGCATCACTACTTTACTTTGGAGGGGCAGGATCACATATGGTGGTCATATTTGTAAAAAGCCCGGCACGTCATTTAAAAACCGTTTCCCCGGTTCTGGAGGATTTCACAATCCCTCAAGCACTCGCTCCTCCACGGACGTGTTCGTATCAGTTCTATGAGTGCGGGGCTTTAGGTACCAGGTAGAGCGACTACAGACGCCACGTCGGTCAACGCCGTCACATTGCTTTACGTTGAGATGTCTGTTGTTGTAAAAACAAGTTTAATGAATTCACACGAGGCCACGGCTAAATCACCCGAAGCCTTAATGTGTCTTTAGGATCCGGGGAAACCAGAGGAGCGCTCCTAGAGTACAGGAGGAACAGACAGGAGGAACAGACACGAGGAACAGACACGAGGAACACACACGAGGAACACACACGAGGAACAGACACGAGGAACACACACGAGGAACAGACACGAGGAACACACATGAGGAACACACACGAGGAACACACATGAGGAACAGACATGATAACAGACACAAGGAACAGACATGGGGAACGGAAACAAGGAACAAACATGGGGAACATACATGGGGAACAGACACAAGGAACAGATATGAGGAACAGACATGAGCAACAGACACAAGGAACAGACATGGGGAACGAACACAAGGAAAAGACATGGGGAACAGACATGAGGAACATACACAAAGAACACACACAAGGAACACACATGAGGAACAGACATGATAACAGACACAAAGAACAGACACACAGAACAGACATGAGGAACAGACGGGCCCGCCTGCTGCTGCTGCTGCTGCGTCGCCTCAGCAGAATCAAACTCTACTTGGATGCAGAGGCTGAAGCTGAGACGGGTCCTGGCCCTCGTTTGCTGACTGGGCTTCCTGCCATCCCTTACATGCACACACACACACACACACACACGCGCGCACACACACACACACACACTGCTGGGTGCTCTAAATGCCTTATCACGATCAGAGTGTCTTCCCTTATTAGGCCCCGGCCCCGCGGAGCCAAATCAAACGAGACGTTGCCTCACCGCCGTCCGGAGAGGAACAATTAGCCCACAGCTAATCCCATTAGCCGGCCCGTAAACGCTGCTCACGTTTTCCATTCAGGGCTAATCGAAAAGGCCCTTCTCTATGCATCCGAATAGCCATCCATCATGCGTAAGTGTATATGGAGGGTTGAGCCGTTTCGCTTTGACCGGCGGCCAACCTCCCTGGAAAGATTAATGCAGCTGGCAGCGCGCGGAGGAGTGTGTCATCCGAGCGCGTTTAGGTCATAGCGGAGCGGCGAGGATGGAGACGGAGACGGTGTGTGAGCTTCTCCAGTGGGGCTTTGTGTGAGAGCGACGCGCAGAGCGGCACAGGAGGCGCTCGCAGAGGCCCGCGCAGGTTTTTAAGTGTATTTTGTATCTTACCGTCGCCGTTGGCGATGGGCGTGGCGTCGCACTTGCTCTCGCACTGCTGCATGGTGGCGGGCCGGAGGGACTCGGAGCACTCGTGGGACGGCTGCCCGGTGTAGGACAGACACTGCACCGTCCTCATCTGCTGGCCGAGGCCGCACTGGGCCGAGCACTGCAACGGAGAAGGCACACACATACACACACACACACACACACACACACACACACACACACAAACACACACATTTAGCGTTTCTGCAGGGGTAAATGATGACCATACTTCCACTGTGACCCTGAGTGACACAAGACACACACACACACACACATGCACACACTCTCCCTACACTAATTTGATCCAATCAACCAATCATCACACACACACACACACACACACACACACACACACACACACAGTCACCTTCCCTTCATGCGTCTTGAGACTCGGAGTAACCGGTTCAACTGTTTGAAGGGTTTTTTTCTTTCTTGTGTGAGTGTGTGTGTGTGTGTGTGTGTGTGTGTGTGTGTGTGTGTCAAGAGGCCCTCTTGTTTTCTCTCCACAAAAATTCCACCCTAATTCTTTTCAGACTAAGAGCGAAGGAGACGAGCATGAATCTCTTCAGATGAAACATGTCGTAAGCGCCGCTGGCAGAACGAGAGAACCGGAACGCTCCGCGGTCCCGGGGACGGCCATTGTGTCTGGTCCGGTCATAAATCTGATTTGAAGTCAGTTGTTGTCTGTTGTGTCACAATCACCGCCGCTGTTGCAACTCCTGACCAACGCGTGGCGGGCCGATCGCTGCAACGAGGACGCTTACGTTGTTTTCAGATCTCCTGCATGCGCCTGAACCTTCCACCACCCAAATCAGGTTTTTTTTCCAAAGAAGTCAAAAAAAAAAAAAAAAAAAAAAAAAAGAAATTAACAGGTGGGTAGATAAGAGTAAATAGATGGATAATAACATGAATATTAAACCCATTAAGTTTGTTTCATGGGACATTATTTTTAAAGAGTGGGTGTCTACTTCTTCTAATAAAACGTGCATCCTCACAGAAGTATGAATGTCTATAATCTTCTGGGATTCAGTCTTATTTAGAATGAATGTGACATTAAAATACTAAAGGTTGACGTAATGAAAACAACCCGACAGAGTCGCGTCTCGTCTCGCTGGATTGGTTCTTTTTTAGAAGCAAAACGTTAATGAAAAGTGACGACTGGACGGACTCGCCTCCATCACAACCGAGGGAGAAAAAAAGTTTGTTGACACACGAAAAAAAAAAAAAAAAAGGTTCTTGTACTGAACCCAAATTATGCACCTGACTTCTATAAACGTGGTAATAATAAAACACCGACACCGGTTCCACGGGTGGCCATTAAAACTCTTTTCGCAGTAAAACTACAAAAACAAACGCGGCCGATGCCAACGCGCCGTTGGCCTCGAACGCCTCGTCGCGATAACTCTTCCAGGAGAAACCACGCACCTGTCGGCCGCGCGGACGCGCCCGCACGAGCGGCTTTCCGCCACCTTCGATGATTCTCTCTGGCCGCCTGAGATCAGTGAGCCTCATGTCATCCCTTCCCAATTAGAGAGGCTTTATTAGGCCCCGCTGCCCGCCCATGACAGATGGCGTACGTCAGTGGTGCGACTTAAGTGGGATTTGAACCGGTGACCTTTTGGCCTTGGGAGACCAGGAGCTCGGGAGCTGGCAACAATCTCTCCCCTTTCTGACGCTCTCAGGGACCGGAGATGGGCGAGGGCGAAGCTGGTAATTACGGCAAAAAGAATCGAGGAGGTGGAGGGAGAGGACACACACACACGCACGCACGCGCACACACACACACACACACACACACGCACACATCTGCAACTCATGAGAAAGTGCTGCGTAAGAGCAGATTCCAGCTGTTGCTCTCAGAAGTATTGGCCCGGCTCTTTGATGGAGCACGCTGAGGTTATCACTCATCTCTGCTCCGTGTTCGACTGTTATTGGCTCGGATCGAATTGTAAAAGTGTGTTATTGATGTCTGCCAGCGCACATGTGCCCGTTACGAGCAGAAACCGAAGGGAGGGCCGCCGCCCCCGGACTGCCTGACTCTTCACCTTTGAACTCTGACCTCAAACCCTGTCTTCTAAACATCAGAGCGCGCCGTTTAAAACCAGAAAAATCCCACTTTTACTTTCACCGAGTTACCAACAAATCATGCAAAATAACACGCAGCTTTTCTGTGACGCACGTTTCTCTGGCTTCCCCTCGGCAGCATGAGTCAGCTGAGCGTTTTAAAGTGTTCGCCGGCTCCGCCGAGCGCACTAAGTCATGTCAGGGTGAGCCCAAGAATGCTCCTCCTCGGCCTTCCTCTAAATCGTGTTCCTGGAAGTGATAGAGAGGCCTGGTCCGAGGCAGAGATAAACTTCAAACGGCCCGGAGGATATTACCGTGACGCCGATCACCAAACTCCAGGCCTGCCGGGGCACTTGGACCGGCGCGCACAAACAACCTCTACATACACACACACACACACACACACACACACACACACACACACACGTCACAGGCCTGCTTAGTGTGTCACCCAGGTGTAAATTATACTAACCATTCACCCAACACGTGGGATCTATCCGAGCATCTTTTGTCTTTTAAACATGCCGGCTATCCTTTTAAAGGATTAACCGGCGGACTGAAGCTCACTGAAATCAGGCTGAAAGGAAAAGATCAACCCCAAATCATCAAGGACTTATCGGTCATCTTACCTGGAGCGCTGTTTCTTAGTTGAGATTGTTTTGGGTGCTCAAAGCGCCAAAGAAGGAACCGGGTCAGGGTTTCTCTTTCCAGAAACCCTGACCCGGTTCCTCGAGATGGCACGAGCAGAAGTTTCACATAGGAACTATTTTCTTTCTTTCTATGGATGCGACGGTACCGAGTACAGATCAGGCGGCAACCTCCGGTTCTAAAATGCGGAGCCCTTAAAGGGCCTTAAAAGTGCTTTTAGTTTATGAGAAATCTGTGAAATAAATGGCCGTACATATCACTTGATTTATTACCTCAGTAAACATTTATTTATGGTCTTCGAGTCATGATTGTTCATTTAGCAAATCATAATCCCGTTTAAAAGGTGCTTCAAGGTGATTGACAGGTTGTCTCTAAGTCCCGCCCCCTCAGCCCAAATATGGTCACCTTGGTTCACTGGTTTAAAAGAAACAATGTCAGGGTTCTTACACATTTTGACCGATGGATTTCAAGGACTTTTCCAGGACTTTAAACCAAATTTCCACGACCAAACTAAAATCTCGGTATAAACATGAACAATTTAGAAAATGTTGTGTGTTTTTGAGCGTCTTTCTTTAAAAAAACGGCGTAAATGAACAAGTAAATATACGACATTTCCATGACTTTTCCAAAACTTTGATGATTTTAGTTTTTGCCATGACTTTTCCAGGCCTGGAAATGACCATTTTAAAATGCCATGACTTTTCCAGGTTTTCCTTGACCGTACGAACCCTGCAATGGGCAACAGACGAAGTCCAAAGTCCACAAACCAACGGGTGACAACACGACTACTCCGTCCACCTCTTAGACACACTCTAAGCGGCGGATGCTGACGGGTGTCGTTCAGTAGAAAGAAGAACAGCTCCTACAAGACGGATCACAACAAGGCGTGGGGATTAACTTCACAAAAGAAAACCGCATGATTCCGGGGGAAGAAACGTTGGAGCGTTGATCTTTCCAAGCCGAGCGTCATCCCGTCCCATTATATCGGAGGGAGAGTGGACATCATGAGGCGACTTCCGAGAAACAGCACTACTACAGGCGAGAGGACCAAATATAAAGGAGATTTTGTGGGGGTCTGTCCCTTTAAGCAAAACCAAGCGGCGTTAAGGAGCGGCGTCCTACCTGTCCCCATTCACCGGGGATCCAGCGAGGAGGCGGACAGCGGCCCAAGCTGCAGCGGATGCGGACCGGCGGCTTGTTGTGGCCCGGGCAGTGGGCGGGCGGGAAGGTCTTGGCGAGGTCGCTGCTCTTGCACAAGGCGATGCGGTGCTTGAAGCCCGGCCCGCATTTCGGCGTGCACTGTGGGACGGAGGAGGAGACGGCGTCAGACGGACTCACGCCGACGGCCCCGAGGGCCAAAACGGCGCCGGAGTCTGGGACCGTACCTCGGACCAGTCCAAGGGGACCCACTTGGGAGGGCAAGACTGGTTGTTGCACGACTCCCGTTCGATCGGGCGGTGGGTCAGGCAGTGCGTGTCCTTCAGCGTCTCCTCCTCGGCCGGACCGATCCTCCGGATGCAGACGACCGTCCTCATCCGCATCCCGCCGTCACACGTCTTCCCGCACTCGGACCAGTCGCCGATGAACCACCTGAGGAGATCAGAGGCCCGAGATGAAGAAGAGGAAACCGATCCTGAACTCAAGGGAGGAGGAGGTTTGCTCCCCATGAGGGTCTCATTGGTTATTACATGCTTATTACAACCAGTTGTAAATGTATTATTTACAATATTTTATATCATTTCATATCATTATAAATTATAATGTAATTTATATAATCTTGTTTCCAACTAAATAAAAAGATTACCTGTCAAAGCTGAGACAACTTTTTTTAGTTAAAGTATTTACTAAGAGTTGACTAACATGTAATGACTTTCGCGACTTAGGATAAAAATAATTAAATTAGACCCCCAAAAAATAAGAAAAAAGAATTAAAACAAGTATGAACCTGAACATTTAATGAAAACATGATTTTCTAGAGAAGCAAGTACTAAGAAAAGTACTATTTTTGGTTCCCCGAAAGCCCCATATTCACTTAATATCAATTAATTTGTGGTAACTTGATTAATAACTGAAGATATCTTCATAGTACGCACCTCTAAAGTAAAATATAAACTGAAAAGGTTGTCATAATCTGGCCCGGTGGTCTCCTAACGGCTTAATTTCACCATGAAAAGGAACATTTGACCTTCAGGGAAACACTCAATTTCACTTTAGAGGTTTTTGTTTCGTGAGGCGAGAAGACCGATACCACTCTCATGTCCGTGCTTCAGTACCGGAGCCGGGCCGAAGGAGGCTAAGCTTAGCTTAGCATAAAGACTGGAAACAGCTGGACACAAAGATCCACCTCCCAGCCCTCACCACCAGGTAACAAACACATTCCAGCTCATTATTTTAATCGCTCCACAAACAGCTTTGTGAAACATTTTAATATCCATTACGACCCGATGATGTCGACGACGCCGACGAACCCAAAAGCCGACCGCCGCGTTGCCGAGAACGGTCTTATTCAACCCTGGGATTTTTAATACCATAAAACTGCCCCGGACAACAGAACTCTCGAGAAAAAGAAACATCCAGCCGGTGAGATATTACATCATCCCAAGGAATGTATACAGAATTAACGACGTGTTCGAACATCTGTGCTAGCTTTCATTACCGGAGCCCGTAAAGCCGCGGCTATTCTAAAACAATCGTGTTTACGCGATCTCCTTCGGCCGGCTTTTCCCGAGGCTGCAGAACACACACACACACACACACACACACACACACACACGCACACACACACACGCGTGCACTGTAACTCAATACACACACACTGCAACAGCCTTCAAGTACTAGTAAAATAAATGAGATAGCACGAGTCTGCGTCCACCGAATACAGATGTGAATATAAATAACCCGAGACTGTAATCTGGACGTATGAAAGCAGATGACCACTTCTGCAGGAGATTTAAGATGCTATCAGTTCTTCTCTTCCACAAATGACTGTCAGACAGTCTGAAACTAATTTAGCCGAAGCATTTAATCTCTCTTTTTCCAGAGTCTGGCTTTGTGCTTTTCGGCTACAGTTTGGGCCTCGCAGACACTCGGCCCACCAGACAGGTTCATATTCCACCTGCACTCCTGAGGCCAAAGCAATCAAACACAGGTGGTCATTTTTAGGGCTTTAATTGTTGGCGCGAAGCAAACGCTGCAAATGCCAAACATATGAAGTGATAAATCACGGTCCGTTTTATTGTTATCATTCGGGTTCCAAACACGTTTTTACAAAGTAGGGCTCATTGAAGGCAAATTAATATCCCGAGGCAGTATCACTCGTGTGGAAGGTTTTTAAGTATTAAATCAAAGTCATGTTTTTTTTGCATTAACAATGAATTAAATGTCTATGTTTGATGCCAAAGGTTTAGCAAACCGACGGGGAGTTATCACCCGACAGCTTTATGCGGCGTGTTAGCATCTTTGAGCGAATTATTTTGGTTTATACAACTTTGAGTTGAGTCTCACCGTCATCATGGGAGTCGTTTCCAGATGCAGTAAAGACACAACGCGGGAGACGGAGTGATGCTGCGCTCATGCTTTACTCGCGCGAGTTCACTCGCTTGGCTATTTGTGGCTTTTTGCTTTGTTCAAGCCTTAGAGGGGGCGGGGCTTATCTCTGTGGCTTTACTCTGTGTACACCATTATCTTTTTTCCTTTGTGAAGAACTCACCACTAGTTCTGCTTCCTACTTATTATTACAGAGTAATTACAACCAGTTGCAAAAGTATTTATTATTTATAATATTTTATATAATTTAATATCATTATAAATTATAATGAAATTGATATAATCTAAGAGACAACTTTTTTTAGTTAAAGTATTTACTAAGAGTTGACTAACATGTAATGGCTTTCGTGACTTAGGATCAAAAAGAATAAAATTTGACCCAAAAAAAGAAGAAACAATAGAAACAATAATAAGTGTGAACCTGAACATTTAATGAAAACATGATTTTCTAGAGAAACAAGTACTAAGAAAAGTACTATTTTGACCCTTGGGTGCCCCGAAAGCCCCATATTCACTTTATATCAATTAGTTTGTGGTAACTTGATTAATAACTGAAGATATCTTGGTAGTACGCATCTCTAAAGTACAATATAAACTGAAAAAGATGGACGTTGTTGTGGACGTCCCACAAACGCCTGAACATCTGATGCCCTTGTGTCGGGGTTCATGACATTAAGATCATGCATAATTCTATATCATTGTCGAGTGAATACATCTTTTTGTTTAATTTTACCGGAACCTGATGACATCACCTGAGAACTTGTGTTACATCACACAGACCAGACCACCGATGAATGGGTCGGTTGAGCGGGCGGTACGTACTCTGGGGGGCACGGCTCCGTGTTGCAGTCCCTCTGGTTCTCTGGAGCTTTGCTGTCCGGGTCACAGTAGTTGTTCTGGACCACCGAGTTGTCGTCCAGCCTCTTACACACCACCTCCTGCTTCTGGGAGCCTGACAGCAGGGGGGGGGGGAAATGGATCAATAAGGCAGCCCTCAGCTCAGCTGATACAACCCCCCCCTCCCCCCCCCCCCCCCCCCCTTCAGAAACATGGAAGCCGGCTGTCGTGTCGAGCGGAGATGGTATCGCTTTCAGTCTGTAGTAAATCCAGACATGTAAATTCCTGATTCTTTGCAGGATATCTTGGCAAATCACTTTTACAGAGCAGAGAGCTCTTTACTTTGGCTTCTAATGGAGAGAGCGAGGGCTACCGTATCGGTGTCACACCTCCCACTGTGTGTGTGTGTGTGTGTGTGTGTGTGTGTGTGTGTGTGTGTGAGTGTGAGTGTGTGTATGTGTATGCCATACCAGCTCAGGAAAAAGGGTCTGTTTGGGCCCTCGTGGGACAAAACCCACAGCAGACTTGTCTGGCAGATGTAATGAGATATGGAAGTGCGTGTGTGCGTGTGTGTGTGTGTGTGTGTGTGTCAAGTGAAATACAGTTTGGAGGAACAGTGCGGAGCATGGGGGTGAAAAAAAAGAGTTTTTGGTTGTAAGGCTGTCAAAAGATGTTTTTCATAGCTTTTATGGCGGTAGTGATATATGAAGCAACGCGGCGCGATTAGCTGAGCGAGCTGTATCCAATGGGTGTGTGATTCAATAAGCTTTTTACTGGGGGGGACGCCGTACCGCGACGGTCACAGACAAAAAAAATTAGATCAACGATGCAAACGGCATGTTTACAACACCGGGAGGAACATTCTGAGGAAGAGCTTCAAACTCCGGCTTGGAAATCCTTCCTCCGAATAAAAACCCACATGCTTATTCAGTCACGCTTTTACAAAATATTACAAACCCCGTCCAGGCCGCACTTGACAACTGAGAAGAAACACTATTTATTGTTACATGAAACCCATTTCTTTGGGGCTAAAAGGTTCGGTTTAGTCCTCCTTGAGGCCACGGTCAACATTTCACTGCGGTTTCCGACGCCTGATGTTTGACGTTGTAGGACGAGCGTATCCGTGTGCAGCTCATTCACAGAAATGGCAGAATATTCACGACTCTGGCCAAAATATGGAAAAATATACATGTTGAATTTATTAGAGGGCTGAATCTCCGGCTATAAAGTAATGATTTTGGAAAGCCGTCGTAATTCGTGTGATGCTAGGGTTTCCACGCACCGCTCCTCGGCATTCGTGTAATTACTGGTCGGGAAAGATTTACAGAATGAAGTATTAAATATTTGAGAAAGTTAGAAGTATGCAGAAGGAATTTAGACCCCCCCGGCGTGTTATGCTGTTCAACACCAAAATGCTTGCAGGGCTCTTTTTGCAAAAAGACAACTGGCCACTGGAGCAGAAGGCCGACGCGCTCTTCTTCTTTTACAGAAAAATAAACTTTAATGATGGAAAAATTCAAGCAGTAGTTTAAGTACACACACAAGAAATTGTGTGTATACTTAACGCACAATAAAAGACTCTACACTAAATGGTACATAGCTGACGGCTAAACCATCAAACGTTGGAATGGATCGCAAACCATCTAACAGAGGAAAAGATGCAAAGAATTGGGAGAATTTATGATTAATATATAGTATATATATCATGTATATGATTAAATCAGAAGTAAATGAATGAATTAAAGATGAAAACAATTTTTTAAAAGTGTCTTTCTCTCCTCCTGTTTAGCAATTTTTTTTATTTGCGCATTAAAACACTGCATCGAAATGAAAATAATAATTAAATATAACTTCATAGTGTCACATTTTCGACCCTTAGCTAAGATAGTATATCTGGACCAACTCCTTTTTTTTGCATTACAGTAATGAATAGAAACATACATTGATTTGCATTTTATTTTGTTGATTTTCTGGAAATCATCTCACGAAACGTTGACGCTCTATGTGAAGCGTGCAGCCGGACACGTCGGAAAGAGAGGAGGCGTCCCTGCAGCGCCGACTCACCTCCAGCGCAGGTGGCGGAGCATTCGGACCAGGGCAGGTGGTGCCAGGAGAAGCCCACCTCGTTGTCCCCGCTGCCCGTTCGCTGGATGGGAACGTTGAACTTGTAGCGTATTCCCATGTTCTGCTCCTGAAGGAGGACCTGCAGCAGCAGCAGCAGCAGGAGGAGGAGGAGGAGGAGGAGGAGGAGGAGGAGGAGGAGGAGGAGGAGGAGGAGGAGGAGGAGAGGATTCATATATTTATTGTATGAAACGCCAGACTGTGTACAAAGTCTATTTTCAATACATGAGTGGACATGGTCCAAAAGGTTAAAATGGGATTTTAAAGGGATTAAATAAGATATATTTCTGTTGTAGGAGTCCAATTATTGAATAATGTTGAAATGGATGTAAGAATGGTGAATCCTTTTTGGTTTTCAAGGGAATTATTTATAAAACTATTATTGAGAGTTATAAATGTGATTAAAACATATTTATATGGAAGATGTATGTGGTGGTATATATAGATATATTGTTTTTTATTTTGTTTGTTGTTTTTTTCTTTTCTTTATTTTATATGAAATTTCTGATTTATTTTTATTTCAATTTAGGATGGGAATTTATAAGCATTCTTTGCTTCTACCTATACCTTTTCAGTCTTTCTCTTTTCTATATTATATAGGATAATATTGTATTTCATTTGATTGACTGAATAAAATACACAAACAAACAAACGCATTGAAAAGATAATCTGGTGATCACGATGCGAGGGCTTCTCCTCTAAGAGCCCCTCCTTTCACAGTCGTTGTGATGCATATATAGACGGTAGTGCAGCTTTAAGCGGGTTCGTATTAGTCTGCTGCACGCAGGCGGAGACCAAGGGAGGCCCCCTTCTGCGAGCCGCAGAGAAGTGGCCGCCGGTGGCCGGTTGCCCGTCTCCTCCAGCGGAGCTGTGTGGTCTGGTATTTTCAGCGTTTGCAGAAACCACCGAGTATTACAACATCAGTCGGCCTCACATCAACGCACAAACACGCAGAGGAACTTGGCGTGAATCCTATTTACGGCCGTCTGTAATATGCAACGAGCTAACTCTAAAACGCAGATGCTCTCCAAATCAAGTAAAACGGGGTTTGTTTTTCTTTCAATACCCACATAGAAATAGCTTTTAACCCCAAACCGCTAGCCGACGGTCATCTAAGGATAGCAGCCAGATGTCTAAGTGGACTCAGACCAGCTGCTTGCATACGTCCTGAAACGTACAGGACGGCCTGAAGACGGGCAACGGGAGTTATTTTTTGGGGGTCCAAATTCTCGGAAGTTAAAGTCCCACTTTTTTACTTTGTGTTTAAATGATTCAACTTGGATGGAATAATTTAAATGATTAAAAGCCAACATTCTGTATGTATTTGTACGGCCCAATTTAGTTATATTCTTACTAAATAATCTGAATAGTCCTTTATTGAAATGTGAACGGTGCATCTCGTCGTGACAGATGTTTCCCAGAGTCGGTGGAGACAGAGAACGGATAAAAGTGAGAGAATATGGGACTTATATTCATCGGGTGGAGAAAAACAATAATCCAAATACTCTGGATGTGTAATAAATGTGTAATATCAGCCTAAAAGTTGATCAGAATCAGAAACGGAATCAGCTTTATTGGCCATGACTCCGTTTACACGTGCGCTCTCATCATACATACATAGAATTTTTAAAATAGTAGGATAAATAACATGCATGTTCGTGTAACCGGAGTCGAATTCCATGTGTGGCCAATAAAACTGATTCTGATCATCATCTTATATAAAAATAATGTGTCCAGGAGCCTCCTGTGTTTCTACAATGCTGCTCCCCCTGTGCAGCTGTTGACACATGCCATGTTTATTTTGCACGATGTACGATACGATATACTTCATTACCATGACAACCAGGATTTCAGTGGTAGCGCCGAGCGCCCCCAAAGACTCCGGCTCGTCGGAGGGTCTCTTGTAGTGGAAGGCCGTCCCGGCGATGTCAAACTTCCTGGGCCAGTCGATGGTCCACGCGCCGTTGATGTAATAATCGTCCGCTTCGGATTTCAGCGCTTTGGTAGTCACAGAAAAACACGAGAAGTACTTTCAGAGAGCTGCAGCAGACGGGGAACGGTAGCCCAGACACACAGGTGGAGACAATCATGTGCGGTGATGTCATCGCTGACGTTCATCATCATTTTCGAGCCTCTCTGATGTCAACCCTCTGAGCAGAAACACACACACACACACACACACACACATACCCCGTGCCTGCACACGCAGCGTAAACGCAGACCTTTCGTGTACATACGTCTAATTTAGGGAGAGAAAGAAAGCACACTTCAGGTGAAGGCCTGGACGGGTCTCGTGAATACCGCTCTCTGTCTGGTTGTCAAAACAAAAGTTGGTCTCCAAGCACAACAGATCTGAAAATATCCACTTTCTCTGCCTTGAAACGGGGCCAAAATTCAGGAGAAGCGATCCAACTCGCTCGCTATTCCTCCTCTTTGGCTCGTGCGGCGCAGATTCCCCCCTTCTCCCTCTTCCCTCCCTCAAACAATAGTTTACTCCTCTTTAAAATATCACAATCCCCTTCTCGATAAATTCATTTTCAGCACATCTGGCACTGATTGTGAGCATTGTGATTTCGCTCAGTGCCGTTTACACAAGCCTCCACAGGCACCCCCGGCCTCTTTCACGTCGTCCCCCTCAGTTAAGGCTTTAATAAAACTCTTTTCTTCTTCTTTTTAATGCAAACGTTGCTGACCTAAACGGCAAGGACATAGACAATGCTCCAAAAGAAGAAGAAAAAATATGATTTATCACTCGGGGCCGCAGATGAAATTCATAACAAAGTTACAGATTGCTTGGAAAGGACAATCTAGTCCGACACGTTCGCCAAAATTGCACTCTTTAAACTTTGATATATAGACATCATATCCCCCATAATCCTGGTGGAGCAGGCAGCTGTCACCACGGCCCTATAAATCTGATGCAGCTCTCCGGTTCAAAGTGTAACTTAAGCCCTCCATCAACACCATCCGCTATAAATTCAACACGCTGTCACATGTCTTTCTCCTCTTAATGAAAAGACACAGAACGGGCTTAATTGAATCCGGTCCCTCGGTTGTTTTTGGGTCCGACGCTTGCCGGTGTTGCAAATACTTTTTTGTTTAGTCTGGAACGTAGCGGATGAGTCCGGTGCCAAGAGGGCCATCACATGTGTTAAGATTCAGGGAGGTTTTACAGACTGTTTTTTTTTTTAACGGCTTTACATTAGGCAACAGGAGATTTAACGACGGCGTCTTCTAATTTGCTCGCGACAGAGACGCGTGGAAATCCCTGGAAATGTGGTCGACGAGAGAAACCCAACAGATGATGTGAAACAGCTTGATGTCGCAAATTGATATTCACCACGCCGTCGTGAAAAGCCGGTTTGAACTGAGATTGATGGACTGATGATGAAACAAGACTAGAGGGGCTACAGCCACACGAGAGCCTCTGTGAGCCAGAACTAAGGCGCTTTGCGTTAAAGGCGCGTCATGTTTACCATGAGCAGTTCAGAGTGCAGATGTCATTAGTTGTGCAGGTATTTGGTCGTAAACTGAAGTGGATAATTCATCCAGAGGGGGACATGAACGTCTGCACCAAATCTGATGGAAATCCATCCGATAGTTTCCAAGAAATTTTAGATTTAAAACTACAAAAATCCACCTCACGGTGGCGATGTCGGTACCCAAGATTGGCGAGCTTTAGATCCTCTGGGGAACATGAATGTATCCAGCTAACGGCTAAATTCCATGACATTCCCTCAACAACCTTGTGTTGGCGCTAGAGGGCTAAAGTCTGTGTGATCGGTCCTCTGGGGAACACGAACGTCTGTGAGAAGTTGTGTACAAAGCCATCTTGTAGATGTTGAGATGTTTACGTGGAACTATTATTTCTGAGCCCGCTAGAGGAAATGCCCTCCAGATCCCTGAAGTCATTAGGACTCATCATCTAGGGAGCATGAACGTATGCAGCAGATTTAATTGCCATTCATCTGATAGTTGCGGTATGTCAACTTGGTGGTGGTGCCAGGGGGAACGCCAGGGGAACGCCAGGGGAACGCCAACGTAGGTGAGCGTAAACCTCTGGGGACCATGCATGCCTGAACAGAATTGTGGACCAATCCATCGATCAGATTTTGAGATATTTCTCTAGGTAACTATAATCTTTTCCCCTGATGATTCTGCTAGAGGAAATTCCAAAGGATCCCCAAAGTCTTCAGGTATTCATCATCTGGGGAACATGAATATGTTTTAGATTATGTGTCCATGTTGGGTTAAATCAACCTCATGGAGCTTCATCCTCTGAGGACCGTAATAGTCCGGACAACATTGTGTCCCAATGTATCAAGTAAATGTTGAATTATTTCAATTGATAACTAATATGTGTGCGCCGCCGATGGTGCTAGAGGATATGCCAGGGTCTGAGTGATCATCTGGGGAACATGAACATACGTCCCACATCTCATGGCTATCCATGTGATAGTTGTTGGGTTATTTCACAAACAGAAAACAATGTCCACCTCATGGTGGAGGGAAAGTCAGAGATTCCCCAAAGTCAGTGAGGTTCATCCTCTGGGGATTTTGAATGTTTGAACCAAAATTAATAGCAATCTATACAATTTTGGCTGCGATATTACAACCCAGAACACATACGGTTTGGTTAATAGTAACAATGAGTGTGACTTGACTCACCGATGTAATTCTTCGACATGGCAATTTCTTTGATCTCGATGTGAATGGCTCCTTTTGGGATCTGAACCACCTCCATGTAGCCTGGAAGTCCAAAGACAGGGGAAAGTCGTTACGGTTGGAATCTCTCCCACTCGAGAAGTCGACGGGAGTACATATAGAATACATTCCAAATCACCCAAAAAGGACAAAGCGGGAGGACAAAACAATCCCCTCCTTTTTACAGTCACACACACACATGGACACACAGTATTTTTAGATGGTTTACTAGCCATACCATAGAAGGAGAAATATGTTTTCTCTCTCTCCCTCTCAAACTCTCTATAGACAACCTCAGGCTGAAGCCAACACTGAGTCCCTATCTCCACTCCGGATTTCTTCACTCTGTGATGCAATTAATACGACAAAATGGTATGTTTTGATCTATATTCTGACAACATAATTCCAAATAGCCCAAAACATATGCTCTGTCGGTGGGTAACAAAGACAGAAATGTTGTTTAAAAGGCGCATTTCCATGAAAGATGATCCTTCCTGGCTTCGTGGATGTTTTAGACAAAAAGCTGCCTTGCCAAAAGGGCGATGAGTTACTTTGTTTTACTCGCAATCTTCTCCGGTGACTCAGCCGTACCGAAAGCTGCTGTTCATTAAACAAATGGCGCCGTGCCGTCACGGAGGCCCGAGGTGACATACCTCCTCTGGGTAGAGACTCGTTGAAGAGTCCCTCCGTGGCCTCGCAGGTGCTGCCGTCGCCGCCGCACACGCGGCATCGGTCCTCCTTGGCGTCGGAGCTCAGGATGTTGTCGCAGCCCACGTGCTTCAAGTCAGAGAGAGAGGAGGTTTACGTTTGGAGACTGGAACATGGGGTTCAGGATTTAGCAGCATTTTACTGTCAAAAACAAAAGTTCAAGAGAACGGGCACTCGGTAGAGAGCATACCTTCGCATATCATAAGATCGGGCATTGAATTATGAATGTTGGCATTAGTTGCATGCCAACTGGATATAAATTGACCGTGCTACGGTAAAAATAAGATTTTGACCATGACTTTGGGACCCGATAGATCCCAAAATCACATCAAATGGTCCCCGGATGATAACCAATCATCCCACCAAATGTCATGCGATTCAAGAAGATTTAGATCTTTTCATGACCTTGACCTTTGACCCGATCAATCCCAAAATATAATCAAATGGTCCCCGGATAATAACCAATCATCCCACCAAATTTTATATAATTCAAAGAATATTTTGACCTATTCATGACCTTGACCTTTGACCCGATTGATCCCAAAATCTAATCAAATGGTCCCTGGATAATAACCAATCATCCCACCAAATTTCATGCGATTTGGTTTAATTATTTTTGACTTATGCGAATAACACACACGCACGCATACAAATACACAGCGATCAAAACATTACCTTCCAATGCGAAGGTAATAATGAGGGCGTCAAAACCGAGTTCATCTTGGCAACAATATGCTGATTAGTTTCAGTCACATTTGAGTCATTTTCATTTTTATAGTTTTAGTCAAATCTTTGCCGACGACACCTCAGCGTTTTTGACCAATTTAAGTCAAAAAGTCATAAAATGTCATCAGATGTTCAACTTTTAGTCATTACTTTTAGTCGTTTTGTTATTTTGTCTCAGTCCCGTGTTTAAATGTCCCTTTTAAAAGATGATATGATGAATATTTAAATTAATCCAGTGTAGCCAAATGTTTATTTTGTCATTTCAGTCAAACTCTATTTCACAATAAAAATGGGTTATTCTCATCTTTTTCGTAAACGTAATTGCATGTTTAATATACCTTTAACGTTAAATGGCGTTTGATCGTTAAATATACTGACGATAGCCTGTTAGCTTAGCATAAAGTCTGGGAAACGGCTCGCCTGACTCTGGTAACAACTACCGCATTACATCCCACCAAATGTGAATTACTCCACTTCTAAAAGTAGTCCCCAACAAAACGTACACCTGTTTGAGTAACATCTGGTAAAAACAGGAATCTTTTATTTTAAATAAACTACGTATACGTGTGGACTGTTTTTAAAGCGTAGCATCGTCGGTAGGAACCGGTGGGACCGGACCTCAGCTCTCCGAGTCAGACAATGTAGTGATGTGTTTATTGGCAGTAAGAGAAAACAAAGAACACCTCCAGACGGATCTCTTAACAACAGCATTGATCGCGGTCCTAATTGCTGTTAACTTGGCACGTTTTTTACATGTGAAACATACGAGTGCTCATAAAACACAACGGTGCTTAAACGCGCCGTCGTAACAGATAAAAAGTCGTTGGCTTCATACGAATGTTAATATGTAGGCCGTATGGAGCCCATTACATCTTTTATCTGTGCTCAATTTGTAGTGATTGCTTCATCACTACTCCAATGGTCGAGTAATGCCTCGGAGCTTTAAAGCTGGAACAGACGATTCTAATTGAAGAGCTTTGTTTTCATTATTTTCCCCCTTCGAGGGCATGTCTATGAACTCATAAGGGCAATTAGCAATTTGAAAATATTTATTATACTTTAAGCCTTCAGTCTGTGGCTGGGTCTACAGCAATATATATGCAAAGGAACTGTTTCCCAGTTTACTTTAATACAATTTACAATCAAAACGTCTAGAAATGTACTTTATTTTTCTACTCTGCCTTCTATATTGACAGTTTAACTTAGTGCACATTTTTAAATAATGTTCTCTGTATGTACGATATGTGTACAGTGTAAACAACATTGCACAACTTTAATTATCTGGCCTCATGAATGTAACTTTTATCCTGATTTATTAAACACTTTTATTATAACTTATCATTTTCAAGTTGCTTCTTAATATCGCAATGACAAGACTATGTTTTGTTTTATATGCAAGATATAACAACAATAAAGACTAACAGAACCGCAATTATAAAAATCTCTGTTCCAAAGGGAGCGCTGGCCAAGACGGCGGCATAAAAGCCCGTCAGAAAAAAACAAATACCAGACTAAAAAACAAAACGCAATAAAGTTAAAAACACAAGGAACTTCACATAAAAGAAATAATGTGGTTTTAATTGGAGCATTTTTAAAATGCACCGCATTGCATTTGGGGAATGTTAACATAGAGTAACTATATCAGAGCTGCAAAATAAAACTTTCTTTGGTTGCATTCCTCCAGCGTGAGGAGATTTTTTTTCTCCTTCTGTTTTATATTATCACACACATATATATATATATATATGGTCCTTCTGTTTTATATCATCACATACATATATATATAAATATATATATATACATATAAAAATATACATATAAACATATACATATATATATTATATACACATATATATGATATATGTGATGATATAAAACAGAAGGACTATATGTGTATATATATATATATATATACACACATATAGTCCTTCTGTTTTATATCATCACATATATATATATATATATATATATATATATATATATATATATATATATACACATATATGGTTTTTTGACTGTTGGTCGAAAAAAAACATAAAAGAGAACATAAAAGCATCCATAAATGTTTAACAATTGATGGATTAAGCGACTCATCGAGAAGATGCTGCGCTGGTTAATCGATGATAAGACGAGTTGCTGGTTGCAGCGCGACATGGACGTCAGCGAGAGTCAAAAGGACAAAGTTATTCATTTGAGTTGAGGCTGTGTGACAATAAAACTTGGAGGATTACTGTTCCACTCCTCCTTTGGCTCTCCCACTTCCTAATACTCTCTATCAGCATCCCTCCTCTCTGTTTTTCCTAATCTCTCTCTATCTGCGTATCTCCAGCACCTGTAAACAGCATCGCGGCCTTGAGGGTTTCTGAGAGCGTTCCAAGCAGGCGGCGTTCTGGAGATTTATCGCTCGGAGGGCCGGCGGCCTCTGAAATATACCGACTAGCTGGATTCAGTCTGGAAATAAACCTGCTTTGCTCTTTTGGTGAGGAATATTCCACATCTTGCTATTCTCTTACCTATTAAAACACGCACCGTGTTGTGTTTTTACATTAAAATCAAAGTAATGTCGTTGGCACGGGCGCCGCGTGTTCACGCCAAACCGTACGGTCGGGTGCAATTCAAAGCAAATACTTAGAGCGAGCAACCAAAAGGTTATTTCAGCTGCATCGCAGGAGAAAAAAGAAACGCGCCCTCATCTCCACACAAGCCGCGCAAAATGATTGATGCCCCGTGGAAACAAAGACGGCAAAGACGGCCAACTCCTTTCAGTAAAATGTTAATAAAACAGCCCTTTTTATTTGTATATAAAATCATTATTCAATCACGAGAATGATTTTTTGTGTTTTATTCATCACAATTGTTGTCCGAGGCTGCAGAGCGTTGATAAGAGTCGCCAGTCATCCCTTCACAATAAGAGACAAACAGCCACTCCGAGGCTTTGTTGTTCTTTAATGGAGAGAATCTGGTGGGTTTTGTTGGTGCTTTGGCATTCGTGTTCACCAATCAGTAATCTAGTAATCTAGTAAACCCCCAAAAAACTGGCACACGGCGGCTGAGGAAACTCTCAGGTCAGATGATGTTCGACTAACATGTCACTCCAGCTTCTATCTAACTAAATATCAGAGGTCAGAGGTCACTATTGGTCACTAGAGCCCATTGAGGATAAAGATATCGCATGGCGTGTCAATTTATGATGTTTTTATGGTTCATTTCCCATGTAAAACAATCAATAATAATAATACTGGATTAATATGGCTTATCTACAAGTCATGTTCCCTGATTGGAAACAGGGAAAATGACTAATATATAGATCAATAACTGGAAATAACTAATTCATCAGGCGAGGATGTTTTTTGCTTGTATTTCAAATTATCGATTGAGTGCCCATATAAAGAAATATATAAAAATAAAGATCAACTCTCTCTTTCTCGTTTTTTTTCCAAGAGTTTCCAACCACATCTTATGGTTTTCCTCGTGTTTGCCCATCATGTGACCCAATGGTGGACCTTAATAATAACAACAGGTGTCCACATCCATCATAACTCCATCAGTGGAGGCCCTGGCATGCGGGTGAACGGGTGAAGTTTACTCCAAGAACACTGGCCTCCACTCCTATGAACATGTAAGTAAAACTCAAGAGTGTGATCACGTGACTTTAGGCTCTTCAAATGACCTCTGACCTTGCACTCTCCGTTGATGCAGATGTCCAGGGAGTCGGCCTGGCACCGGGTGCCATCGATGACGGCCGGAGAGCGCTCGGTGTAGAAGTTGTATCCCTCCGCCAGGCAGTTGAGTGCGCAGGGCTTCACACCACCTGGGACACACACACACACACACACACACACACACGCGGTTATCTAGAGTTCAAGCCTCCAACAGAAAAACAGACCACGTGACACAGCTCGGAGACGGCGAGGCCAGCTCCGGGGATCTCCTCTCCGCTTGTTGACAATAACAATCGAGTGGAGGAAAGTCAGCGGGGCTCGGATCTGAAAACCTGCCGCGCCCGTACGTCACCGACGGGTTATCTGCCATTTCAGTTATTAAATGAGGAGGCGGTGGATTTGACTGAGCAGACCCGTCGTGATAACAGAGATCCCCTTTAAGCTCTTCCCTCGCTGGGAGAAAATAAAAGGACGTGTGCTTCAAACTCGTATCACTTGTTCTCGTGTGTTTTGGTGTGTGTGGATATTTTCCGTGACCTGCAGACGTCGAGGAGATGCATGAAGCCCTAAACTCCCGCCGAGAGATTCTTGACATGAAAGTGCGTCAGGAGGTTTGTCAAAAATGTGAAAATCTCCCAGGTTGGATGATGCAGACGGCCGACGAGGGTCCTCGAACGCACCACGGTAAGCGGGAATCTGAAGAATTCTGTTCCCATCAAAGAGACCTGGCACTGTTGGTGCTGAGCCTGGAGGCTCATTGTGACCCAAAGAGGTGACAGGAAGGTTCTTACAGGTCAGAACTAAACCCGGCAGCCTCGGTGCCTCCTCCTCCTCCTCTTCCTCATTCAGAGCTTCTCTTCTGATGGTCCCCCCATTTGGGAAATACTGACCGTAGATAGTTTTATGGTACAACTTGATTTAGGTAGTACTACTAGTACTAGTTTCAAATAGTTATTATTTACGTGGAACTTCAGACACACACACAGTTATCAAAAGCCCTGGAAACATCTTATCTTAGTCAATTATTGAAACCAAGTTTCCGGACGGTCCTGAACTCACCACCAGTGTACGGCTTCCAGTTGTAGTATTTCCCGCGGAAAGGCATGCTGTCAAAGTCGGCGCACTGCTTCTCTCGGAAGTCCCGAGATCCTGCGGGGCAGGCCTGAAAAACAGAAAATACGACGAGATGGAAAGATTGACTTGGAAATGGATCAAATGTTAGCGTTGACTTGTTGTTGTCTCCTTTACCAACAACTAATAATCGCACACACACACACGTACACACATGTTGTGTAGCGCTGCTTAAAGACTCTCCGTCCATAATCGTAATAAGAGTTTGTGAAGATGTCATGGAGCCTGGAAGCTGTTTTCATTTGTTGTTATTGACCTAAAAAATATTTTCCAAAAACGATTAAAAACTGTTGCAGAGTAAAGCAATACCAGACTCTTCTAATCATTTTGCTATTAAACCCCCAACATTACCAAGCAACGATTATGTAAGAAATGGACTTGATGTTCTGTGATGGATTACACAAAGCAACGTTGTAAGGGTCTGCCAACTGATCCTCATGTCATGGAAAGCGATGCATAAGTGGAAAAATAAAACATAAATCTAGAAATCTGTTGCATGCATTCAAAAGAAGTTCAGAGAGAAAAGTACATGATTTGTAGAAAAACTCTGAAGCTGCAGGCGAGTTGGTTGTTGTTGCGTAGACAGCGTTGCTGTTACCCAAACGTCTGCATGAGATCTAATCAGCAGCCACTAAAACAGAAAAGCCTCCTGGATCCGACGATTAGGAGCCGTGTGTTTTGCATTTGTAGGTTTGGATGTTGCTCCAGTTAGAGGAGGTAGAAAGAAAAAGTGGAAAGAAACACTTTATTGGTGTGAGAAGGTGCTTAGAAACCCCAAAACACTCTCCCCCCCCCCCCCCGGGATTAATAAAAAGCTCCGGGTCAAAGCTGTATTTCACACGCCGCAAGCGCCCCACGCCGGAGCCGCTCTGGACCCGCACATCAAACATGCAGATCGAGTCAGAGGAGACGGAATAATATTAGTACAAGTGTGGCTTGAGAAGACGACACGTGGCCAAAAAACGAGATTTACATGTTCGAACACGGGGGGGGGGGGACTTCAAAGACGATGGCGCCGCCAGTGAGCGCTATCGATTTACCTGCTGCCTGTGCTCGTGTTCGGAGTAATCGTTTCGTGGATGTCACAAAGACCTCGATGTGTCATGGGAAAGGTCCTTCTGACAAAAAATCTAATAAATTAATGCAGAGGCGAGTTTGTGTGTGCGGGGATCGACTCTTTTTCTTTGGAATTGGCTTTTCTTCTTCTGTGGTGCGAGTGTTGCCTACAAGCTGCTAACCCCCACCCCGCCTCTCCAAAACGCCCGAGGAGACAATTCACGTCGTCGTAGACTTTACTGTTTATTTTAAATATGATCTACGTGCCGATTGGTCGATGCGTTTATTTGTGGTGCGAAAGCTCAGAAAACGCTTTGCTGCGTCATATTTGTGCAGACGTAGTAGAAATGCCCCTTGTGTGTGTGTGTGTGTGTGTGTGTGTGTGTGTGTGTGTGTGTGTGTGTGTGTGTGTGTGTGTGTGTTCAGTCCCGTTAATTTGCCTTACAACTTTGTGGAAGTACAAACAAAAGAAATCCCTTTAATCTCAACGATAACCGGCGTGTATGTCTGTCGGGCCGGCATCCAATCAGAGAGCTGCTGCAGCGTTACAGTATGGAGGGACCTCCCACAGGTCGGGGGGGGGGGCACCATTAACAGATGATGTCTGACGGCTCATCAGCGTAAAAATAGCATTCATGCATGTAAGTGTGTGTGTGTGTGTGTGTGTGTGTGTGTGTGTGTGTGTGTGTGTGTGTGTGTGTGTGTGTGTGTGTGTGTGTGTGTGTGTGTGTGTGTGTCTTCCCCAGACACGGTGTGGTCAGTGTGATGAAATAGCGGTCGGGGATGTTGTTTGTTTTCCAAAGAAAACACTCTGCTGCTCTCGGCTGTTATTTTTAAGACGTGCCGTTAAACGTCCGCCGGGGCCCGAACAACTCGTTTCAATGTCCACCTTGGACCGAGGCAGCCGCGTTAAATATTTGTTTAAAGCTTTCGCTCCAGACGTTTTTCATGAAACTCTTCCTGTGAAATGTCACCAACAAATATGCGAGGCGGTGACGCGCGGACGGCGAACCCGGCGCCGACGGGCTCCTTATAAAGCCGGCGAGATAACGCTCTGCGCAGGAGGAGAGGGGGGCGTGGAGGTTCACCAGTGGTCAGAACCGTCTCGGTCCCCTTAAAACCAGAGCACCCCCCCACACACACACACACACACACACACACATCAGGACCACGCCCCCGTCTTCAGCTCCCGTGTATAAAGCAGACTAAAGGGAACTCACGTCGGTGTTGCAAGATCTGTAACGCTTCCTCTCTCCGAGGCAGTACTTCCCTCCTCCCGACGGCCTGAGAGAGAGAGAGAGAGAGAGAGAGAGAGAGAGAGAGAGACACACAGTTCACATCAAGCACCGTAAATCAAAAAAAACACACAATAACAACAACAACAACAACAACAACAACAACAAATCGTCTTTGTAAGTGAGAACATTTTTGGTGAGGAGAAAAAAAAAGCCTTAAAGCCAGAAGATAAAGTGTGTTTGTGCCTCTGTTTGTCCTCCGCCTCACCTTCATCAGCCTCCTCTTCCTCGACTAAGTGAGACAAGCTCCGTGACGAGTGTGTTCTCGGAAATGTTACGTTTTGATATGCAAATGAGGCGTTATGTAATAGCAACTGTCAGTGAATTTAGGAGAAATCTACAGATGCAAAAAGTAGTGAAGTAGTGAAATACACTAGACGGAGGAAAGACACGTTCAACACCGCGGTGTCTCTTCCTAAAATGCTGCATTACGTTCTGTAGCAGTCGACAAAAAATAAATATATATATATATATTTATAATAAAAAGTCAAGAGCCACAAAGGCAATGTTCCCTTGAAAGGAGGAATATTTGCCTCAGAGACATTTTCTAGCTCTACTCCCACTCAGGTGTAACATACATCCATACTGCACACACACACACACACACACACACACACACACCTGGAGGCAGGACCTGGATGTGTGTGTTCAGCTTGCTGTGGCTTACTTTGCCTACTTACGCTGGGCTGTCACAGTGCCTCATGGAGGAGGACACACCGCCCCCACAGGTCCGGCTGCACTCGCCCCACGAGGACCAGGGCCCCCAGCCCCCGTCCAGGCTCTGGGGCCAGGTGCCGAACGCCACGCAGTCGCCCTGGTAGCACCACTGAGGAACACACACACACACACACACACACACACACACCGTGAGACGCGGCCCGACTGACACGGAACATTTGCAATGAATTGTTCATTTATTTAAAACTGGTGTCCGTATTCATAGTATTTACATCTTATGTCTCCTACCTCATCTATAACCTCATAACCTCGACTCAGGGTTCTTACACATGTTGACCAGTGGATTTCCATGACTTTTCCATGACTTTTCCATGACTTTAAATAAAATTTTCATTACAAAACTAAAATCTCGGTATAAAAATGAAACATTTAGAACATTTTGTGTATTGAGAGCGTACGCCGGCTTATATTTTGAGCGTCTTGCTTTAAAAAAAATATTAATTATTTCAAACTCGGCGTAAATGAACACGTGATCATAACACATTTCCATGACTTTTCCCAAACTTTTATGATTTTAGTTTTTTCCATGACTTTTCCAGGCCTGGAAATGACCATTTTAAAATTCCATGACTTTTACAGGTTTTCCATGACCGTACGAACCCTGCATATCACACATCTGCACTTTTATCTGTATTTATATTACCATTTGCACATACTCTGCACTCTTCAGCTTTAGATGCTAACTGCATCTCGTTGCACCGGGACTTTGTGTAATGACAATAAAATTGAATCTAATCTAAACTAATGTGTGCTTCTCTCTAAACACACACACACACACACACTAACTTGCGACTACACTCTTGCGTGCCGTGACCGTTTATTTAACGAACAACAGGGACGGTGCAAACTATTCCAGACTCTTCCCGTCACAGTGATTTTGCCAGTTTTGATCCCAGAACCAGAACCTGGGCTCGGCAACAGAATCCAGCGACCTCCGTCCGGCTGAAGAGCAGCCGGCGGTGTGTCGGTCCGCGTTATTATCCATTAAAATGATCTTCAACCCAGTCTTAACCTCTGAACTGTCGTGTGTTGCTTAATGCTCCCTGTGTGGCGCGAGGAGTTTTTTTTTCTTCTTTATCCGAGGGATGGAAAACGCCGCGCTGTGTGTCTTAAGCCTCGCGCTAAGCGGCCCGCGGAGTCGCGGCCCCTTTGTCCCTCCAACTGTGTCAGTAGGTTAAGAAGAATGGGGGCGGGTCAAGGTGAGGGCCACTGTCCTCCTCCTCCTCCTCATCCTCCTCCTCCTCCTCCTCCTCCTCCTCCTCGTTCACGTCCTGAGACGCTGTCCAAACAAGATTAGCAGAGGGAGGAGAAACTGGTAGAGACACGAGGGCCCCAAATGAGTGAACTCTGTTGGTCTCTCTCTCTCTCTCTCTCTCTCCTGTTGGAAGGGCCTCTCTTCATTACACGCTGGGTGAGAAATGGCTGACATCCATATTCCTTTGAAGCCCCCCCCCCCCAGACAGGGTTTGCCACTGGCTCTCCTAAAGCTGCTCCAAAAGCTTCTCCAAAGCCCCCGGGGCTCAACCTGGGGCCCCCTGTGTTGTCCAGGACCCGGTCGGCGGGCCCCGGCCCTCAAAGGCTCCACTGAGCTAACGGTAATGACGGGCGACAGCTCGTGACGCTCCGCTATTCTTTCCTTTTAGACCTCGGACCATCCGGTGACAATGGCCGCCGTAATCCGTGTTAAAACCGTCGCTCCCCTAACCTGGCTGGCATCAGCAGGGGGCCGATGACCTCAAGCCTGGCTCGCATGTCTGTCAGTGTGTGTGTGTGTGTGTGTGTGTGTGTATTGCATGAGCACACACTCAGGGAATAGTAGCCCTTTCAGAGAGCACCAGATGCAAGTGGAGGCAGTGAAATTTCTGCACAGAGATTTTTTTTTTTTAAAGAGCTTTCCAATATAATCTCTTTTGTCTTTTTTAATCTTGTGTTTCGTGCGATGTCGTGTACCCGATCCGACACCGATGCATCTCTGAACCCCAAAGCCCGCCAATGGGATTGAAAAGCATGTTTTTAATAAAGAATACACCGTTCATCACAGCCAGGAGCTGTAAGAAAGCGGCATTATTGTTCGATTTTTTTACTTTCCAAGCGTTCCTTGAATGCATCGCTCGAGCCTAACGGTTCTTCAGCGACCAAAATGAAATGATTGGATGGGTTTGAGGCTTTGGGGAAGATACATTTCTTTTTAATTACTCACAAGAGGGGGGGAGGGGGATACAAAAAATAAGTCCTAAACCTGCAAACCGTATGTTAGTATCTTGTGTCATATGCAAAATAAAAATGTTTTAAATCACTTTCAACTGTGAATTTCAAGATTAATTTGTCCCTCGCGATGTGGTATGATACGTTAAAACCTCTCTGATCTGAGTCTGTATCTTTACATCGACAGGAAGCGGCGGATGGCTTACCCCTTTCTCGATGCTGCCCGTCTGGCACAGGGTCCCCTCGGCGGCGGGGATGCTGTTGGTTACACAGCGGTTGCTTTTGCTAAGGCACCAGAGCTCTCTACACACTTCCTAGGAAAGAAGGCAAAAGCAAGTTGGTCAGAATGAGTCAACTCGGCAGAATGAGGTGTGTGTGTGTGTGTGGGGGGAGAGGTCACGGGACGATCCGACGTTCGTCTCGAGTCGACGTCGAGAAACTCTTTAGGGCGCCATGTGCTTCGGATCACGGCGCGTCTTGAGCAACGTCATGTTATGAGAAGGCGAGGGAGTCAGCTGGATCAACACCGTGACTAACGCTCGCTCACGTTCGCCTCGCGGACCACGCGGGACCGTGACATCAGTTCGAGAAATCCAATTTCTGCTTCTTCGGGGAAATAAAGAGCGAGCAGACGGCCCCCTAAGACCCAGATAAAGACCCACAAATATCTCCAGTATTACCGAGTGGTCTCCGTCTTCTCCTCCTCCGTCTGGAGCGTAAGGAGAATGCATTCAGATTGCTTAAAGGGAGTGTGTGTGTGTGTGTGTGTGTGTGTGTGTGTGTGTGTGTGTGTGTGTGTGTGTGTGTGAGAGGGAGATAGCGAGTAGACAGCACTAAGTTGCTCCCCCCAAATAAATAAAACCATAAAGTGAACACATGTTACGAGGACAGCGCTGCACAACCTCGCATTAGATTTCCCATTAAAGCGAGCCGGGTCGCCCCGACGTCTCCACTTCAAAAGGCTGCTTTTTTTTTTACGGGGACGTTTGTGTACGGCAGAAGAGCCGGCCCATGAAAAGAGAGTTACGACCCGGCGCATAGATCCTGACCTCCGGGGTGAGGGGGGGGGGGGGTCAGTAAGTACGCCGTGGCCACGCAAACTCCCCGAGCCCCATCCAGATTAAGTAAAGCGGCAAACTGGCGATCTCTGGTCGCAGACGCCTCCACGCCAGCTGGTTCCAATGAGCCGTCTTTAACGAACGCGGATGGATTTATGTAACGACAGATTCTTCTTTTTTTTTTAAAGAGCCGGGGCACTTAGTAGAAAGGGCCTCGCTAATGCCGCCATCAAAGGTTGTTTGTTTTTTCATACCTTTGGCTCAAAATGTGCGAAGTAGTCGCCGAGACCAAATTATCGCTGTAAATCACGCTGGACTTCCTCCCTCGCGTTACTTTTCTCACCTCCGACGGTCCCACGCTGGGATAAGTGTGTGGGACTCCCTGCGGTTCTTTAAAAGGTTTGAGTTCAGTTGAACCCGCCTTGAAGGCATCATACGCGGGGGAAATACCGCTGTGGTATCGCTCTGCATCGGGAGTTCACACTCTTTTGGCCACGCCTCTTTAACACAAAGCAACATTTGGTTCTGATTCGACAGCAATTAGACAGTAATTTATTATCTCTTTTTTAGCTTGTTTGATTTGATCCAACGATGGAAGATTCGATCCAATGAGAGCCTCAAACTCACCAAATTAGCATTAAAGTTACTATCTCGAAGATCTCCGTTTGGCACCCGGTGGCAAGATGCGGTAACTGCAGGTATGTTTTGGGATCTTTCTTCCCCAGAAAGCGCCACTTGGGATTTTTCCAATATCAAGGATATAGCTATAGTATAGATGAGAAAATTACTTCTCTCTTGATTTATTCCCTCAGTAAACATTTTAAACATGAGTTTATGTCTCAATCTCTAGTTGCAAGTCTTCTTGAATACAGCGTGATGTCCATTTAGTAAATTATGGTACATTTAGAGTAAAATAGAGCATAAAGCACGGTATATTTTAGGGCGGGGCTACAAGGTGATGGACAGGTCTCTGTCCTTCTGCATTTAACGATCCAGTATTACACAAACATTTGAGAAAAAGGTGGAATAAATAAAAGTTTTTGTGCAGCAGAATTTCCTGACCTGAATGATCACCTATCGTGACCTCTTACAGGGTCGGGAGCCCCTGGTTGGGAACCGCTGCTCTACATTGCCAGTCCCCGTCTGCGTGTGGTGGTAAAGCCTCTCCTCAAGATCAATGAATGCTTTGCAGATTCGTGGCCAGAATCTTAAGAGTTTTAAGTGGTTGAAAAACACAACAAATCTTGTTATCTTACAGTCCAACTTATTTTACTATAAAATATCAAAACGATTATTTATTGTAATATTAGAGATAAACCGTAACTCGCTGTTTTTCTTTCGCAGTGCGAAACCCGATAAGAAAACACAACAAACGTTCATCAAAATGTGGAAAAGCCTCAGTGGGCCGGGCTTCAGAAACTCTTCCACTCATTAGAGCTTTTATCCTTTCCTGCGGTCGCGTCTGTCCTGTAAGCCGGCGCAGAGGGCATCGCTTTCCCACATGGCCGCATGCAACAGATCCGTTTGTCAGACGAGGATAAAATAAATAACCTCCGATCCGTTGAATCCGTGCCGGAATCCAATCCGCTCATAAATGTGCGTCTTTCATGCCGACCTAAAAAAACCACAATTATGAGCTTAGGGAGCCAGAATAACAGGGGGCTTGATTTTGGGGCCTGTTATAATCTGCTGTCTTTCAATGAAATGAAATAACTCTTGTGATCTCAGCTAATCTCTGTCCTTGTTTTTTTTCTTCTCTCTCTCAAAAACAATATTGCGTTATTGTTCGTTGCATCTTTGAGGATTCTTTCAACCGCGCGGTTGTTCCTCATCTTTCACTGCCCGTGTCACTTCAGAGGTTTTCTCATTACTAGTGGGGGAGGGGGGGGGGCTGAATCATTATCATTACAGACTTAAAGATGAGGGGAGTGTTGACTTCAATCCTTCATCTCGTCGTCTGTTTATTGATTAAAATAAGGCCCCGCGTGGAAAGACACCCCAGAAGCCGCTCTGGTTGTCAGACGATAATAAACAATTACCTTCCGCGCGTGTTTACCCACCTTTAATCTCCACGAGGAAATATTAACTTGAAGAAAACTGACTGAACATGTCCTATCTGTACATCAACACCTCTTATTAAAAGTGGAAAACAGCTTTACGAGGAGTGAAATGGAAATTGTTTATTTAGTAACCCTCCGATCTTATATTTGCATTTTGACAAAAATCAACGTTTTTTAAGCACTTTAGCAAAATTATTGGCTACACTCGATGGCGGCTGGTCGAGAAGCGGGTTGTCACAAGTTTTTTAGAAGACCTTTGGATGTAAACTTATCGAAATATACAGAAATAGTTCCTTTATTAATCTAAAAAGGTGAAGAAAGGGGGGTCAGTTCCACGAAGACGCCAACGAACATATCCAAGTAGAGAGACGAAGAGGGACGTCTGTCAGTGAGGGACCGCGCAGAAAATCTCTAGAAATGATCCCCCGAGTGGCATCTGGGAATCATGAGGAAAAACGAAGCGTATTGGATTGTTTTTAAGGAGGTCGTGCCCACAATGGGAGGAAGTCCAAATAGGGCTACGTAAACGTCTAATGAGACATCGACTCGTGCACTTTTGAGGAGGCCCCCGAACTTCAGTTCGTTGGTTTTCAAAAACATCGTGGAAGTCACGCTTCGATAACCGGACCATGGAGGTGAATGTAAACCCCGCTGAGCTTCGTCCTGCGATAAAAACTGAGGATGAACCTCGCTGAATGTCAGAGTATCAACGTTCCGCCTCATCGCCGGCTTCACTTTTCGCACTGAAAAATAAGTGATAATGTCTTTCTGATATAACACAGTGTTTACATCCTTTCCACGCGGGGTCCCGTGTGTGCACAACACCCCTGTGACCGTTAATGAGCAGCTGAAACATGAAACGGCGCCCCCCCCCCCCCGTGGGTCAGCGAGAAGATGAAAAGATGCTGGTTTCTTACCCCATACTTGCACTGGCGTGAGGAGGTTCCATACTGGAAGCGACACTGCTCGTCCGCATCGTACACCTGCCCCGGGGCCACTGTTGGGTACAGGAAGTCTCGTTTCATTGGTTCATTGTCCAGACACGTCCCCCGACCTGAGCTGTCAAAAAAACAAACCTACAATAGGATTGTTTCTTACACAAAAGAAACCTTTCTGCACGCGGCTGCCGGAAACAGTAAGAACAGATTACAAGTCGTCTTTGAGGCCTCCGACTGTGTCGATTGACTCATTTCATCGGCGAGCCACCGCCGCGGTGGGAAGCCTATCAGACGTCTCAAATGACACGTAGTTAATGTTGCTATCGCACATCAACACCTCCTCATCAAAAGGGAGGGAGGAGACACCTCACCAGAGGCGAGAGGAGGAGCACTGTGTGATTATGCGGCTCCCTGCTCCTATGTGATGGATGCCGCTTGCTTACATTCACATCCAGCAGCAACATAACAAGGGAAGGAAGGGAAAGGTCTGGAGAGAGCTGCGGGTCATACGTCCAGGCATCGGATTATTGTTTAGTCTGTTTTGTCAGATAGAAATATGTGCACTCCCAAATAACTCTCACACACACACACATACATACAGACATACATACGCACACACACGGTTGTTTTTCCTTCCAGTAGCTTTAAATAAAAAAAACCTCTTCAGCCGAGAAGCAGATTGCGCCGAAACTAAATAAAAAAAGTTGTATTCTTCTCCCTTCCTTTCTTTTTTTTGTTGCCAATGTGCGAGGCACTAAGATCATACCGGAGACGGGTGCCAATAAACAAACAGAGATTCATTTCAGTCAGAGGACTCTCTCAAGGCAACACACACACAAAAATACCACTACGAGTATTTACTATAACACTGTGCTCTCTCCAGATGTGGCAGCTGCAACATGCGGGAGGATGCCTGCCATCCCTCGAAAGGAAAAGTGGGCCCGGTGACAATAACAACTCAAAGCCGGGCTTTATGTCCGCCTGTAACTCGCGGCCCAGAATGCAGCAGAGAAGAAGGCTGAATTAAACATTCATCGCTCGACATATGTATTTACCTCTCGTGCTGTGCAGCCAAGCAGATAGATGCACATTGAAGAAGACGTTCCCAGAAGTTCTGGTTCTACTTTCTTCTGCAGTTCCCCGTATTCATGGAACAAAATGTGCTTTCTTGCTGGAACTTAACTTAACAACCGGTCCATAGAAACAGTTGATAATGGGCCCTGTTGATTATTCACATTAAAGAGAGCACATTGCAGAATCAGCAACTTCTTTTAAATCACTTCTTAAAACCCATTTTTATAGAACAGCTTTTAAGAGGTCTAGTCTTTTTATGCAGAAATTTGGTTCCCCTAATTTAGTTTGTCTGTTTTTAATTCATTTGTAATTTATTTGTAATTTATTTGTTTTTTAATTAATTAATTAATTAATTTGTTCTTCATTTTTTATTTTAATATACTGTATATTTTTAAATGTATTATTGGTTTCTTACGATTCCACTTGTTTTGCTTTGACTCTCTGTGGAGCACTTTGTAAACATTGTTTTTAAAGGTGCTATATAAATAAAGTTATTATTATTATTATTAAACTGGGTATGAATCTAACTTTGAATTGCAAACAAACATCCAATCGCTTCTCCCTCTGCGCCGCCTAATTATACTACTACAGCCAGCTAGTTGCAAACTAGTGTTTTATTAAATAAGAGTGTACCATTAAAAGGAACAGCATTGCATTTTGGGAGATATGCTTGTGCACCTTCTTGCCGACAGTTAGACGAGAATGTTGATCTCGTGTTGAATATGAAGCTCTTTAAGAACTAGGTCTGCTGTGATTGGCTGGA
The DNA here is from genome assembly GCA_036178185.1 of Liparis tanakae. Classification (NCBI taxonomy): domain Eukaryota; kingdom Metazoa; phylum Chordata; class Actinopteri; order Perciformes; family Liparidae; genus Liparis; species Liparis tanakae. The sequence goes on along the minus strand of CM070090.1, from coordinate 14,345,523 downwards.
GAGAAACATGTGGTGCACCTTTGCAAACGTCGCTCTAAAGCGTTGTCTTATTTCCCAGTCTGTGGTTATGAATACTAAAACGTGCACACGCGGTAAAAATTTTGATATGTCATGATAAAACCAAGATATGTCTCTTTTAAAGTATTGTTTTCAAGACATCTGATACATGCGGTTTGTTTTCATGAAACTAGCAAATAAAAAAATAGTTTTAAGCGTTTAAATGTTCCAGATTCCAACGTCTGTTTCGAACTCTCTTCATCCCATTCTCAGTTACTGAACGGAATAATCGTAATTTCTTGGCTCTTCCTCGGAGGACACTCTCATCACAGAGAGAGAGAGAGAGAGAGAGAGAGAGAGAGAGAAACTGGCCCTCAGACTCCCTGTGCAAACCTCACTATTTATTGGTTTGGAGAGAGACAAAATAGTCAAAGTTTACACACAGCGGTTATTATTTGACATCGTCGCGAACGCTTCCTGTCCGGTGGATTCAGCCAAATTCATCACGCCGAGGGGAAATATCAGCAAATTCACGAGTGGTTCGTGTCGATATCAACCGTGCTGATTGAATCCAACCAGGCAGCAGCGTCAGGACGTCAGACTCAACCATCAATTATCGCATGAGCCTAATATCATCTTTAATAGATTATACGTGCTCCCTGAGAGTTTAATATTACCAAACAGCCTGCCTTTAAACATTTACAGCTAAATGTCCTGCGGAGCCGAGAGCGTAAACTATGACTGAACTGTGAGTGCATTCATAAACCATTGCTAAAAAATCCCAAACAAAGCGCCACATATTGCTAAAGCAAGACGGTGAATCTAGGCCAACACCACAGCCAGAGTTGTTTACTTGGCTGGAAGAAGCTTGTGCGATATCCCCAAAAACGGTGATTGAGGGAGAAAAAGAGAGGCTAATGGGAGTTTACTGACAAAAGCTTTTGTAAGAAACATGAAGGCTAAAAGGCAACAAAAAGAACAAATGAAAACAACAAAACTCAAGAAACTGTCTTGATGCTAATAGTGTGTGTGTGTGTGTGTGTGGGGGGGGGGGGCAGCAGAGAGGCGTCTCTTTGTGTCCCGCACACCGTCATCCCCGTCACACCGGCGCTATGAAGGACTCAAAATTACTTAAGTAGAAATAAATAAATAAATGCATGAATAAATACAGGAATAAATAAATGAATAAATGCTTCAATAAATGTATTAATAAATAAATAAATGTAGAAATAAATAAATAAATACAGGAATTAATAAATATAAGTTATAAATCAACAGGACACCATTAAATAAATATATTTCTACATTTCTGTATTTCTTCATTTATTTATTTCTCTATTTATGTGTTCAAACGTATTTCTATTCAAATATTTAATGATGTCCTGTTGAGTTATAACTTATATTTATTCATTTCTGTATTTATTTATTTATTTACAGATGTATTATTGTATTTATTTATACACTTATTTAAGCATTTATTTATTTCTGTATTTACTTATTTATTTATACATTTATTTAAGCATTTATTTATTTATTCCTATATTTATTCATGCATTTATTTATTTATACTTAAGTCATTTTAAGTCCTCCATACAGCGCTGCTCTCCTCGCACACGGCTCTCAGCCGGAAACATCACCCGACAACCACGGCGGCTATTATGGTCTGTTCTTGGAGAGCCTTCGCCGACTTGACGTGAATACACAAACGGACGCGCTGCTGCGCATCCAAGCCATGCTTCCCCCACGAGGCCGTGCAGCAGCACTTTAGTGAAGAGCGAGGAGCCGCTGCAAACCGAGGCGTTGGCGATCCTCTGGAAAGCTTCAATGAATTGGCTCCATCGTACAGAGAGCAATGCAAGAAGCAGCTTTGAGTGTGTTCTTGATGCACAGACCTGTGGGTTTCCACCATTCTCAAACACAGACTGGCAGACACAGATGCTGCAGAGAGGCAAACTTAAAGAGTCTCATGCCACTTGGTTGCATTCAGGGAACCCCTAAGAAAAACTAAAATACAACAACTCCCACGTTAGCTTTCACAACTGCAAACATGACATATTATATTACCTTGTAAAGTCGATAAGAATAATGTGTTTGCAGACATATGCCTATTCACAGATCCAACACATCAATTGAAAAGTTATCATTCATTTGAAGTTGTGCGTCTGGCCGCAATTATAATAATAATCCATTTTATTTATATAGCGCTTTTTAAGGTACTCAAAGACACTTTACATGTTACATTCATACTGGGGATCAATGCAGAGTAAAGTGTCTTGAACCTCCAACCCCCTGATTGACAGACGGACCTGCTGACCTCTGACCCTCACCGACCCTGCTGTCTCTTCTCGCTCTGGTTTTGGTCTCCACCAACCGGCTGAGGGAAATATCTGCTTTGCTGCTACTTGCTAACCGTCTGTTGTTCGGGTCTGTTGTTGCTTTCAACAGCTGCTCGTGGAAGTGAGCTCGATGAGAGCTGTGAGAGCCAACCAAAACACTACAGTTGCAAAAGCAAAACAATAAGATTAGAAATGCTACAACTGCACATAGTCATTTAATCTGTGAGCACAGTTCTAACAGCCCCATCAGAGCCGTCTGTATCCGGCATGTTTCTATTGTTAAGTTTGTCCATGTGGCTCTTTGCAGTATAGTTTACAGCCAGCATGCCAATGCAGTGCAAACAAGCAATTTCCAGCTCACTTACGGGGCCGACTCAGCATAAATAGTGAGAGGACTGTTACGGAGAGAAGGAATCCTTGACCTCATTCCGCAATGGTTAGAAAGAAGAATGGCAGCATGTTTCTCGTCTGCGGGAACAATCCAGACCAATCTCCGATTGTTATTCATACACAATGAAACCGTTTCCCCCCGGGGAAAAAAACAAGCACAGCACGGCTTCAGTCACAGACTCAGTTTGAGACACTTTAAAGGGGACCTCCAATACGCAAAGAGACTTTTCACTACTACAGGAAGAACACAAAGTAGTATTAAACCGTTTGTGTCTCCAGAGGAGAACTATGTGAGGTCACTTGAGTCCAAGATCTGGGGGTGTGGCCTTAGAAAGAAGTGTGGTTATCCAGATCTCTCTCTCTATGAGCTGCTTACTAGCGTAACACACTCAAACGATCTGCAGTAGAGTTGCATTGTGGGTAACATAAGAACACCAGGTGTTGACGAGGAAGACACATGCATGGAATAAAACTAAGGGGAACCTCTTGCTCTGCTGCATCCTTTTTTTTCATCCTTTAACAGACAAAGTTATCCTCAGTTTCAGGAATATGGAAATAATAGATTGGAATAAATATGGAACAAAATGTGAATCCTCGGGATGTAGAGGCCTCTAAAGGCAGCTTCAACCCGCCGTGCAGGGATCAGCGTCCTGTGTTGATCACAGGTATCTGTTCACTGCCAGACTCTGAAGGCCGGCTCTAGATGTTTTGTCTGGCGTTCCCTAAACCTCCTCGGGTTTGATGTGTGTTTTTTTTGTTTTCACAATGCCAGTCTGGCATTACTCGGGCCAGCTATCCCTCGCTTTGCCAAAACGTCACCGCGTTACTCCTCTTATTTTATGCGTGCACTTAAAAGCTCTCTCCTCCTCGCTTCTTGGACCCGATCCGCAAAACACAGCGACGCGGCTGGGTCGAAGGCAGCTGGCCGACGGACCGCCGCACGAGCTCCAACATCGCCCGACCTTGCGTTGCCCGGGGCGACGGTCGGGCAGGGAGGGCACCCGGCTATCACACGCGGCCACAAGGAGGTCTGGCAGCAGCCTCGCTGATGAAATGGCTGTGAATAAGTGGCCAAGGACACCGCAAAGGGCCGGCCCGGTTGTAAAGAGAGGCGGAAAACACACACACACACACACACACACATACACACACACATACACAGACGCTCGTATATATACACTCGTGCAGACAAATCCAAACACACAGATGAGCAACCAGCATCCACTTACTCGAGGAAGCTGGTGATGTAGTCCTTGCTGCAGGCCGACCAGGTGAACGGGTTGGTGTTGGCCGTGATGTGGGCGGCCATCAGCTTGGCCGTCTCGTGGCCTTTGGTGCCGCAGGAATTCCCAATGCCGTCGTGGTTCATGCCGAAACTGAAACGCGTAGATAAAAAAATAAAAATAAAGAGTTAGCTACAAACGGGACAAGAGAGCGGACTGTCCGGAGGACGTCTTCCTCCGTGGCCCCTGGCTCTGGAAACAGCTGTGTGGAGGTGGAGGGGAGCCAGAGGTCAAGGGTCAAAGCCTGTCTGGAGAGCTCAGCGGGGAACGCGAAAAAAAAAGTTCTAATCACCACTCTTGATGCCTGCCTGTCAGTCAGCGGCTGCAGGTCTGAGCAGGCCAAGAGTGACCCCCCCTCCCCCCCCCCCCCCCCCCCCCCAACTGGAGCTTCAGATCAATTGCATTGCTGCACCAGAGAACACGAGAGAGAGAGAGAGAGAGAGATCCAAAAACCCAAACAGCTCCCGACCTTGCGGTCTGTTATGAAAGCTGCTCAAGAATTTATTTTTTTGCACGGAGAGAGAGCTGAGAATAAATCATTTTAACAATTCTCTTCTTTTTTTTGTGTAAAAACCTTATCTGTCTGGATATCATTCGAGGGGGGAAAGAATCTCACGTTACAGCAGGATGTCAACGCTTACTTTTTCCTTACGGTCCGGGAGCACAAATCAGGTCTAATGTATATAACAACCCCCCGACCACATCTCACAGCCTGAACCTGTTTTTCTAAGGCTGGCGTTTATGACATTTTACCCTACTCTGGAAATAAATCAGCCGGCTTGAAACCCCGCTGCACTGTGTTTTTTTTATACATCCTCTAGGAGCAGAGACTATTTTTACAACTGCCCCACAACAGAAGCAGACACGAGACATAATAAAGGAAATCGCCATCTTGCCGAACCCTCTGGAGAGGGATACGTAGACTAATACATCATCATTATTTGTGCTTTATATTCAGGAAGAAAGAGCCAGAGGTATGTGGACACCCTGACATTTGCATGAGGAAATATGTGGAGATACAGTTCAAGACGTCTACGTGGGGGGGGATGCCGGTCTGGCGAACTCAAGTAGCCAGTAGACGAGACCTTCAGAGAGAAGATGGTCTGTTTCTATATCGTTATTCTAAAAGCTGGTGAACATCGCCTCTGGGTCGGATTCTGGTGAAACCCGGTGACCTCATGCAGGTTTACAGGAAACTCCTTCAGCTCAGAGACCAGCAGAGACCAGTCCACCAGGACAGACCCAGATCCACCAGAGACCAGTCCACCAGGACAGACCCAGATCCACAAGAGACCAGGACAGATCCGGCTTCAGCTGCAGCCTCGGACCTGCAGTCAGAACTCTGGAGGGAGGAGGAGAGCTCAGCTCCCACCTCCTCCTCCTCCTCCTCTTCCTCCTCCTCCTCCTCCTCTCTGGGAACCAACACCACGCCGCTAGAGACCCAGGGCCTATCGCTGGGCCCACTGGAGAGAAGGGGGGCAACGGGAGAACCAGAACCAGGACTGAGAGGGCCAGACAGTCAGACCCCGCTGCAGTAAAATGACGTTTTCTAAAGGGAGTGTGGCGCTCAGAGACACTACCAGGTTAGTCCACAGGGGGCGCCAGAACCAACACGACATGAACGTTCCCCTTTGCAGCTTCAACTTGGATGTTTGAACTTCCACTCGTTGTGCCTTTAAATCTCAGTATAATGAGAGACAGCACAACTAGTTTGGACTCCAATGTTGGTCCAAATATTGGAAAAACCAAATCAGACCAATTGTTATTCAAAGAAGAGTCTTTTTATGCCTTTTTAAACTAGAGGGGAGAATCAGAGAGTGAATCTTTTTTGTCCCACCCCTGTAACTTCCATCCAGATTGCAATGACGCATGTTACATTACGATAAGTGTTAAAAACTCACTTGTGGCCAATCTCATGTGCGATGGTGAAAGCCGAACCGAGGCCGATGTCTTCATTGATGCTGCAACTCCTCTCCGGCTCGCACATTCCAGCCACCGAGGCCAAGCCTGGACACAGACAGACAGACAGACACACACACACACACACACACACACACACCAGACAAACATACAAACACAGGGTCAAGACCAAGCATTCTTAGGACTCATGGTCATAAAACTGAGAATCGCACATATGATCTTCTGTTCACCGAGGGGGGGGGGGGGGGGTTAACATCCCAGGCCAGACGGGAAAATGTCTAGACCAGAGTTAGATTTATACATTTCAATTAATGTAACAAGGAGATCGCCTGAAACGCGAGCCGAGGAAGGGAACGTAAGAAGCCCTTCGCCAACAGAAAACTGTCAGAAAATATAGATGTTTTCCTCGTTTCAAAAACCGGAGACGAGGGAGAGGGGAGAGAGAGAGAGAGAGAGAGAGAGAGAGAGAAAGGGGTGAGGGGTGTTTAGAGAGTTTAAAGCTCTCCATAATCCAGGTGTCGCTGGGTCCTTTTTTCCTAAAGCCTGACAGGTCAGATAAGGAGACAGGAGGCAATTCTTCACAGATTACATCTACAGGTGACTGGGGAGAAGATCATGTGACAACGCAAAGCAGGGGTGTGTGTGTGTGTGTGTGTGTGTGTGTGTGTGTGTGTGTGTGTGTGTGTGTATGTGTGTGTGTCTGGGAGGTGGTAGAGATGTGGATTAATGTGTGTCAAGAGCATTTTAAGTGTGTTGTTTTAGGGTTGTGTCCCTGATGCTTATGTACACTCACTAGTGTAGTGTGAATCCAAATTTAAATCAAATTTAAAAGGAAACTCGGCAAAAGAAAATCTTTTAATGCGAGTTTTAGGAGTTTGCCGCCATTCAAATAATTGCACAAGAAGAGGTGGACACGAGATGAGTTAGAAGACCTCGATGGAAAACCATGTGGAGAACATGACGGAAAGAAGACATCTGTGTATGAGTTTGTTTCAGGGATTAATGTGAGTTATGTTACGTTCTCCTCGTGTTTCATGTTTCATGCGTGTACCTTCGTTCCCCAAGTCTGCTTTCTTTTTTGGGTACAGTAAGTGGTTTAGTAAGGACAACTGTTATTTCAACTGTCAGTCAACATTAAAACCACGAGGAGGTCAAATAAAACAGCAATTTCCTTTCCTCAAAAGAACTAATCACAAAAACAATAACTACCTTCACAGCTTTGAAATTGTGAGCGATGCGAGCGCGTGTACGGCGAAACTCTTCATCGCTTTAGCTTTGCTCTTCGCATTTTGCTTTCTCACTCTTCAACTCCTCCACCTGAGATTGATCTTTTATCCAAATTATTGAAAAAGGGGCAATGAAAGGTGGATGGAAACGCAATCAGATGAACAATCAACGCTGAAAAAAGAGGAAGATTCCTCTTAATCGACGCAAATAAAACCAGACGCAGCTTTTCAACGTGACGAGATCGATATTCATCCGTAATCCAGCGACTCCATCGTGGTGGTGGTGGTCGGCGCGGAGTCCCATTTCCCTACAAGTTGGATGATTGGACGACCTGGAGGACAAACTCCCTGCCTCCCCGCTTAGAGTGGCATGGCTTTTGTATTCTCCGAACTAAGAGGCTAAACAAGAATAGACTCGCAAATCAGGAGGCCACTGAAACCATTACTGCAGGGGAAGAGGAGGCAGCCCCAAGGTGAAGAGAGAAGCAGGAGAGGGAGGGAAAGGAAAGAGGGTGGCTACTCTGCGATTAGTTTAAGAATGTGTGTGTGAGAGAGAGAGAGAGAGAGAGAGAGTAAAGTGTGTGTGTGTGTTTGTGTGTGTGTGTGTGTGTGTGTGTGTGTGTGTGTGTGTGTGCGCACACGCCCTACATTGCAAGTTGTTTTCTCAACACCGGGGTGGACTGTGCATTATCTCCCAGCCCCGTGATTACTCGGCGACCCTAAAGGCCAGCGATCTGACCCCGGGAGAGGGTGATCCCCGCGAGGAGGAGGAGAGGGAGTGAGGAGGGAGGGGAAGAGAGGAGAAGGGTTAGGGAGAGAGGGGGGGGGGGGGGTGAGACAACGAGGAAGCCGAGCAGATGCCAGTGCAATTAAAGCGACCGGGGAATGTGACGAATGCGGTCAATCTGTCAAACCACCCCTGAAGTCACAATATTACCTCCAAGATATACTGTGGTGCCTGCGGGGCCTTCGCAGAGATAAGATGGAGAGAGAGAGAGAGAGAGAGAGAGAGGGGGGATGGATGGGTCGAGAGGTTTGAGGTGGGAAGAGAGAGAGAGAGAGAGTGGAGGAGGAGGAGGAGGAGTGGGGGTCTCGGCCACTGCTTGCTGTCCTTGTTTCCCACCACGACCGGCACATCACCCACTCTATCTCCCCCCTGCATACTCCAACACTCCCTATAATTGTTCTTTTCCCCTTCCATTTTCCTTTCAACTCCTCCTCTTTGTCTCCATCTCCTCCCCCCTGTCACTGCTCTCCTCTTTATCCCCTGGAGTCTTCCTCACACATACCTTTTCCTTTCTCCCTCAAACCCCCAGTGGGAGTGTAAACACCTCGGACAAACCAGAGGCTCAGAGGGGCTTTTATAAAAAGCGGAGCGGCCGCGCGAGGAGGCGACCGCGGCCGCGTCCGGGTTTGTGGCCTCGGCGCGACGGAGGGGAGTCGCCGAGGAGCTATAATAACACAAGTGAAAACATCCTTCTCATTATGTCTCACAGGAGCCGTCTGGCGTCCCTCTGAAGGGAGACGGCGAAGGTTCGCTAAATAAGGTTTGTCTGAGGACACGTCGAGAAAGGGCCCGACGTGAAAATGGAAACCTCTCCAGGGGAGAGAGAGAGAAGAATTAACTCCTAATCCAGAGAATCACAGAGTCAACACCGGCTAAGATTACCAATTTGGCAAGAAAACACATGTTAATCCGCTTCAGTCCACTCACCTAAGGTACCGCAGGGTTTGTTCTTGTAGGTGCAGATGTCATACCTAAGGACAAAAATGTTTTGTTTTTTTAAATGAACACAAATAATTAAATTAACTTATTTTTCTTTTTTTCAACATATACTGTATTTTCTTCCACTGGCTGTTTGCCATTCTATTCTTTCCGTGTTTAATCACACAGTCTGGCCAGATCTAATCTCAACCTTTGGCATAACAACAGCCCATAATGAAGTCGTGACAGGTTTGGGGTTCTGGGGAACACCTGGTTCACTCCTCCATCCACAGCCTTGATTAGCCGGAGGAAATACAGAGCTCAGACACCAGTGAGACTCGAGTGAAAGGCCTCACTCACGCTGCGTCCCGACTGTTAACCCCCGTAACTCACACACAGGGGGCGGGACACACACACACACACACACACACACACACTCTGAGCCACGTCATACATTTCAAATGAATGATCCAATCATTCCTAAAGCTTTTAATCTATTAAAAACCAAGGGCACAGCAAATGTAATTCCCTCCACCCCACCCCCAACCCTTCGTTTCTCCTTCCCTCCACCGCCGAGGTACAACCGTGACCTTGTCTGAGGACGTCTTATTTGTTTTGATGTATTTCCCTAATTTCCCTCAGTGTCCTTCTTTGAACGTTTCCAAACTAGACGGGCCTCCGGCGCCGAAAGCGACAAAGAGGAAAATGACGATAACCGCTTTAAAACGAGCGCCGGTGCAAGAGATCCACATCGATTAGTGATGACGATGAGGAGGTGTGTGTAGTTCTGCTGCTAAGTGCAGGAGGTGACGTCTGCTTCCAGTGAGCCTGATTAGAACAACAGACCTTGAACGTCTCCGTTCTTATGGTGACATTATTATATGTGTCAGGTAATAATTATTTCCATGCGAGCGCTGAGATAAGTGAGGACCCCGGGACACATAATAAAAATATATTTAATTAATATTAAATATTTGCAGCAAAAGTTTAACCTCAGATAAATACATGTAACTATCAAAAGATTTATAAATAACAATATCAAAAAAATATTATTTAAAAAAATATATTTAAGGGTTGCAGCTAATAATTATTAGTTTTTATTATCAATGAATGCAATGATTATTTCCTTTATTAATGGAAAAGGGAGAACAATGCATGGCACGATCGTCTAGATGTGTTTATTCGACCAACGCGCTGAAACCAGAAGATATAAAGTTTCCGATGACACGAAACAGCTGGAGACTCCTACGTCGGAGAAGCTGCAGCTCTTGCACAATTTATGGACCCACCGTTTCAATTTCAATCACCGATCCAAAGACAAAGAAAACACTCCAAAAATGTATAAATTAAATTAAGTGTCCTCGCAATCGACCACCTTAAAATCACACTGAACTTTTTTTTTCTCGGTACCTTCCACCATTGCTTTGGAAAGTCTGACTGCTCCTCCAGACGTGACGGTTAATGAGGGCTTCCTGGTGTCTAGCATCAGCTATTTATACTATCTCCAATGTTAGCATCTCTGAGCTCAGCTGCCTCCTCCCCACAGCTTTTTATCTCATTATCTCTCGCCTTCTTTTGCCTCGCTGCACTGAATTGACTCCATATTCACCAATGTGTCATCATATGTGATCTGCACTAAGGCCGTGTTGATGTGGTTCACCTATATGCAATAGGCAATATATAGGCAATAGCAGCTGTACTAAACTGATACTATGCCACGTGAATACAATCAGGGAAATAAGTTGTTTCCCTGATTTACCGCTGCTATTTTATTCAACTCTAACATCGGTTCATTTCAATGCTTGGGAACCATGGAACCGTTCCCTGAACGCCGAGGGAACCAATGCAATGCTAACTTTCTAGGTTGGCCACTAAAAATATGTCCTACACCCTCACAGATTAGCACTTCAGTGGCACCTGAATGTCTCTTATTATGGTACGTTTGTAGTTTAACTTTCTTGAAGAAATGTTACTTTCATGATTCTTGTTGTTCTTAGTTTGTACTCTCGGTCGACGCACTTATTTTAAGTCTCTTTGGATAAAAGCGTCTTCTAAATGACATGTAATGCAATGTAATCACTTTCCACGTGGGTGGCGCAGTTTGCCGTGTTTAAAATGCTCCGCCCCCCTTGTGGTCTATCTGGTGGTTGGTTCTAAGCTGGTATGCCTGAGATGTTTTGGTATCTAACAACAATGAGCACAGGCTGTCACATCTATCATCTCAATTAAAAAAAAGCATGACCTGTTGCATCTAGACGCCAAAGCTAAAACCACCAATAAAAAGAGGAGCCAAAGGAGCTAGAGAAGATCAACTCACAGACAACAAGCTACAGCACACTAATGATAGAACGACTGGTTTGTACATAGCCCAGGGAGTCAAAACGCCTGGATGTCAATCACACATCGACATCTTTCTAGTAGGGGGGGGAATATATATACTTTAGTTGCTAGGTAATGTGGCCAAAACAGTGCTGGCAACAATGAAGCCTATTCCAGGTAATGACAGCATTTTGCTGTTTTATGGCAACACCCATGACATAAATTGCAGTGTGACAGGTACAGTAAAGAAAACAGCACATTTAGATTTCAGAACTAAGTCTATTCCCATCCGCTTTAACACTTACAGGTAAAGTTTGCGCACATAAACTGGACATTTGGAAGGTTTGACTGAAACTGCTGGCCAACTGTTAGCAAACACACACACAGACACACACACACAGACACAGAGCTACAGTCTGCAGCTGAACCGCGACAGCTTTCAACAGCACAGAAGAAATAACCCGCAAAGCTATTTGCAAAATTATAAGATAAGTGCTTCTTGCACAGACTGTAACAACTGAAACTCTTCGAGGTACAGGAATCCGTGCTGGATCATTATACTGCTGTGTGAGCACAAGTGTAGCCCGTGCATGTGCAGGAGATGTGAGCCTCTACTTACCGGGTGATTAGGACAGCGTTGTCATGGTGAGCCATCCCGTTTTCAGGAATGCTGTTGCCGTCGCTGTGATGAGATAGGATGGACTTCTGCCACTTGCAAAAACTGTCCAGAGACTTGTCAGCGTGGTGGTTAATCTCCAGGTTAGGCTGCGAAAGACAACACACACACACAACCGTGCAACTTGGTATTGTATGTAACACAACATCCTATGATATAGCTACGCAAATAAAAAGTTGTGGCAGTACATTGCCGTATCGTATTGTGTCATGTCATGACGTAGCGTAGCCTTATTGTGTAGTACTGTATCTTATATCGCCGTGATTATTTACTTTTCTATCATATTTTGGCATTGCATATTGGACGTGATGTTTCATAGCAGCGCGTCGTATTGTTACGTATAGTGGCGTGGCGCGAAGTATCTCGACGTATCGGGACTTGTCACGAAGTATCTTGACGCGTTGTGACGTATTACGATGTATGCTGACGTGAATGTATCGTGAAGTGTTGCAAAGTAACGCAAAGTATCGTGATGTATCATAATGTATTGTGTTGTAGCATATTGTGTCATAGCTTAACGTGTCGAGACGCTTCGTGATGTATAGTGACGTGATGTAACGTGTTGTATCATATCGTCTCGTATTGTGTCGTATCGTGATTTATTGTGACTTATCGTGACTTATCGAGGCGTATTGGATCGGATCGTGTTTTAATCGTTACTTATCGTGACTTATCGTGGCGTATTGGATCGTATCGTTTCTTAATCGTTACTTGTCGTGACTTATCGTGTTGTGTTGGGTCGTATCGTGTCGTATCGTGACTTATCGTAACTCATCGTGATGTATCGTGGTGTGTAGCATCGTGCCGCGTTGGATCGTATCGTGCCGCGTCAGGATGTATAGTGTCTTATCGTGTAAGATAAGTCGACTGATTGTTAACTCAGAATGTCTTTGGTTCGAGGACACCCCTTGAGTAATTTGAGTCAATGAAGAAGTAAAACAAGGACGGGATGATTAGAAAACACAGAAGTCGTGGACGGAAGACAAGCAGGAGAAGAAGGAACTGAGGAAGTTGTAGTACAGTCTGAAAAACACATCTGGAGTACTCCGATTAATGTATTAGATTAAACTAAAGGAAACCATTGCAACGGCCTTTTCCGATTGACTAGTACTTCCTTCCTTATGGATCAAAGCGTGGCTCTATTATACATGAGAACTTGATGCTACGTGAAGAGCCGCCTCGGCCCCTTGAGAAAAAGACAAAAAAGCAGATGCTAGGAAGCCCTCTGTTTCTCCCATCACACGTCCGTACACATGTACAGAGCATGTAAGAATGCTCAATCAGGGCTCCCTGTGGGGAAATGCTTCAGCACATCTTGTATCTGGAGTGGTGGCCATATGGCGAGTAGTCCGTCTCTCCCCTTCAACCGCATAAAATACTGCGGCTCACTCACGCCAAGCGGATCAGTATACACTCGCTACAGGTCAAGGTACAGACTTTCTTTTCTTTTTTAAAGGGCTCACGTTAAGAACAACTTTGATACTGTAGGGATGATTTAGTGAAATGAATGAGAAATGCAGGTTGAGGTAGGTAAGAGGGTCTTTCTTACCTGATCTTCAGTCAGAACAATCAACCGGGTCACAATAATGTTCACAACATTTCCTAGACTGGCATCACGGTAAAGTTTGGCAACCTGACCTCCAGAAAAGAAGAAAAGACACAAAGTCAGACAAATTGTGTCCAAAAGTCACCAACATCTAGTCAAATCAACCTTTAAAATGTACTTAAAGTATTGATAGTGGAGTAAAATATATGTTCTTATCATATCTGATGTTTCTGCATTAATATTCCTGCTACATTATAATGAGTATGTTGGAACTCCTCTATACCATGTTGTCTAGTTAAATCTACATCGATGCATCATACTCCATAATAGTCCATGCAATCTTGCCAATTTAACCATTAAAAATGGAAATAAATGCAATCGAATGTATTTGGGCACAGAGGTCTTCTATGAAGTGTCCTGAATAACATACTACAAGTCCTAAGTAATGACTGTTGCGGAAATAGGTTAAATGCAATTATTTAAAATACTAGTATATGGGTTTTTGAACATAATATTCCTGCTAGATTATAATGAGTATGTTGCAACTCCTTTATATCCTGTTGTCTAGTTAAATCTACATCAATGCATCATACTCCATAAGCTCATGGTACGTTTGTAGTCTCTGTCCTGTGAGAACCTCGTATCTCTGTGACGATGCATCTTCCAGCTGATCCAAGAGGCTTTTTAAAGACTTTATTCATCCCAAGAAGTAAGAAGTAGTTTCTCAACACAGAGGAAAACCTTTCATCCTTCAGTTGGTCACAAACATTAAAGTTAAAAAGTACTATATGTACCTCTGAGCTGAGAAGTATAAAGTAGCATTAGATGGAAATACTCAAGTAAACTACCTCTAATGTGTTCTTGAGGATATCCATCAAATAACGTAGAAACCGTACGTTCGATGCTGCGGCAGACGTCAAAAGGACCAAAAAGTAGGATCACACTTACAATATTCATCACGGACAAGATGTAGTGCTCGATGTCTTTGCGTCCGTGGTAGCCGACCATCATCTTATCGGCCACCACCAGCGTCTCCACGAAGCGCTCCGAGCTGATGGAGCGCCTCCGTCTGCGGGCGCCGTACGTCTGATCGCTCCGGTTCTGGGGCGCCGGGCGGCCCGGGGAAGGCGCGCTCCACTGGCGGGGAGCGCTGCTTTTAATGAGGTCTGTGGACAGACGGGCAGACGCAGACAGGTTACAGAGCCAATTACGAAATTCCAAATGATGTATGCGTCATCTGTTTGAGAGAGAGAGAGAGTCGGTGTGTGTACGGTTCATCCGCGGAGGGAATCTAACCCCTTTGAACCTTGCAGCTCGAGCCTTTTTTGCTTTATGGCCCAGATGCTCTGGGAAAAGGCGAAAAGACGGTGCATGTCGGGGCATGCGAGCTTCCTGGCGACGACAGCCTTTTGCTGTTTCTTATAAGGCCCGAATACCTAAATATCCACCTGGCTCTTTTTCCAAAACTCGTCGTATCTCAGCAGACGCGGTTCGTCTGGGTCGGAGTCGTTTGAATCCGAACACGATTCTATTAATAGGATTTGTGCTTCTATAAAAGTCGAGGCAAAGAGTTCTCTACGCACGGAGGGGCGTTTCTTATGAAAGCTTTCTCTTACGGGTCGAAGTGGAGTGCAGGCCAGGAGCCACTGGAGCACACAAGAGGCCCGGTCATGTCCACCAGGACCTGGGCCTACAACCAAACCAGCTTCCTATGTGAAGTTATTCCTTTACGTCAGCTCTACCCACACAGAGTCCGACCCAGACGGAGGTTTGACCAACCTGAAATGCCACAGCTGAGCCCCTGGCTGTGCTCTTGTGGTGAGGGAATGGCAGACATTTTATAAATAACATGTTGCTGTGCTTCGTCCAGGTTCCAGTCACTGGAGCCGGCGGAGGAGATGTTCTTTAATGGCTCTATCAAATACTGGTCCTCCTCTGTTGTTATGACGCCGTGCTGGTTGGGGGATAATACATTTAAAAAAATCAGTGAAACACAGGTTACAAACACACATAAATCATACCAAAAATTCTAAATGTTTAGCATTTCTTCATTAAAGTTGCGTTTCAGTTTAATTTGAACCCTCCTGTTACCTTTGGGGTCAATTTGACCCAATTCAATGTTGGACGTCTCTAAAAAAATGATTAACATTATTTCTTCTGCTTCATATTTTATGACTTTTCCTAATTTATTGGGGACAACTGGGAAAACATCTAATTCACATGACATGTTTTCACTGTCAATTTAACCCCAGGCTGTTTTTCACTGTGTAAAACATATAAGAAATATCAACTTTTGGATTTATTTAAAGGGCTATTTAGGTAGTCAACAAACAAACATAAAGTACCTGACACTTAAACTTGGGAAATAATATGAATTCTAATTATTTTCTGGAGGTTTTAATTGCTGGGGTCAAGAAGGGTAAAAGATGTTAGTACATTTGAAGGTAACAGGAGGGTTAGGTGTGCGCTCGCACAGAACAGGAATTAAATGTTAGCCCTGCATTCAAAGTCAAAGGAGAGCTGTGATTGGACCGTAGACTGTCGGAGTCGTGATGACATCACCCATCGCCCATCGCCATCGGTCGCAACCGCCGAGCGGAAGTGAATATGATTAGAATGCGGAGGAGTGACGTAGAGACGCCCTATAGTAGAGGCAGCAGCGACCTGTCAATCACAGTAAGCCCCGCCCTAAAGCACACCCTGCCTTACGGCGTGTTTTACATGGACCATCATGCTGCATTGAAGAAGAAATGAACCTAGAGGTGGAGACCATGAAATTATGTTTTCAATGTTTACTGAGGGAATAAATAAAGTGGGAAGTAGAGTTATTTTCTCATAGACTTCTATACAACCGGACTTCTACACAAACAGAGGAGTTTGAGCTGGTGTTAGAAAACGGTGCATGTGGAGTTAGCAGACTACCTGAAGAAAGATTGATTTTTTGTTTTGATCCACGGGACTAGAAGTCAGGGTATCTCAGTTTGTACTGCCTTTCTTTGTCCTTATAGTGCCTCAAAACTTGTTGACGTATGACAACAATCAGCGACGTGAAAACATTGTTCTCTGGCCCCCTGCGGAGCAGAAACAGTTGGTGGAAAACACTCAATTGGCTCCGTTGACCCGACAACACAAACAATTAGCCACACATCACACCGCCGCACGCGGGAACACGACTCGATGAGCGTGTGACGTCAGAGATCTTCTAGCCGTCCAGACGGCTGATTACATTAAAAAGCAACAGACACAGTTTTGTCCATTTTTGGTGCCTTTTAGAAGAAGAAGAAAAAACGTTAATTCAATTTATGATACTCTGTGTGGGTCTCGCCAACACATTTGGCAACACAATACTTTTTTCTCCACACGATTAAATTTGCCAATAAGAAGCAGGGCCTATTTATTTTTCCTTCTTGAGACTTATTTTGAAGCATTGCAGCTATTAAAACGTCTTCCAGCGGCCTTGATTAGCAGGAGAGGAGCTGGACAGTCACGCGGTCCGTGGACGGGCGCCCGAGGACTAAAAAGCCGAGACGGCGTAATTAGACGCCTTGTTAGTGCTGCTCAGGAAGTAATACCTATGTTATTCAACAGATCGCAAAAAAGGGATCAAATGTGATCTCCACCGCCGAGGCCCCTGAAGAAGAAAAAAAGCGTGTTATTCAAAAACGCTCTTCGCTAACAGATCGCCAAGATGGTTTTTCCTCCGCGAGCGTCGCCTCGCTCCGAGCTGCCTGCGGAGACTCGGCGTGGCCAAGTGGAAGGACGCCAAGATTCTGTTAAGCAAACTACAATTGGTCTAATCCTTTGGCACCGCGTCTGAAAGATTGGCTGCCATGAGAGCGGCGCGAGCTCGGGTTTATATATTAGTTATCTGGCATTGGTATTGGGTGAGGGAGGGGGAGAGGGGAGGGGGGGGGGGGTCGTTTGTTTGAGGTCAGCGGCGCGAACGTTTTGTGGCTCAGAAGTTAAGAGGAGAACAGAGGGGTGGTGTTTTTTTTTCTTTTCTTTTTTCTCGTCGCTCACCAGGCCCTTGCAGTTGCTGAGCGCCACTCGGGTCGTGCTCTGCCGATTCCGCAGGAACCCGACGTAGTGGCAGTTGTCGACCGTGTTGTGCCGCCACTCCAGGCCGTCCCTCCCCCAGTACTCCACGGTGAAATGTTTGGACACCAGGTGGGGCTTCAGCGTCAGGTTCAGGTGGAAGTGCTTCCCGTAGGCCGACAGCCGGTAGAACAGCCGGGGCTGCGGAGGCCGGGGGTCCGGGTCCAGGGCGGGCAGCTGCCCCACCGCGGGGGGGTCCGTCGGCCCGCGTCTCCGCCGGCCCGGCCGGTGGTGCTTCACAGTGTAGCTCAGGAACTCCCCGCTCTCGTCCACCCGCACCGGGACCGTCACCTGGTAGTGCTGCAGGTAGGACAGGAACTCCTCTTTTACAGGAGAAGGCAAAGAAGAAGGGAAAGAAGAAGAAGAAGAAGAAGAAGAAGAAGAAGAAGAAGAAGAAGAAGAAGAAGAAGAAGAAGAAGAAGAAGAAGAAGAAGAAGAGGAGGAGAGCGTGATGATGATGATGATGATGATGACGATGATGAGCATTGCGATACAGAAGAGATCGACCCCGTCCACCTGCGCCGCGTCATACCTTGAGAGTTGTGTGAAAGTCTTTGAAATTCAGAAGCCGCCATCACCACCAGGCTCAGTGTCCAAGTCAGCGTCTTCCACAAAATCTCCATAATTCGCCGAAGACGTGTGACATGGGGTGGAGGGTAGGGGGCGCTACAAACGGGTCAGGAGCGTGCGGTGGGTCCGGTGCCGCACCATAACAAGTCCATGGGTTCTCCTCCTCCTCACTTGAATGCTGTGGTCGTCGCGCTGGCGGGGCTCATCCAGGGTCTCATCCAGGGTCTCAGATTCCTCCCGATGGCGAGCGCTTCCGCGTCTCACTGGCCTCTGGGTTCATGTCAGCAGCTCGCAGGAAACGGCGCGTAATCCATCAGACGCACAGTCGTCTCTCAGGCGCAACTCCGGAACGGGAAGCTCTATGTTGGAAGCTCGTCTTGACCGATCCATCTGCATTCCTGTGAAGGAAACCCACCGGAAGGTTGAATGATCCGCCACTTTGTTGTCGGTCCTGACGTCACCGGTCCATTCATTCATCTGCAACCATTCTCACAACTAATTGATCATTTTGGTCCATTTTATTTCAGTAAAAATGTGACGATATGCTGCTTTGTTGTTGGTTTTATTTAATTTTAAATTGAAATTTTTTTTGTAAATTCAGCAATTTTAAGTTGGCAGCTTGCACTTTTTCCATGATTTTCTGGTTTTGTAGACAAACAATTAGTTGAATCACAGATGAACAAATAATGAAAATAATGATCATCTCTTCAATGATTAATCAGTTTATCCACTAAATATCTTCAAATTGCTTTTTTAACAGCAACCAAATGTCCCAAAACACAGATATTCAATAAAAAAATTAAATAAACCAACCAGCTCATACCTTCACATTTCTAAATCCAGAGCCAGAAAGATGAACTGCAACCCATAATCGATCGATCTTCTCCTGATCGATTAGGGGACTAATCCCAGCAGATTGATATCCAATAGCCAGCAGCTGAAGGTGGCGAATGAATGAACATCTGATACCGAGTTAAACATCCCATAATGAAGCTTTACGGTGTGTTTGTGTGTGTTGCATCGTCGGGAACAACTCCGATTTCAAGCCACATGTGTCGCCACGTGCACGTTATTAATTCAATATGTAGCTGACAGTTTAACGACCGTGCACGCAGCGGGGATTGCACCGAAACAACCGAGTCGACGGGGATGGCATTCTCGTGCACGTGCGGCAGCCGGCGCGTGCAAACCAGACGACTTATAAACAACCGCGCGGCAGTCCCGGGGAAGAGGAACCGACGACGTGCAGAGAAAGTCGTCTCCGAGCACACGGATGAAGAACTTTAAGGAGACGCGCGTGCATGTGCGTGCATGTGTGCGTGCGTGTGTGTGTTTTCTCCGGGCTGCAGCCATCCGCACAGACAGCGCTACTTACTTGGCCACTCTGACCCAGACAGTTGGCAGCCGGCCCGCGTGCATTATTACACCGGTACCTCAAACACACAACCCCCCCGAGGAGAGTCTGGACATGTGAATAAACCACCTGACATGCTGCAAAGCACAAAAATAATAAATACAAAATAAAAATAAAGGCGTGACTAGTTATGTCGAGCTGCAGATGTGGACCTGCAGCGCGGCTACACGTGGATCCAGTGCGTAAATGTTTCCTGAAGTGGAACTTTTCCCACGCAAATCCCTCGTATATATATATCTCTATATATATAGAGATATATATATATATATTTCACAAAAGAAGTGGTGCTCCCCTGAGAGGATTTGTTAATAAAAAATAAAAAAAAGTTGAAAAACGGGAAATCCGTTCCGATAGAAAACGGAGAACGAGAGAGAGAGAGATAACCGTCCCGTTCTCACCGGGCGCAGAGTGTTAACACGAGAGTCCACGCTCATCTCCACCGGCAGCTCCGGGTCCAACTGTGCAGGGAGGGAGTAAGGGAGAGAGAGAGAGGGGGGGGGGGTAGAGAGAGAGAGAGAGAGAGAGAGAGAGAGAGGACACACACAAAAAACGCTTCTGCAGCTCTAAAGTTCCGCTGCTGCTCTCCTCCTTTCATCTCCTTTTGGGCTCTGCCATTCTGAGCGTCCCTCAACCCCCCCCCCCTCTTTTTTTCTCCCACAGACACTGTCTCTCTCTCACTCACTCACACGCACGCACGCACGCGCGCACACACACACGCGCCTTTGGATCTCCTCCAGCAGAGAAGGGGTCTATCCTCAGCCGCCTTTATAATCTTTGCGTTCTCGCCCGGTGGCTTAACAGAAACGTGAGTTGAGGTCGCAGCGGGGGAGGGGGGGGGGGAGGGGGGTCAGATGTGTGCCTCTCCTCCATCAGCTGTGCGCATGTCCCAAAATAACACACACACACACACACACACGGCAGCAGAGCACTAATAAGGAAAGTGGAGGGGTTTGACCCTCACATCATCCGGTTAAAGCACCACTTTGTATAAATACTCCATTAAAGTCATTTATCTCTGCAGCGTCATGTTAAGCCCGGCACCGCTTCTTCACTTTACAGGCATGTACCATTGTCTGCTACTTTATACTTCTACTGAGGACAATTATGTACTTGTTTTACTCTGCTCCAGGTATTTTACAGCTGCAGATCAAGATTGTTTACATTGTAAAAGTGTAATATGTGTGAAAATACCTTCTTAACAAGTAATACTGAAAAGTATTATCAGCCAAATAGAAGATCAGCCAGAGAAGAAATAGTACTGAAAAAATATTCCCAGTTATTATTACTGATGCATCACGTTTTAATTGGTATGTATTACATAATTATAATACTGTTGGGTAGTTTAATATATAGAAATACATCATATTCTATAAAGAAAGTACAGTTTTTTATGTGTAACATTTTATTTTGGAGTAACTATAACTGTAGTGAAGTAAAAATCATGAGGTCGGGTATAAAGTACTTCAAATGAGTACTTAAGTAAAGTTACTTTCCACCACTGGACTATAGCTAAGTGTCTACAAGTACTTTTACTCTCGATACAAATACCTTCCGATTATAGTTTGTCTGTACTTTTACTGATGAAATATCACTTTGAATGCAAGTCAATTACTTGTAGAAATATTTATACTTTTTCCACACTAAAGGATCTGAGTACTTCTTCCACGAGTAAACAATAAATACTAAAATATGAAAAGTAAAATAACTCATCAAGCTGTGTGCTAGTCTACAAAGTGCTCATTACAACTATCATATTTTGGAAGTAAAATATGAAAAGTAAATGAAATGAAAGTATCTGCTAAAGTACACGTGCACCACTCCCTGCAGGTATGAATCCATACAGAAGATGGTGATATCACACAGCAGAGGATCTCCCAGCAACCACAAATATCAACAAGGAAGAAGCATCTGGGAAGAAAAAGAAAATAACACATTATGACATTCTGTTGGAACAAGTCTTGTTTTAAATTGACCCCCAAAGCATCCTAATGCAAACACAAAGACATTTAGTTCCAGGTCCTTTTAATACGTATGAGAACTAACAAGTATTTAGGTTGAAACGGGTGACTGGATCTGGAGGGCAGCCTCCGTGTACTTTGGTGTAATTTAGCCTCTCGTCTATCTTTAGTCTGGAGGAAATTGAAAATCATGCCTATTCTGGAGTTCCAGTCACAGCTGCTCATTATGTAGCAGCCTCTGTCATTACAGGCAGGTTGTCATTACCAGCTCTCCTGCACAGCCTCGGAAGAAGAGGGGCAGTCGGCGGGAAGCAGCGCCCCCGTGTGGCTGGAAGCGGCATGGCAGGGATAAAAAAAGAAAAGAAGAATTAAGGAGTGTTTTCTTTACTGATTTTTACAAGACAAACCGGCTCCTATAATCACTAAATTATGTTTAATCGCGTGGAGAAGTGCACTTTGTTCCCTCAATTTCCGATTGGTGGTAATAAAGTTTGAGGAGATTGAGGCCAAGGAGTGTCACCTCCACGTTTATTACCAGAGATAAGTGCAGCCATTGCCCACACATTAGTCAGGATTCTTGACAGTTGTAGAGTCACACATTTTCTTTACTCAAGAAGATGTGTGACTCTAACTGTGTTCACTAGGAGAACTATTGCAAATACCACTCTGTAAAAAGTATTATTAGCTATTAACTTACTTTGGAGGGTTGAAGGAAAAGTTCTCATTCTGGAGGATGAATTGCTCTATATGGGTTTTATTGTTATGGATTATACCATTTATTATTTATCAATGTGTAAGCAGTATTTCAATGTTGTAGTTTGTCGAGATGTAGCTGATTTAATCTATTTTATATAAATACGGTGGTTTGATTTACTGTATAACGGAGCATCTTATTGTTCATGCTCATTATTGGTAAAGTAACTACCAACTACTGTAAAAAGTAAGATATTTTACCTCTGAAGTACAACAAAAAATTGCCATATTTAAATCCACAAGTGCTGAAGAAGTTCATGACATTGAACTGGACAACAATTTAAGATTTCAGCAATGCAATTGCAAAAATGTAATCGTTTAATGTGTATTTTTAATAACATTGAATCCTCAACAGTTAAAGATCTTTGCAGTAAAACTAATCTGGTTAAAAGGTAGCTGCACTGTGAACGACTTAAAAGCATTTTGCTGCTCTGAAGATATCGATAGTCATTGTAGTATAATTTCTTTTGTTATTTTTTTTTTTTATTCTACGTCTGTTTATTGTTATACACCTTTACAGAGTCAAATTCCTTGTATGTGGAAAGCACGCCGGCCAATAAATGTATTTTATTCTGATCCGACCTTTGATCTGGCTACTGTCCATAAGTAGTAAATAATAAAGAACAGGATAATCATCTGATCCTGAATTTGACTGACGAATAATTAAAAACATTAATACCATTAAGATGCTATTGGTAAAATTATAAATATAGATTGGATTTAAATGTTCATTTAGAGAGAAATAAACCCGGAGGATCCGTTGGTTTCTGTCTGCTCCCTGCTGTGTAAAGAGAAGAATTGGATGCGGTGGAAAGCTTTATGGCGCTACACGCCCATATTCACACCGAAGTCACCGGTCCAGTTGACCGGCTATAAAGACTCAGCGCTGCCTCCACCCTCCACCTGTCGTCCAGGAGCCTCTTCCCGTCTCTCCGTCCCCTCAACCGTCTGGTAAGATTTAATGTACCTCCCAGGAGAAGGTGCAACGTGTTGTTACCACCTCTGTTAACGGGAGTCGCGGCAAACTCTTTCCCCACCAACAGATCCCCATCATCATCATCATGGCCGTGACCAACCAACCGGGCCGCTACGCGCCCTCCGAGTTCCAGACCGGCCTGTGTGACTTCTGCGACGACTTTGGAACCTGTGAGCACCTCCACCCCACACACACACACACACACACACACACACACGGTTACGGTTTGCTCAGAAGCTGTAGATTAAGTATTCACTCACACCTCCCACACACACACAGGCTGCTACGGCCTGTGTTGCTACCCGTGTCTGGGCTGCTCCATCGCCAGCGACATGGACGAGTGCTGCCTGTGCGGTCTGAGCGTTCCCATCCGCTCCGTCTACAGGACCAAGTACAACATCAACGTGAGTGAAACTCCCTCATTGTGTCGGTTGTTTTTCGATGGCGATTTCATTGTTACTACATTGTTATTACATGTGTACAGGTACACAATAAGTGTTTTGTCCTCCTGAACAAAGCTGTGCAGCTGACGGAAGTACTCCGATACTTATGAAAAAGTACCTTTGTGATAACGTTCAAGTACTGCATTAGGAGTAAAAGTCCGTAACCCTCCTTTTACCTTTGGGGTCAATTTTACCCCATTCAATGTTTGACGTCTCTAAAAAAAAAAATATCAACATTATTTTTTTGCTTTATATTTCATGACTTTTTTCTAATTTTAAGGGGACAACTGGGAAAACATAAAACGTCCATGATGATATGTTTTAAATGTCCTGAACACAACTTGTACGCATCAGTGTTCTTTGGGGTCAATTTGACGCCAGGCTGTTTTTCACTGTGTAAAACATATTATTATTATTTATTTAAAGGGTTATTTAAGTAGTCAACAAACAAACATAAAGTACCTGAAACTTAAACTTGGGAAACAATATTAATTCTAATCATTTTCTGGAGGTTTTAATTACTGGGGTCAAAAAGGGTCAAATATGTTAGGAAATGTGAAGGTAACAGGAGGGTTAATTCAAACTCCTACTTCAGTAAAACAATTATCAGCATAATGTATCAAAAGTTAAAATACTCAACAGTGTATTCTGCAAGTTTAAACTACTTTATATACTGTTATTGTACAGGTACAGGTATCCAACCTATGGGTTGGGCCCCCCTGAAGGGTCATCAGATAAATAGCAGGGGGTGGTTGAGTAAATATAGCTTCTTTTCAAAATGTTCTTTCATCTTTGCTTGTATGTAAAACATGGGATGGTTGTACAGGTTTCCTTGTTATCTCAATGAAGGTAATGCCCTCTTTTAGTGGGGAACGTCACAAAGGAGCCACACCTACGGGATTTTATTTATGAGCCACAAAAGGACGTTTAGGATTAATATTTAACATTGCTGTGAAATATTAAACCAGGGTAATAAAGCTAGGACAACTTTGTAATTCCTGGTCTTGTTTTAACTTGTTTATAGGCCTGAAGAGGAATAGAGATACAGTATTAAAAGGGCCGGAGTAGCATTTAAGGGGAACTATTGAAAGAAAATATGTTTTTAGATTGTATAATCAGCTTCAAAATAAAAACAGTTGTGTTTTTGGTCACTTCAGTATGAGCCGTTAATTAAATTGCTATAGACACCGCCCAGAGAGGATGGATTTAGCATTTAGCTCAAACCATTGTATTAATGATGATTAATGAAGACCCATTAGATTCATCTCACGTCTTCTTTTTGGGGCCCCGAAACCTCTAGGTTAAGGAACACAGCTGTAAAGCAGTATAGACTTTCTATATTTCTATTTTAGTATTTTTTTGTATTACGGCTTAGAATTTTAACTTGAATCATCTGATCCTTTTGTTTTTGAAGTGTGACTTTTGATATCTTATAGAGGAGGTTTCTTCATGAGCGCTTCCGGCTTCTAAACTCTCCTTATAAACAAGTATAATGTGATCAAATAGATACATATGTGCACAAAAGCATCAGACAACACGGGTACAACATGCACCACATCTAATGGACCGTAATCCTTGTGTTCCCAGGGGTCACTGTGCAGTGACTTCATGGCGGTCATGTGCTGCCCGATCTGTGCCACCTGCCAGCTGAAGAGAGATATCGACCGCAGGAAGGAGCAAGGCATCTTCTAAATAGGTAAGAAAATATATCATTATATATATATATTTTAATATATATATATATATATATATATATATATATATATAAATAAATAAATATATATTTCTTTAAAAACAAAATACATATTTATATATATAAAATATGATTAATAAATATAAATCAAATTGTTTTTAGATATGTTTTTCAAATATATATGTATGAAAATATGTGTATTAAATATTTATTGATATTAATATACAAATATATGTATTTTAAATATATATTAATATATATAAATATATGTAATTAAATATATATATTGGTGGAACGAGCTCCCCACTGACACCAGGACAGCAGACAGTCTCTACATCTTCCGCCGAAAACTGAAAACGCACCTTTTCCGACTATATCTGGATTAAACACAGACTTGCACTTTAGTAGCACTTGAATGGCTCTTATTATGGTACTTTTGTAGTTTGACTATGATGAGGAAATGTTACTTTCTGTATTCTTGTTGTTCTTAGTTTGTACTCTAGGTTGAAATGCACTTATTGTAAGTCGCTTTGGATAAAAGCGTCTGCTAAATGACATGTCATTATATATATATATATATATATATATATATATATATATATATATATATATATATATAGTGTCATGATATATCAATGGAGCTCCAGACATTAATTTAATTCTTTGTCCCCTTCCTTCCTTCTAGATTTTGTCGAAACACCAGACAAGTTGTACATTTACTGGATCGCTGTTCCCACTGAAGCATTTGTGCATTTAGCCCAATCTCTCTCTCTCTCTCTCTCTCTCTCTCTCTCTCTCTCTTTCTGATTAGGACGTGAATAAAGGTATTCCAGATGACTTGGCCATTAGCGGTGCTGTAAAATGACAATAAACTTTAATCTTCTGAGGGAAGGGACATAAAGCTGGGACACTCCCCGAGAGTGGAAAACAGCATCAGGATTTACTGCTTGGGTTACAATAAAAAAGGTCATCTAATCTGCCAGTTGACAGGATGTGGGTTGAGTGTCATTAAAGGTGTTCTTAAACTAAATAAAACTCTTAATTTTAATTAAATCGAGGTTGTGCCTTGCTTCTTTTGTTTTGTGCGTTTAATATAATCACATCAGCATCGAGGTGATTAAACCTGGAGTTAATTTTCTTTTCTGAAATATTTCAACAGCACATTTGGACAAATACGTCTATTGATATAAAATATAACTGAAAACAACAATGACATCAGCCTCAGCTGTTAGTGTGTGGTCCTAGTTAGCAAATGTGTGCACACTAACTGTTCAACCAGCGTGTTAGCCCGCTGTCGTTAGCATTTAGCTCAAAGCTCCACGGAGCCAAAATAACTCTTAACTCTAAATATTTTGTGTTGACGTCTCGTTTGAAGAAAGATGGGATTACCGAGATTCAAATAAAACTTTTTTACCTCAAACACACGAAAAAATGAACTGCAGTTTCCTCCAAAAGATTTGAGAGGAATAAACTAGATTTGACCCATCCAGTCACAAAGAAAAAATACTTGTTTCACAGCAGATATGTTTTCATGTCAGGTGCATTTCTGAAATAATGAAGCGACGACTGATTTCCATTGATTTGTGCCACTTTCATGAGCTTGGTATCGTTATTGCTGGGGACAATAATTAAGCAGTTACAGCTGTGTTTTCCAGTGAGGACGTGTCTCCATGAGCTCAAAACAGCACGACGCATGTTACTCCAGGAAGTAGCAACAGACCAGAACGGTCAGCACGATACGCTCATCGCTGGTTTCGGTGTCTTCAGGTAAAAAGTGTTAATTATTCCTTAGCCTCATTCTTTACAATGGTTGTATGAGATTTCAAATGTTTCAAAGGTCAAGTAAATATCAATTTATGGAAAAGGTTTTGGACATTTCAAGACGTTATGAATGTTGATTAAAATTTGAAAACATTTGAATGAATTAGAAAATAAACTAAAATCACTCGACCGAGACGCTGGACAAATCTCCGCTTAGAATTTAATTCAGAAATTCATAAGAATCGACCGAGAATGTATTTTTACATGATGAAGAACCACTTGACAGATGTTTCTTTGTCATTGTGTCACGTTTAAAAAAAACAGGAGAATGTGTAGGAAGACAGAAGCCTTCCCTCCCTTCTTTTGGACCCCATTACATGTCAAATATCTGAATAATCACATCCAAACGTTTAACATGCCAGTTCAATAACGGGAAGTCATCCAAACGTTACACGGTAGTCCTCCGGTCGATACATCTACGACAGATCCGAAATATAGAGAAACATTGAACTATTTTCCCTTGTGGACAAAAGTAATAAAGAGTTCTATGAAAATGTCAAACAAGCGATGGTGACGTGGTTTTTGGAGCAGGAAGACGACACTTTAAGACAGACTGAGGAGGAAACTGTGTTGGGGGCGTTTACTGGGTCATCTGGGTCTCCATGGCCTGGGCCGCCCACTCCGGAGCAGCCGAGCGGATCTTTTCTAGGAGGTTGTTGACCTGGAAACACAGAGACTGGATCTGTTTGTCCCAGGTCGGAAGGGCTTCACGCGCTGCCGGAGACGAGAAGAAGAAGAGGGGAGAAAGCATTTCATATTTGGGATTTCATGAGGTTTTAACAACAAATCCACAGGTTCAAAGCCGTGATGGTGCTTTATGCCGATTCTAGTCGTTCATGAGGAAACGGATGAGTAATCAATACATTACATTGAAAGTCATGTTACATTCATACACTGTAGACGCAGCTACAGCGAGCGACTCAGGGTTAAGTGTCTTGCTCAAGGACACATCGACTAGGGTGGGGATTGAACCACCAACCCCCCCCCCCCGGTTGAAAGACAGACTTGCTAACCACTGACCCACAGTCGCCCTATTCAACATTTTTTTTGTCTTCATAAAAAAAAAGTTGATTCTATAAAAAGAAATTACAAAATGAATGACTTCATTCAAATTGCGGACTTTAATAAAAGGTAATGACATTAGAAGTTTTATTTGAAAACAATTTAAAGCTATGAATGCAAAAATATATTGACAGAGCTTATAGTCAGGGCTGAATCAGGTTCACCTGGTCCAGCCCCTGGATATGCTGCTATAGGCTTATAGCTGCTGGGGATGTTTAGGATGCACTGATCACCTCTCTCCT
Organism: Liparis tanakae; assembly: GCA_036178185.1. NCBI lineage: Eukaryota > Metazoa > Chordata > Actinopteri > Perciformes > Liparidae > Liparis > Liparis tanakae. The sequence continues at coordinate 14,317,098 of CM070090.1, read as the reverse complement.
CTTTTCTTTCTCCTATGGATGAATCTTCATCTCTCCATCACACATGACTAACTCTGCTTTCTCCCCGGAGTCCTTCTGACTTCACGTCTCATGGGGTCATCGGACCCTATGAGACGGCTTAGATCCCATCTGCTGATGGACCATCGATGGTTGGATCGTGAGTTCCTGACACCAGCTGTGCCACTGCCCTGCTGGGACTCCGCCCACTCCTCCACTTGGGAGGTCTCCAAACTCTCCATCGTGGAATATGCCTAAATATGAACTATTGATAAACTCTGTCAGATTCCTTGAATGTATTTTAACTCTAAATATGTCCTTCTGTCACATTACATCTATTGCATCTGTCCATCCTGGAGAGGGATCCTCCTCTGTTGCTCTCCTGAAGGTTTCTTCCCTTTTTTTCCCCCCTGAAGGGTTATTTGGGAGTTTTTCCTGGTCCGATGTGAGGTTTTGGGGCAGGGATGTCTATGTGTACAGATTGTAAAGCACTCAGACAAATTTGTAATTTGTGAAACTGGGCTATACAAATAAACTGAATTGAAAAAAAGATATTAAAAAAGATTAAATAAGCATTAAGTTTAGCCCTACAATGCAAGTAGAATTTAATGGATTCTAATAGTTACTTTAAATAAAAGAATACTGGAATACTGTTGCACAAATAAACAAACGGAGAAGTTACATCCCTGACATTTGAGAACAGCCAACGGTCAACTCACTCTCAAAGTGTACGATGCTGTCTATCTGGTCGATGAAACCGTTCATGCGTCCTTCGGTGATCATCTGGGAAGCTATTTTCTCGGCCTAAAGACAAACAAAGCAACAAATAAATCTCAGTAAACATCAAAATAAAAGGCTACGCAAATAATATTTGTTCAGTAAAAAGGATATTTAGTAAAAGTAGAAAAGTGTTTTAAACAAAGCTGAATAGAAATATCAGTTAGAGCTATTACTTTATTTCCCATTAATACTGAAGAGGACTAGAATTATTAATTGCATTCTTTTTTTTACAAGTGTGCTTTTAAAAAATACATGTTTTTTTTAAATTAATACATTTTTTAAAAAATTGTTAAAACAAAAAAAAAGTAATAATCTCACTACACACTACTTATGTTTTGGAGTTTACGATATTCTACAATGTGTTTAAATACATCATAAATTAATATAAAAATGCATAATACATTTTACTGAACACATCTGCAGAGACGAACAGCTGGACCACCAGTAACATGTTACTTCTGTGAACAGCGGCAGCAAACTATTTAAATGTCTAGAGCGCAATATTATTTGTTTATTTACTTACAGCTTCATAAAGATTTTGTCAAAACGGCCAGGGGAAAAGGAAAACATAAAGGCTAATCGTAGTGATGTCTCACCTTTGCTGGGGGGATTTCTAAAAGTGCTCCTAGCTCTTCAAACGTGATGTTGTTGTAGAGTTTGCTAGCGGACAGGAGGTTGTGTTCGATCACAGCTCGGTCGAGGATGCTGGAGCCTGCAAGAAAAGAAAAAAAACACACAACGCTTACATTACGAACCTCACAGACCGACGGGCGGATTGAAACATACATACATCATTTGGCGTGACTCAAACTTCACCAGGATATCATTATCTCTGATGTCCGGCAACAACTAATGTCCATAAATCAAAGGAGAAATCAAGCGGTAGAAACGTCTCATAACTCCACAACCTGCCTGATAATCATATTTTTAGGTTTTCTTCAGTATGAAAGTAAAGTGATAGTTCTGTGTAGGTCGATGAGTACGTTGCAAACAGTGATTGCTAATAACCAATTTGGCATGCTTTTATGTTTAAATGGTTACAATGGGCTCAAAAGAGAAAACCAGCACTAGCACATGTAATTTATTACTACAGCACATTTGTTGAACACCTGCTCTTCCAATACCTTTCATTTTTTCTGTTGTCATATCGGTATCCAATAAAGGCGATATGTTGGTGTTTCCATCTATCAGATTAGCAAAAACAGTTACGTTTTAATTTCACAATGAGCCAATTGGAGGATAGAAAAAAATAAAAACCCGTAGATCTTTTTTTAAAGTGCAAAGATGTCACTCCAGACGGGATTTAACTTACAAGAGGACCGGACAGTTTACTGAAAAACAATCAGTGGATGTAAAGAATTAGCATAGTGCTACATACATGATTAAAGTCACAGGTGTTTGTTAAAATCCCTAAACTCTCCCCAGAGACATAAATAAATTCCAGTCCCGATTCAAGCTTTTTCACATGCAAAATTACTGAAAATTAAAATATTAACCGTTTCCAGGTCAGTGCTCAGTAACAGACTGCCCCCTACAGGCCGCCAACAGCTGCTGCCAACACAACTCACACGATGAACCATCTGAAGTGAATTTATTTTTTGCTCACAAACAATAAACGTCTAAAAGCTCAATCACGCTGCAAATAAAAGCAGAAACATGTCCCTTCAGTCACTGACAGTATATCTGCTTTTACAATGACCGTAACTGCATAAAACATCCTCCTTATTGTGTGGTTAAATGTGACATCATGTGAGGTACTGTAGTTGTTCTAGGCACAGCCCACCGGATGGCACTCAGAAGTGATGCAGCCATCCCTGTAAATATAACAGCTATCAGTTAAAGAAGAGATGGTGGGAAGAGGAAACCCAGCCACTCAGGCTGTGTAAAGCCAATTATCTCCACTCACCATCCCCTGTGGTTGCTTTCTGATGAGGCATCAGCATGGCAGCAAACTCCTGCAGCTGGTTTCCTCTGATAATACGGTCCAGGTACATCTTCTCCAGGATACCGTAGGCAGCCAGTTGCTGACAGCGCTCATCCTTAAAGAGAGTGGCCAACATACGGGAACGCTGCTGGCCTAAAAGAAAGAAGAAAAAATAGTTTTTTGATATGAGACATAATCTTTGAAAATGTGGACCTAAGCACATTTGTCTTGGTGGTACCTGCGGACGCCAGTATGGTGCAGTTTAGGGCATGTTTCAGAGCCTCCAGACGTTCAGTCTCATGGACAATAGACTTATAAGACAGCTCGTTGTATCTTTGTGCAGCCTCGATGAACTTCCTCCTGAAGTCTAGGACTCTGGCATAGCACACCTAAGAAGTAAAACGGCATTAAACGCTGATCAAAGCAACTACATACATTGTTTATGAAAAAAGTCCCTACAACTTTTAATTCAAGCACAAGGTAACCGAAACGCAGGTATAATCAGTGTACCTTATAGTGTATCTGCAGCTGTTCATTAGAGGACTCATTCTGAAGCAAAGAGGCTCTGTTTATATATGCCTCCGCCTGCACTGGGTCATCATCCTCCAAATAGAGACGGGCAATTTTTAGGTACGTATCCAACTTATAGTCAACATTGTATTGCCTATGGGAGAAGAAAAACAGGTACTTAGGGACCAGGACATTTCACAAACAATAAGAGTTATAGAAATTAATCTGTTAATAGCCATCTTACTTCTGTCCCGTTTCCAGGGGAATACCAACTAAAACCTGTGCAGCATTCCTCCAGTCTCCTTCCTTTTCATAAATGGTTGCTAAGTGCTGTCTGATTGAGGCTACCTGAGGACGTGGAAGAACATAATGTAATGATGCATTTCAATAAGAACACAGATGTTTAAGTGACGTAATAATGAACAAGAAACACGGTTCTTACAGATTTCGACCAAAGGATTTCAAGGACTTTAAACCAAATGTCCATAACCAAACTGAAATCTCGGTATAAACATGAAAACTGTAGAACATTTTGCGTATTGAGAGCTATCGCTGGCTTATATTTTGAGTGTCTTTCTTTAAAAAATATATTAATTCTTTTAAACACGACGTGATTGAACATGTGATTTTAACAAATTTCCATGACTTTTCCAAAACTTTTATGATTCAAGTTTTTTTTCCATGGCTTTTCCAGGCCTGGAAATTACCATTTTTAAATTCCATGACTTTTCCAGGTTTTCCATGACCGTACGAACCCTGGAGAAATACCCGGTGGAGTTACACGAGAGCGAGTGCATTCACCTGTTCCTCAAAGGAGATGACCCTGGGCTGGATCTTCTCCAATGTGAAGTGATACACGGCTTTAGCTGTGGCGTCAGGCAGGCTGGGCAGATGTGTGCAAAAATCAGTGAGCAGCTGTCTCGAGATGACGAGACTGACATTTTCGTTGACCACTGGAAAGATAGAAATAACGAGTTAAGATATTCTGTTTACATCCAAATGTAAGACTACGCTTGGAGAAATGGTGTTGGTGTAAAAGAAAACTGTCACTGCATACTTGCTTCAACAAACGCCTTCAAGGATTCCAGCTGCTCTGCATCTGTAAACTGAATGGCCTTCTCCAAAATTTGTCGATATCTAGAAGATATTGTACAGGTTAGAACAGGGTTCTTACACATTTTGACCAATGGATTTCCATGACTTTAAACCAAATGTCCATGACCATTAATTATTTCAAACTTGGTGTAATTATGTGATCATAACAAATGTCCATGACTTTTCCAAAACTTTTATGATTTAATTTTTTTCCATGACTTTTCCAGGCCTGGAAATGACTATTTAAAAATTCCATGACTTTTTCCAGGTTTTCCGTACGAACCCTGTTAGAAACTAGACTGTTTAGAGGAGGTCAATACAACTGATAAATAAAACATGTAACAGATTGAGATTGTAACAATTGTATATATTTTGTATATAGTCACACAAGTCGAAAATATACTAATGATAAGCTTTATTCACATGGGAATACAAATGGATATGTAAACAACAAACAATCCTGTCCAGCAGAAGTTTGGAGCATGTGTAGTTCTTCTCAGCCAGTAATCTAGCTAGTAAACAGTAGCTGCTGGACGTTGATACGAGTAAATATAACAGTGACGTCAGTGTTACCACTCGCCACGTTTAAGTCACCTGGACGTGAAGTCACATACTAAATGACAACCTGTCAAATAAAGTGTGTTGACAGACGGATACAAACAGTTAACGGTCACCTAGCTAGCCAGGTGTTCGGCTAATGTAGCTGGACAGCTAACGTTAGCTTAGCTCGGTCGCTCGCTCGCTTTCTAAACGTGGAAATATGTCAACTGTTACTCGGTTATGTGCGTCTTTACAACCGGCGATACGTACTTGGCAGCGAGATCTTTGTGAGATCCAGTTGAATTCATTAGCTGTGCGAGCTCCTGCCTCACATCGGTCGCCATTGTTGCAGAGACGAAGAGCCAACGACAGCGGCTCCGTTGGCCAAGAGCGGATCGAGACTTCCGGTCTGTGGCGGAAGTGCGACTTCTGGTCCTCCAAACGACATCGGACTACCAACAGGTCCTGCATACAACATCTTACTTAATTAATAGTACAAATACTTGAAGTACAACAAACAATGTGAATGATGTAATTAAAGGAAATACTCAACACGTACTGATACATATTTCAAAAGTGTACATTAGTCAATGTAATTAGTTACTTTCCACCACAGGGGGCCTTTAATAGTCAAATCTGACTTCAATACTTTGATTATTTTTGACATTATGGTTATGTTTAATCAAAATAATAAAGAACATCGTTTATGGGGCTGCAGCTGATTCTTGTAGGCGGTCATGTCACTTGATACGTAAAGGTAATAATAGTACAAGGAATGTATACACACACGTGTGTGTGTGTGTGTGTGTGTGTGTGTGTGTGTGTGTGTGTGTGTGTGTGTGTGTGTGTGTGTTTGAACACAGCCTATAGCCTGAGGAGATCTTGAAGCCAATGAGGTAGTCATTCTTTATTTATTTAGTTTAGTACATTTGGATTCTTTATGTATTTGAAGGCCAGGCAACACATTCAATAGTGATATTATTAGTATTCAACATGTCCTCAATTGATTAGTGATGTGTGGTAAAGTTGGGGAAGATAAACTGTCAGGGGGTCAGCTGACAAGTGTGCATGTATATGGTCCCTTTCCTGTGCCTGGGAGTAACTGGGAGTGTTGGGAATGAAGACTAGGAAAGCATCTTATTATTAGATTTTTTTCTGTTGTACATCTACTACTTTTTAACGGTTTATTATACTATTGCACTGTTTATTTGTATGCACTTATTTAAATTCCTTACATGTGTAACGTACTTAGCAATAAACAGTTATTTGTTTTATTTCTTTGTTTTTATGCAGGTCAGTGCTCTAGTCTAGAGTCTAGAGATGTGTGAGTGTAACGTTCATATCGACAACAACTCAGAAATAACATAACAACAAAACACATATAAGACTGATCTATCTACCTACCTACCTACCTACCTATCTATCTATCTATCTATCTATCTATCTATCTATCTATCTATCTATCTATCTATCTATCTATCTATCTATCTATCTATCTATCTATCTATCTATCTATCTATCTATCTATCTATCTATCTATCTATCTATCTATCTATCTATCTATCTATCTATCTATACCCATCTATCATCAATCAATCAAAACAAGTGTCGAAAAACGTGTACTGCACCTTTTAGAGTTACGTAGCAGTGACGTAGCACGCGGAGGGCGTGGCCTAATTGTGAAATGTCAGGGAGGAATGGCGCTCGGCGCGGTATTTTGAACAATCGCCCTTTTCCTTTTCCTCGTTTTATCCGGAATCGTTGCCCAGCGTGAAAAAAACCTCCGGGTAAGCGGCACTACTTGTTGACCGATCCCGCGGTTTTCTCCGCACTGCGTCCGGCAGAAAGGCCGCGCACTTTTTTTTGGACCCAGTGTGTTGAATGTGGAGGTATAATGTTGTGCTAGCTAGGTCGGGTTAGCGAGCTCAGCAAGTTTGCTAGTCCAGTTGTCTCCTCGTAATGAGGAGGATAACGGGGGTTACACGGGAACCAAGAGGACAGAATTGCTGCCGAATCTCTGGTACTGATTGATCACATTATTATGCGTGCTGACAGAAAGTTCGTCGTGATTTAACAGACGATGTAAAGACATATGGTTCTAAATTCAGATTAAGGCTATTGAGAGTTGTTTCAATGGTCTTTTCGCCCCTTCTGTGCTGTCAAAACATCACGAGAGCACGAGTTGACGTCAGTTGCTGGTGCTTTAAAAATGTGTTTCCATATCACTGAGCCTAGTATTGAATATTTAGAAACGGATCCTGTTAAGTTTTATTTCGACTTGGTCTAAAAAAACAAACATGCATTCAATGTATAACTGGTTTAGGCCATGCTAACTTGACCAGTGTTCCCATAACACATAGGCTGCACGCGCCGATTAGTTACATATATTAATGCAATTGTGTAAAATGCATTGTTGGCGCTAAAATGTTTAAATCCAGATCGATGTCTCAGTTGACAGGAGGAATTATTGAAAGCTAGCATTGTTTACGTTGTCAGAGTCTGCTTAAAGAGTTTGTTACTCGCTTGTAGCCCACCAGGTGTTTCCTTTAGCTCCCGTGTGTACCAGCTCTTCTGCTTTGTTGTGTGTACGTGTGTGTGTTTGTGTTGCTTAACGCGAGTGATACACATTAACAGTGTTCAGGGTTAGCTGGAGAGCTAACCGAGTTGATGACGAGGTAAAAATGGCGGATCTTTCGAAATCCAACCCGGCCTGAAATAGTAACGCAGCCAGCGGACAGACTGCTTTCCTCTCTCTCTCTCCCAATTTGAGCAAACTGGGATCACTTCTGGTTTTGTGTTAAAAAAACACAACTTTTTATTTTGATCGCGTTCATCTTGGTGACGAGAAAACAACCGGAGCAGTTAGGTGTGTGAGAAGGAGGGTGTGTGTGTGTGCGTGTGTGTGCGTGTGTGTGTGTGAGCGCGCGCGTAGGTTCATACGTGCGTTTAGGAGGATTAATGTTAAGCAGCAGGACAAAGATGATCGCTGCGGCATAGCTGACCCAGCTGTCAGACTCATTGATTTAATATCACGTGATTACTGATCATTAATATACAGGTACCTGCTTAAAGTTGTAAAAAAGTGCAAACAGCTTTAACCGCCTTGTTTGTTTATTTATTTTTCCTGCAAAGCCCTTTGCAATAGCATCAAGCACCATGATCTAAAATGCATTTAAATTATTACCAATATTGATAATATTTAGTCATCTATTATTCTAAATTGTCCATTTCTGGAAACATACAGAAGGTCGAAAGTATGTTTATTAGCATGTTATTTAAAGCTTCCGATGTATTTCGCCACAATTAAGTGACAAAAATATAATTCTTATATTGCCCTTTTGTGATTTAACAGAGAGCTGAGACTTTGCAAGCATGGACGTGGTGTCGCCAGAGCTCAACAGCCTCCTTCCTGATGAGATCATGGACACCGAGGCCGTAGAGGACATCCCTCAATCCCAACCGGACGGCAGCGCGGTCCAGTCGGTGCCCAGCGACGACGCACCGGTTCCGATGGAAACGGATACGCCCGTGGCTTCAGAACATTTGAGCCTCTGTTCAAATGCCCCTTCGGCAGAACACACCAAGGCTCTCGCCACCGTCGCGGCACTCGGCATCGGCTCCGGAAGTCAGCTTCCCGCCTCCATTTCCAGCACTTTGCCATCCCTTCTCACCTTCAAACCAGCCACGGCTGCCTCCATGGCCACGACCAAAACTACGGATAGTTTGAGCGGGACTAGTTTCTCTACGGGCGGGTTACAGAGGCTCACGGCTCCGTTCACCATCTCTGCCGCGAACCACCAGATCATTCTCAACAAGGTGGCCTCGTCTCAAGCCACGGAAGCGGCGAAGTCTGCGGGCATCTCGCCCCAGATCATCAAGCAGGAAGGACAAAAACTTTTGGTTACAACCATAGGAAAGTCGGGGCAGCCGATAGTGCTGCAGCTGCCGCACACGGGCGGCAAGCCGGGCATTTCACAGACATTCGGAGAAAACAAATCTCAAGCGCAGCAGTACAAAGTGGTGACGATCGGGGGGAGGTCGGAGCTGAAGCCGATAGTGGGGGGTGCTGGGAACCAGTTGACGACATTACAGGCCCAGCAGCTGAAGACTGTACAGGTAACAATTTGGTATTATTGTGCAGCATTTAAACATAAATTAAATGTTAAATTAAACACATTTCTAAAACAACTTTTATTTTTGCTTGCTGTTAACAAACTTTTCTTTCTAAAAACACAACTGGCTTTATTAGATGTGATTTCCATCCAGTGGCATGTCCATCAAGTATATATTGGACTGCGGATCTGATGGTTGAATCCATGCAGCTTTGCTGAGTCAGCGCTCCTGCTGATATCGGCAGATCGGAAAGACAAATACAGCGCTTAAGTTACACCTGGGTTTCTATTTAAAGCATTGTTTGGTGTTTGTAGAAGAGATAAATGAGTATATTAATAATCATAAAGTACTGTGTAAGCTCACTGACCAAACGAGTAAACAATCAAAAAACGTTAAATTTTGTTCTCACCGTGGCGTTATGGCTCGATGACATGTAGAGTTTTTTACAAATAGGATGACATGGGGAACACAAAATGATCCATAGAGCGATACACGTGCACAAAGCTGTTTTATTGGTAAACAGGAGCTGGCAGAGTTAATAAAACTCGGCAATCTAAATAATTGAGTAATACTTGGTCAGTAGAGAGTCTTTAAATTAAGTTCTTCAATGTAGGACATTGTTTCATTTGTTTATTTTATAATGGATAGATTAGTAGATATTGTAAAATACTTGTTTATGTTAAAATATACATAATTCCTTATGTCGGGTATCAGTTTGCCTCTTATGGACAAACTTTTTTTTTTTTTAAGAAATAGTCTATCAGCAATTTTCCTTTTTAAAATTAAATTAAGCGCTGTTGCTGAAATGATTATAAATGCACATCAACATTAATTAATATCTCTACAGATTGCTACGAAAACTCCAGTATCCTCCGCTGCACCAATCAAGTTTATCATCACAAAAACTGTCAACAGCAAAGGTCTGTGTCCTCAGACGTCGGTGTCTCCCGTAATCGCGGGTGAGTTTGTTTGCATTATAGTTGTGTGATTATTGGATGCTGACAGCGGCGTAGAACCTTTAACCTTTTTAAATTCTATTTCAGCTGCAATTTCGCCAATATTTCCTCACGTCTTGTTCCGTGTGTTTGTAGGTCGGGTCCTGACGCAGGCTCCCTCGAGGACCATCACTCTGTCAGAGCCCCACAACTCTAACTTACAAAGTATCTCCGGCAAAAAGATTGCCATTTCACCCCTTAAGACTCCCAGTAAGGTAAGTCAAGGAGATCCGAGATAATTAACCGTGCGAGACAATAAACTTAATTAAAAAAAAATATTTAGAGCTTGTTAAAACAAGTCTGTTATTAATGTCAATAAGCTTTTCTCTTGTGTTGGCGAAGTTGGTGCCTAGAAAAACCATCGACGCAGGTTTGTCTGTAACCTTTTGACTTGTTGAAGCAATAACCTCAACAACGTCCCATTAAAGAGTCAGTCAGCCGGCGTGCACCGTTGGACCAAAATGCTATATTCATTTATTTATTTAGATCTATTTTGAAATGTATTATTTATTTATTTAAAAATGTATTATTTATATATGTATTATATAAATATATATATAAAATGTATTATTTACATTATATTTTATATTATATTTACATTATTATGTATTATTATATATAAAATGTATTATTTATATATATATATATATATAACACGATTGTAATGCTCCATTTTTATATTTTATTTTTATTTATTAACGATTGTAATGCTCGAGTAGTTTAAGTCTTTATTTTATACATGAGATTAGTATGCTGTTGTTTAACATTTTATTTGCTCCTGGCTGTACAATAAGCCACCATAAACCTTTAAAGTATAAAAGACTTGCAAAAATACCAATAGTATGATGACAGATTTTTTTTGTATGCCGTGATTTTTGGTCGCATCGCCCAGCACTACCTCCAGCTCCACACCGCCCTAGTTTAAGCTGTTTAGCGAGTTTTTTTTCACGTACCTCTCGGTGGTAAGACGGATCTCCCCTTGTCCGTCTCTGCCAGGTGACGGTGGTGTCCGTGGCTTCCCCGACCTCCAACGCCTCGCACAAGTCGCTGACGCTGCCGGTCAACGTAGCGCTCGGCCAGCAGATCCTCACAGTCCAGCAGTCGGCATCTCCAGTCAAGCTGACCACCAGCCACCCCTCCACACAGGTACGACCAGGGCCGGTCACCGGTTATCGTGCGCTGGAGTGGGTAACCGGCGACGGGGAGGTGCGTGCCGATAACGTTGGACGACTTCTGCTGCTGTCGTGCTGCTGAAAGACAGCGTGTGTCACATAGAGCCCGGAATATATCATTAACTTCTATAAGCCACAATACGGTATCCCAAATCTGTCATTTACATTTTTTGTGCGCAGAAAGGAAAGCAATGTCATTTGGTGAACTAATTGATGATTCTTCTTCTTATTTTTCCTTATCTATTAATTAATTTCTTCAAATCGTTTTGTTTATTTCACTATATTTTAAAATCAAAACATAAGTAAAACATATACATTTTACTATTAAATAAAAGCAGCACATCCTCTCTCCCAACACTGCGGTCACACCAAAGGTGTTTCGAATATCACACTTTTACACTCGTGAGTTCATTCGCCCACTATTTGTGGTTTATTTCCTTCATTTGCACTTTAGAGGGGGCGTGGCTTATCTTATCTTAAACAGTTGTCGTTTCCGCCATCCACCACTATTTCTGCTTTATACTTGTTGTGGACGTCCCATAAGCGTCGGAACATCAAACACCCTCGTGTTTGGGTTCATAACTAATATCATATATATATATATTTATACATAACACCACCCGTGGGCTCACACAGCTCGGTGACTTTCACTGACTATTTATGAATGACTGCCATTGGACATCAATATTTCCTTCATTCACATCCATTACGTCTCTCTGCATCAACTTTTCATGAGATCTACTCTGGTGAAGAATTCTCACCGCTGTTGGTGTGAACTCAGCTTTAGCGTCCGGATCCAGAGAATATTTGGCTTGCCGTTTGTTTTAAAAGAGACGGACGTGATTTAATCATTAATCCATCTATTTATGGATTTATTGACTTCTAAGTTTACTCTGTGGGTCAGCCGCAGATAACGGTTAATGGATTTAACGATACGGTTTGCACGCCACGGTAGCACGATCGAGAGTTCACGTGAAAAAAAACTGCAAAATGATCTGTTTGTTTGTTGCCTTGAATTGGATTCAACTGATGAAACGGGTGTCGTCTTTACGTGCGTTACATTGTGCTCTGAAGTTGCCTCGCTGCCAGGAAGAGAGCGTATCTTGTTTACAGAGCATAACTTATATGATGTGCAATCTAACGCTGGCCTTCATGAGGTTCCTCATTGCGTGAAAAATAGATGCAGTTGCTCTCGTCCTTATCTCGTTATTATGAAAGAACATTGTGCAGCAATTTATTGTTCATGAGGTTGTGAAAGTTCTTTGATTGAACTCAAATGTACTTTCATATAAAGTTTCTGTCACTTAAACTTAAAATTTCCGTCATTCATTTCTCAGAATATCAAACCCATGCAGTCTGTGACCATGGGGGGGGTCGGCGGCTCCCAGTTCAAGACCATCATCCCGCTGGCCAGCCAGCCCAACGTGCAGCAGATCCAGGTCCCGGGCAGCAGGTTCCACTACGTCCGCCTCGTCACGGCAACGACGGCCAGCAGCTCGGGGCACCTCAGCGTTCCCAGCACCAGCTCCATACAGACAAGTGAGCCCTTTTTTAATGGTTTCCACGGTAACGACAGGTGGACGGAAGCTTTTTTTCCAGCTGCAACTTAACTCTTTTTGATGTCACACAGCCAAACCCATGGTGGTCAGTACCGGAGCGGTCAGGATGTCCGTGCCCATCGTCCCAGCACAGACCATCAAACAGGTAACGGCGGGTTTTTATCGTTGATCCATGTTGTGTTTTTACACCCGACTCGGATAGCAATCTGAAGAGTTTCTATAATAAATATCGATGCTTGTCCTGAGCTGCGTTCGTGGATTGTGTCTCCTGCAGATGGTGCCGAAGCCCTTGACGTCGGCGCCGATGATGACCACCACTCAGACCCAGCAGCGGCTCATCATGCCCGCCACGCCGCTGCCGCAGATCCAGCCCAACTTCACCAACCTCCCCCCGGGCACCGTTCTGACTCCAGCTCCAGGAGGAGGGAACGTGGGCTACGCAGTCGTGCCGGCACAATACGTCACACAGGTTAGTAGGAATGCCCCCCCCAGTGGTTCTGTTACCATTACTTTAGAGATCACAGAGTGAGATGTCCTCGTTTCTCTGTCTCTTTGTGCTTTATTCTGAGACGCATGCACACACACACACACACACACACACACACACACACACACACACACACACACACACACACACACACACACACACTCACACACAATGGCGGGGAGGAAACAAAGATCCAAAGTGAAGCTACGTTTGACTGTAAAGTAGACGCTGAGAACAACAAGCCGATCGTCAATCCGTGATGTCGTCACAAGATGAGAGACAATCACTGAGATCATTGATGATCTTTATGAACTTTGAACTTTTTGAGTTGCTGTTTAAGATTAACAAAGCCATGTTGAATCTTTTCTTCATCCCTTTCTCTCCTGTAGCTCCAGCAGACGCCCTTCGTGACACTCGCCAGCAGCTCTGGCTTCCCCGCGTCCACCGGCATCCAGACTCAGGCCAGATTGCCGCTCAATGGGTAATGAAGGCAGTTCGTATGTCACAAAAACATTCTTTGCCTACTTGGTAAATGGGCATGTTATATTCAACAGACTGTATTTGCCAAAACTAATACGACGCTATAGTTTCTCTTGGTAAATGTTGCATTTACCTGTAATGCAAATAATTAAAGAACCTAGAATGTTATAAAACATATCACCTCTATGTGACCTACATGAGAGTCGAGTGGCTTCTCTTGATGCTCGTCATCGGGTCCGATTCCCTGTGACATTGGGCAAAGTAATTTATGATGGGACAGAGTGGGACATACTGTCTGACCCACGGGGAGTAAAGACCCCGCTGCAGTAAAATGAGAGGTTTTCTAAAAGGGAGTCTGGCAGCTGCAGAGCTTTGCTTGTGGAAACACTACCGCTCTTGTCCACAGGGGTCGCCAAAACTAACTCAAATTAAAATGAAAGTTCCTTGTGCTTTAATAAAGTACCCATTCTTTACACATGGCCCTCCACCTCTTTTCTCTCCCTCCACCTTCCTTGCCTCCCTCGAGTAAACGTGTAAAGCTCATGAAAATCCCACTTAAAATAAATATAGATTCATATGATAAACAAAAGAGTATGACGTTTTAAAAATAAAAATGTAGGACTTTTATGCAAAGTGATTGGTTGAACATGTTTTATTTATTTTAATATGTATTTATTGGCTCGCAGCTTGTCACCAGCCGAAACGACCTCGAGACCGAGGAAACCGTGCAACTGCACCAAGTCACAGTGCCTCAAACTGTAAGTAGGGTTTAGACCCGTTGACCTCTTTGATGGTTTTCACATGTATTTCTATGTCGGTCCGTCTCTGTTTGTGTTTGAGGAGCACCGGCTCGTGTTTTTCTTCCCTTAGATACTGCGACTGCTTTGCAAACGGAGAGTTCTGCAATAATTGTAACTGCAACAACTGCTTCAATAACCTGGAGCACGAAACGGAGCGTCTCAAAGCTATCAAGGTGAGGTCGGAGGCGTTTGTGGAACGGGTCGTTAACATTTGTGTTCCTGTACCACGGATGAGTCACGGGTGGAAATGGCGTTTTTTTTTCTTCTTTTTCTGCACAGACGTGTCTGGACCGAAACCCAGAGGCCTTCAAACCCAAAATTGGTAAAGGCAAAGAGGGCGAGTCGGACCGTCGACACAGCAAAGGCTGCAACTGCAAACGGTCGGGCTGCCTGAAGAACTACTGCGAGTGTTACGAGGCGAGTTCTCCCTCACAGCGTTGTTGTTTTCAAAAATATAGATCTATTAATTTTGATTTTTACAAATTAACAAGACAGGACTTTGAGGATACAATAGAAAAGGAAAGGAGGAATACAATGGTAAAGAACAACAGCAAAACAGACAAAAAAAATGATTGAAAACATTTGAAAAACCACAGCAAATGACCCCTTTGCACATCACCAGTCTGACATAAGTACATCTTGGTTCTGTCGTAGCTACCAGTGTTTTAAATCTGGCAGAGGAAATTCCAACCCGGAGGGGTCCACCATGTCTAAGACAGGTTTCCATATCTTGACAAATTCCTTGACATTGTCATAGAGGCTGTGGGTCTCTGTGGTGTACCGGTATTTACACGTGTGATTTCCCGTTCCCTTCCCCCTCCGCAGGCGAAGATCATGTGCTCGTCCATCTGCAAGTGCATCGGCTGCAAGAACTTTGAGGAGAGCCCGGAGAGGAAGACGCTGATGCACTTGGCCGACGCGGCGGAGGTGAGGGTGCTGCAGCAGACCGCCGCCAAGACCAAGCTGTCGTCGCAGATCTCGGACCTGCTCATGAGGACGACGCCGGTCATCTCGAGCGGAGGCGGGAGGTATCGTGAAACTTCTCTCTACGACATGAGTTGCACGAATAATTTGCATTGTTATATGGAGGATGCATTTTTTTTTTATTTTTTTTTTTTTGACAAATATTTTTATTGTTGTCTTTTCCACAATGCACAAACAAACACAAGACAAAACAAAACAAAAGGCACAACAAAATAACGTATAGGCATAGAGATATCAATATCACTAGCATTTTTTTGTTAAGTGTTACTGACTGTTCCTCAACAGAGAACAAAACAATAACAATAGAAGATAACAGATATGCATATGCACAAATAGATACATATATTAACCGACAAATGGAATGCTACATTATTCCTTAAATGTGACTTGTGAGAGAAAAAATAAAAGAAAATAACATACATACATACATACATACATACATACATATATACGTATGTATGCATTCCAGAAATTCCATAAATGAGCCCCAAATGTTTGTAAAGGTGTTATATTTATTTTTAACTACATAAGTAAGTTTCTCCAGGGCAAAGCACTGCAGTATTCCCTCTATCCACTTTTGTTTGCTCGGCCTGTGGACAGATTTCCAAGCCATCTCAATATTATGTTTGGCTTCCAGAAGGCAGTATGTGACCATCTTTTTTTTTGCTTTTGTTAAGTGTACTGTTAGCTGGGAAACACCCAAAAAGGAGGATGCATTTAAGTTAATCTGCTGATTAGTTTGTGTCGGTCTCTGTGTAGTCGCAGTATTTATGGGCTCCAGAGGTGATGGAAGCATAACGACCTGGTGAACGCGAGAGCATTCAGCACTTTTCCAGCACGATGCCACGACAAATACGACAAATTTGTCGACTCAGACACAAAGCCTGTCTGTCTACGTCCGAGCAGCTCAAACACAGTTTCCGAAAAGTCGGCGCAGAGTTTAAAGTAAAGACTGAAGTAACGGATTCATGAAACCGTGATATTTGTTTTGGTGCGTGACACACCAGGCAAATCAGTTCTACTTTAAGTATCTAGCAATAGCAAAATACACTTATCGCCTATTTTTTACAGATTTTCCTGTGTTTGAAAAAAGAAATGCAAATATGCACTATTTATGGTGGGAAAAGTTTAGTTCTCCTAATAATAATATTATAATAATTATAGCCAGGGTGTAATGTTAACTTTTAAAACTTTCCACCAGCTTTTGGTTGCATCATTTAGTCACTTTATATTTTAAGTAGTAGTTACTATGCAGTTATATGTCAGTTTAATAATGCCAACATGACTTAAAAGAAAAAGTTATTTTGTAGAATGCGTTATCAATTATTTCACCGAATTGTAATCTTAAGTGTCATAAGTCAACATTTGTTTACAGTTGATTACAATCCCTCCTGGGCTTTATGGCTTTTTGCCCTCTCTGTATTTGCGCGCCCTCTGGTGTTTGGCAGAATAATTCCCGCCGATCCCAAACAGCCGAGAGCATGAAGGGTGGCGTATTCTCCGACTGAATGCCCTCGCTCCGCTCCGCCCGCAGGTTGCCGTACACGTTCGTGACGAAGGAGGTGCTGGAAGCGACGTGCGAGTGCCTGATGGAGCAGGCCAAGAAGGCGGAGCAGGCCCACCAGCCTCAGGTGGAGGCGGAGCGGATGATCCTGGAGGAGTTCGGACACTGCCTCATGAGGATAATCAGCTCCGCGGGGAAAGCCAAAGCCGACTGCGCCTCCATCAACTGCTAAGTCGGGCACTCTGGCAATCTCCACCCTCTGACTTAACCTCCCTGCTGCGTGGGAGGGGGGGCGGCGGGGGCCGGGGGGGCAACGGATTACTCTCCGTCTCGGACCCCCGGGGTCTCTGTCCTACGGGGAAACGGGGTCGTCCCTCTTCATCAAAAGGGGGAACAATGGCCTGAAAGTAGATTCCCCCCTCGCCTTGGACGCGCTGAGGCCAGCTGGAACAACAAGCGCGGAACAGACGTTTGCAAACGGACAAATGGACAGAGCTGACCGCCTCTGGCGGACCCTCGATCACCTGGCTGTGACGGACAGAACCGACTGAACAAGGTAGCGCTGAACAGGGATTCCTTCGCTTTTATTTCCCCCACAGGGCTCTTATCAAATCTGTTTGTGTTCTTTTATTTTATTCTTTTCCCCCCCTTACTTGTCTGTAATTTCCATGTCATGATTTGTGCTTACAGTAGACAAACATCATCTTTTGATATTTATTTTGACACGTATAAATGTGTGGCTTATAGTGCTGCGAACTGATCATTATTAACCGAGGCTAGGTGACGTTTCTTTCAATGAAAAGGAGTAGAAAAACACACACACACACACACAGCACTGCTCACAATAGCTTGAAGATGGCTGGGTCGGTGGAGGTACGCATTTCTTCTGGTGCTGCTTTCAGTCACGTGCTTACTGTGCGTTTAAAACCCCCCGCAATTAATGGAAAAACAATGATGCCCCCGGGGGCAGACAAGGGAGATGACTTCTGCATTTGACGTTTCACAGCCAGGAAAAGCACAGCGGTCCATTTATGACGCTTTCTTTTGTATGTGTGGCGGTCTCTGTGTTTTGTGTGGTGCCACTACACAACAACAACAACAACAACAGATCTGCTTGTCAGAACGTGGAGCAGCTCACTTTTCTGATTTGGTGGGGGGTGAGCAATTATGTGCGAGAATTCGCCACCGTAAATCTCCACATTTTAAAAACAATGTTTGTGTGTGTGCGGCTTTTCACTTAGTGTGGCCCTTCACAAGAAATATATAAACACTTCATTTCTGACGTTGTCGGACCAATAGTACAGCAAAAGAACTAAATCTTACTGGGAAATGTTAAGAAAAAGACCTAAACCTTGTTTTCTCAATTAGCCTTCTTGTTGAAGGTAAACTGGTCCTACATGAACAGTTTGAGTTATTTAAAGTCTTCAATGGGGAAATTTGTAATAAGACAATCTTGAGCTTTGTTGCGTATTAATTAGTGAAGAGTGAAAAAAGTTGCTGGTTAAATATTCTCTAATTTGATGCAGAGCTGCTTATTGCAGTCATATCTAATCCTATCTTTGGGCTTAAAAAATAAAAACAAGTTTGTCTATTGCATCATCCCAGGTGTCATTAAATTATAGCGTCAGCTTTTACTATTTTACTTCTAACCGGTGAGTAGGAGAGACGCTTAGACAAAACAAACACGTCGTCATGTGACTGAAACTGTTGAAGCTTTAGCAAAGAACGGCGAGTTCACTTTTCCTCAACGCAAGAGGCTGATTGAGAACGCAAGTGTTTGGGATTTTTTTTAATTAAGATTCACAAGTTCATGTTCATGTTATTATTTGCATCTGTGCTTTTCCTTCTATGAAGCGTCGTAATATCTGCTGTGTGAAATGTCTGTTCAGAGTCGGGTTGTCGCTGAAATTCGCGAGCATCTGGTTGGGAACCAGTGTGACTCTAAAAATGTCAAAGTATGCTAAACAATACAGAGAGAAAGGTGCATTCTGAGTAGGACAACATTATTTTTCTTTCTATCCGCAAATGTCACATGAAGGTTGGTTTGCTCTGTTAGAGACAAACAATGTTAATTCTAATTAAATTTGACTGGAATATGTATTAAAAAATATATAACATAAAAGACACAATTACCCCACTTATTCCAACTTATTGTTGTAAGTGTGTAATGTTCACCCTCTTAGTTGATTTTTGTTTACACCAATTAATTTATATTGTCTGCTCCTGCTAGTTCATCAATTGATACAAACCAACCTGGCCTCCTCTTCAGCAAGGCGTTTACTAACCACACGAGTGTCGGCTGAACAGTTTCACTTGCCCTCCTGACTTTGGAACAGTAATTAAACTATAGCCTTGTTTTAAGCTGAACATGTGTCTGTTTTTCTTTTCACTGTAATGAAATGCCTATATTTATTATTATATGTATTCATATTTTGTATATAATTATATTTATATATATTGTATTTATTTTCTATATTTAATTATGTATGTTATGTATTTATATAATCTGTGTGTACATGTTATATTATTTATATATTTATATTATATATGTTATGTATTTATATAGTATATTTATATAATATATATATATATATATTATATTAAAATTCTATTTATATAGGTATATTCTATTTATACATTATATTTATAAATGTTATATTATTTATATATTTGTCTATATTAAATATATGTTATGTATTTATATAGTTTATTTATATAATATATCTATTATATTCATATTGTATTTATATATTTATATTGTATTTATACATTATATTTATTAATGTTATATCTATTATATTTATAAGTATATATTATATTTATAGAGAGAGCGAGAGAGAGAGAGAGAGAAAAAAAAAAGAAAGAAAGAGAGCGATAGGTAGCGCTAATGCCCTCTTTGAGCCTAAACTGGCATTAAAGTAGAAGAAGACGAAGTAGAAGACGAAGAAGAACTGAGCTCTGGTGCAGATACGAAGCAGCTACAGGGAGCACGAGCTCCATAATGGAGGTCCTCTTCGAATATTGATAGCAAAAGGAACATTTAAATTCCGCTTAGGTAAGTAAATGACCTAATTAAATCCGTCATTACTATGTTATTGATGAATGGGCGCAACTGGGGCCAGTCGTCCCACGTAACAGTTAACTTAGTAAAAGCCTGAGCACGTGGTCGGGAGGAGACTTCGTGAATCATCTAGTTTAATGTAATATTACTCAACAACCAAGATTCATGAGCAAACACAACACGACTAATACACAACACGACAAAACACAACACGAATAAAACACACTTTTCCGACTATATCTGGATTAATCACAGACTTGCACTTTAGTAGCACTTGAATGGCTCTTATTATTGTTTTAAAAAATAAAGAACTGTGCTCAAATAAAGTATACTGTGCTAAGATACACTTTTGATGAAGTAACACTTCTAATTACCTTTTGTTTTGAAGGATCAAGCTGAAGAACACCAGTTCCAGTGAAATGAGCACGTGGGCCTGACGTCCATTCATGTATGTATTGCAGTTTTATTCTAATATATAGTAAAGTGAGAAGCCATCCCAATGATTATAACAATCACTACCCATCTGACCCACCCATATGTCTGGGGGAGATTATTCATGACTTTTTAAATGAGGGTTTTGGTATTCATTTACCATCTAAAGAGATGCTGTGTGATTCAAACTTAGCCTAACATCTGCATTTTGTCTTTTAGGGTCGACCTGCTGAAGTGAAAGTAAGTTATTCACAAGACTACATCAAAAGCATTGGACTGAAAGTTATTTATTACCAAATAAACACATTTTGAATTGAAGTTGGTGGTGTTCTTTTGGGGGCATGGTGGTGTATCTGAACATGTTTTATTATAGGTGTGTTGACTCCATTAGCCAAGATAGATGATTCTCATATATTGTGTCTTTAAATCATCATTTCAATCCCGGTGTTGTATCATTTCATGCTACTTGTCGAGAACTGATACCGTGTGGTATTGCGCATGCGCCGAGTCGATTTTCCTAGTTTTTTTTGACACGCACATAATGTTTTGCCACCCTGTCGATGCACGTCTGATAACGGGGAGTGACATCATCAAAATCCCAATTATTTCCCTAGTTAAAAGTACATTCAGCATGTGTATTGTACAGGTAGTAATAATATGTAGTAATGACATGTAGATCAATGAGTGATAAGCAGTTGCTATTTCTTTTGTGTCAATAAATTATTGTAAACATGAGTTTGTCCACATTATCATAATAAAGCACTGGTTTATTATTAGGGTATTTAGTGTTGAAGTTAAACACTTTAACAGTGAAAAGTGAAACATTGAACTTTGAAAGACAGAACACCGGAACATTGTATTGACAAATACAACCCACATGTGTTTTCAACTGAGAGAAAGAGGACATCATGACAGCTCTCCTGCTGACTTCACACATACATTATAGCTCTCATCTGTATTTACAGTAATGATTCCATACCCACTTCTCAATCACCGCTGGTGCCTGGTGTGCATTATTTATAAAACAGGGCGTTTATCCTTTGCTGTATGGCAGGGCACTTCAATACATTTTTCACAGCACGACTTTCAGGCATTCAAAAGGCGCGTCTGAAAGTTATTTTATAAAAACTTTCTGATTTATTTGATTATAATAATTTAGGATAGGAATATATGAGCATTTATTTCTTCTACCTTTTCTGTCTTTCTGTTTTTAATATTATGAATAATAATATTGTCTTGTATTGCAATTATTGACTCAATAAAATACACAACAACAATAATAATGTAGCTCAGTTCAAATTTGAGGTATAATCATTTTCAAATAAAGACCTTTTCTTTTCCAAAGAAATACTTTTTATTTACTTCTTTTTATATAGATAATTGTTCAACCAAAACTTTAATATTGTAATTTGTTTTTAAAAAGGAGCACATTTGTGAAAACTGGAAAAGTAGTTTGGCTTTTGTAATTTTACATAGATTTTTGTTAATTGATAGCTATTTTGGATAATTATGGAATATATGATATTTTAGCATTGGTAAACATTTATTCTGTATGGATTAATTATCAAATGAAAATATTTGATTGTGTCGAAAAATATATAAAATGCTTGTAAAACGTTTTTCCATAATGTTATATACCGATATAAATGTTGATTATTTCTTACATAATTGTTTATTAGTTGTAAAATAAAAAATAAAAAATGGAAAGATATGTTATTTTAAAGCTTATTTTAATTCATAGCTATCAGCAAAACCACTGCCCTAGATGAGTGGAGAACCACTGCCCCGGACCAGTGGAGAACCACTGCTCCAGACAAGAGGAGAACCACTGCTCCAGACCAGAGGAGAACCACTGCTCCAGACCAGAGGAGAACCACTGCCGCAGAGCAGTGGAGAACCACTGCCCTAGATCAATGGAGAACCACTGCCCCGGAGATGTGGAGAACCACCGCCATTGACCAGTGATTCTCAACTGCCCAAGACCAGTGGACATGTTATTAAATTAATTATAGTTATTATAACCCACATTAATGTATCAAAGATCAAACACACGTTGTTACATTTGATTTGTTCAAAGCTTTTTTTGCCACAATTGGGAAGGATGTAAGCTGCTAACACCTGCTGTGACAGATGTGGTCTCGACCAGAGGTGCTCCACTGCCCTGGAGCATTGGAGAACCTCTGCCCTAGACCAGTGGAGAACCACTGCTCCAGACCAGTGGAGAACCACTGCTCCAGACCACACCTGTCACATGTTCTTAGAAGCTCACAACGACTTATTGAGTTTTGTTCCTTCTCAACTGTGACAAATAAGCGTTGAACAAATGTATTGTTATAACGTGCGTTTGGGTTATAATAACAATTAATTAATTATCTCATGATGGGTGAAAAAGGTGACCCCCCCCCCCCCCCCATGTCACCCTTTTCACTCCCCATGAGTTTGCAGGTAAGTTGCAACTCCCCGCTCCCTCCCCTAAATGCTCAGGAACCTCATGGCCACCTGGACCTTGAGGTTCCTGTGCATTTAGGCTCCTGGGTCTCATGAGGGGTGAAAAAAGTGACCCCCCCCCTCCCCCCCACCG
This sequence comes from Liparis tanakae, assembly GCA_036178185.1. Taxonomy (NCBI): domain Eukaryota; kingdom Metazoa; phylum Chordata; class Actinopteri; order Perciformes; family Liparidae; genus Liparis; species Liparis tanakae. The sequence continues at coordinate 14,294,084 of CM070090.1, read as the reverse complement.
TAAAGACTCAGGAACCTCATGGCCACCTGGACCTTGAAGTTCCTGGGTCTCCACCCGCCATCAAGGCCACCTGGGCCTTGATGTTCCTTGTTTCCCCATCATGGATGGTACCTGGATCTCTTGATCCAGGTCTTATTTGTTTTTGCCTTCATGTCCATCTTTATTTCCTGAGGTTTTATCTGCCTCACCGGACAAGGATCCGGGAAGGTGATCCTTGGAAATATTTTTTTGACTCTTGGAACGTCAACAAGAGAACTTTCAACCTTCTGCTCTGGGATTTCTTCAGAGATCATGTTTACCTCAGAAGTAATGTCGAAAGTTTTTCTCTTTTTTGTCACACGGCTGGACATCACCGGGATGTCTGCGGAAGTCATTTTTACCACCGTTTTGACGTTTAAGAAGTGTCTTTTCTTAATCACACGGGAGGACTTCTCCGGGTTTACTCTGCTGTGCGGGAAAACTTCCTCCGAAGTCATTCTCACCACAGTCGTAACCTCCGGAGTCGTCTCCGTATTACTCATTCCAGCGGAGGACATCTCTGGGATTAATTTGCTGTCTTGCAAAGTCTCTCCTGAAGCCATCTTTACGAACGTGGTGACCATGAAGGATTTTCTCTTCTTGGTCACAGGGGAGGACATCTCTGGGACTGTGTTGCTGTCTTGCTGATGTTCTCCGGAAATCATATTTACCACAGTGGTAACTTCAGAGATTTTTCTCTTCTTTGTTGCTGAAGAGAAAATATCTCCAGAAGGTACGTATACGTTGGTGGTAAATTGGATGATTTCTCTCTTCTTGATCACAGGGGAAGACATGTCTGTGATTGTGCGAGTGTTCTTGTAAATGATATGCTTATTCAAGGGTAATGGTCCGTTGAATCCTGGAAATTGTTGCACACAAGTGGTTACCAACTGTCCCTACTTATAGACGTTCGAGCTGTGATGTCACTGACCATATACCTTTGATCAGCGACGTCAAAAATGCTCTGATCAGTGACGCCCAGAAGCGCAGCTTCTGTGGAGTTCTAAGTCCATGACGTACCGCACAATATTGACGTGTTCAAAATACCCGGAAGTGACTTGTTATCCCAGAATGCATTTCACCAGCAACCGAAAACAATGGCGGATGAGAAAATAAACAACTGACAGTTGACTTTAGACATACTACTGTTGTTGTCAGGGAATGTAATGTTAGGATATTTTCAGGCGAAAAGTTAGTAGTTTAGAAATCAAATCTGTGGTCGGTTTGTTTTGATTCAGCCTCATAAAGATCTGCGCCGTAGATTTGAGGTTCTGCTCGCTCACTGAGCTCCGGAGCACCGGGCGGTCAGCGCGCCGTGTGGCCGCCGACAGCAGCCTGATTTCGGCAGGACTTTTTAAAATGCTCCGCTGGCTCTGATGTCTCCGTAAAGGTTAAACATGAGAAATAATTCTGTTTGGAGAATCTAACAAGCACAAATAGTTTATTATTTATTCACTGTAACGTTACATCAGTTTGACTGAGGGTTAAAATTAATAAATTCACGTTTTAATCAAACTTTAACGTTTAACCCATGGTGTCTTTTTACTTTTTACCGAATTGTTTGTAATTACATGTATAATATAACTACTACAATTTTGAAAGAAGGCTTTAACTCTATTATTTCTACTATCGTCATCCGAGTTAAATATGCTTTATACCTGCAGGGGTTTTATATACAACAATGAGCACGATATCAGAACATAAAAGAAAGTGCTTTAAAGGTTTAAATGAACAGATTAATATGAAAAATGAATATAAGCATGCATGGATTTATTATGTTATAATTAGTTTGTAAAGCGGGAGATTGTTCAACATATTCAATTTAAGTACATACATATGATTTTATGTATGAAATACAACAATTCAATTATTAATAACATTACATATATATGTATCCTCCACAATCATTTATTTTCAAAGACTATTTTGAATAGTTAAAACTCAATGTTCATGGAAGTAAAATGAGATTTATTAAATAATATGTCATGTTAAGCTAGTTAGCATGTTAGCAAGGTGAACCTATAGTTAGCATGCTATCAGTGTAGAATATGCTAAACAATAGCATTTTAGATCACAGTAAAAAATACTATACTATTACTTAGTTATTATATTAGTTATACCTATTATAATAATATAATTATTATGGTAAATGTTGTTATATACAGTCTGTGGTGTAAGCTATATGATGTAAAACTACAGCTAGCATGCTAGCAGGGTTAGCACGACCCGTCCCCCCGGAAGTCGTCGTTCTTCTTCGTGGCAGGAGTACATCGCTTCTTAGTGCCACGTTGATGGAGCCCAGTGGGGACGTGGAAATCTGTCTGGAGTCTGTAGCCGGGACCCGGTAGCCTCCTTCTTGTGTTTTCTTTTTTAAATCACAAAGCAGAACCTTAAAAAAGGGAACCTTTAGTGCGGGCGGAGGAGCGTTTGTCACGTATCGTATGTGTTCACTTGAGAGGGACCAAAGAAGGGAAGGTAAGCCGCTTTAAAGGAGTAATACGACCTATAGTGTAACTGTCGTCCTACTGTTATCTATCTTTGCAGGCAGCTAGCGGGCTCTGTCCCTGGAGGACATGCTGTACCTGGGCACGCATTCACGAAAAGTGACAATATACTGCAACCAAAACCAGTTTTCTGCACATTTAACTCCAGACACTCGTTCGTTGTCAGTGCAGTGCGGCTTTTAAACGGCCCGTCAGCTGTTAGCGTGCAGCTAGCTGGTTTTGTACTTTTTGTTTTCCCCACTGTTAACCTTTGATTGAAGAAAGTACGCCTGCTGGTTCCTCCCTTTTCTACATATCTAGATGCTGCATCTGCTGCAACATCGCGTTGCACGAGAGGCAACGAGTGTAAAGTCAAATAAGCCCCTTTGTCTACTCGTGTAACGTTACATACTGTGTTTGTTACAATAGCCGGAATGAATGGTGAACATGCACAACTCAAAGGTTATGTAACATTATACAAGTAATGTTATTATATATATATATATATATATATATATATATATATATATATATATATATATATATATAATAACATTACTTGTTTATAAACATTACTTGTTTATAAACCTGTCACAGGCATTGACTGGTTTTACTAGACTTCTTATCTTTAGAGCAAATATTTGATTGCACTCGGTTTCCAATTTATATCAATACGTGTAAACTAAATAACTAAATCATCACTCTGTTTAGTGCATTGGCATTTCAACAGCACCACAAACACCATCCTCCAACATGTGCATTTAAAAACGCCTCTTTAAAACACTTTAAAACCCCAACTGAACATTATAACCTTAATGAGTCAGTTGTATTGGACTTTGTCATCTGTGGTGACTCCGGCAGAAGCCACATGGAGAAAAAAACTAAATAAATGCACTTTTTTTCTTCTTCCTCAGGATGAAACTTAAAGAGATCAACCGCACAGCCATCCAGAGCTGGAGCCCTGCACAGCACCACCCCATCTACCTTGCGACAGGTAAGAGCATGCAGCGAGCACCTTGCACAGGCCGGCTGCTATCTGGTGTTTTCCCTGCACATTATATAACGCTTGTCTTTCAGCCATCCGTGTGGTCTCATCGGATTCCCAGAGCATGCATCTTATTTGTTTGCCCCCTTTGGTCCACTGGCAATTGACAATAACAGTAAAAATTGTTCCTGCAGAAATTTTTGTTTTTGTTTATTTGACATCATGTGAAGGAGGACACTGAATCACACACAATAAAACAATATAGGAAAACTGCTTGATCTCTCTGATTATAAAGACGGCAGAGATGCAGGAGTGCAGGGTCAAGTACAAATGGGGTCTTAAGTTCCTTTAACTATACATCGACTCACTTAGTTGATGAGCGTGAACTTAATGCACATTTAAAATAACTGCACTACATAAACAAGAGGTGAGCGTGAACTTACTGAGACATATTTTATTTAGACTGAATGTACACCATGGTATTGGTCGTGATGAATATCATTATATCTGTAGCAACACGTTTACCTAGGAATATATATATTTTTAAATACATTATTTTCTTTTTATTTGAACATTGAATCAGATGTTACCACCTTTTCTTCTTCTTTTTTATTTATTCATCAGGGGTGCAAACAGCTTGTGCCATTGATTTTGTTTGCAATCACTTTCCATCATCTTAATTTTCTCCAACTGTCGAGATGTTATTGAAACTTTCGTTACAATTAATGTTTTAAAACATAATAATTACACATGTTTGACCAAATGAAAGGATTTCTTAAAAAATAATGTGCCTGCTGCAGTTAGGAGTGAATCTCTCGATGAAAGTGTCTTAGTTAGTATTCTTAAGTGTGATATTCAGAAGTCGGGTAAGTAAGGAGCTTGGATACGAGGAGACAGCATCGTGCATCATGTGACACCCACGATGTGTGTGTTCTCTCTCTGCAGGAACATCAGCCCAGCAGCTGGATGCCTCCTTCAGCACCAATGCCTCTTTGGAGTTCTTCGAGCTGGACTTGACTGATCCGTCTCTGGACATGAAGTCATGTGGCAGCCTCGCCTCCTCTCACAGGTAATAAAAGCTGCTGATGTTTTCCACATTTTTTCTCTTTCTGTGTACAGCTGTTCACTAACATTGTGCCCATTGTGCTCATAGATATCACAAACTGGTGTGGGGTCCCTATGGAATGGACGACGAAGGCCACCCATCTGGGGTCCTTATTGCCGGAGGCGAGAACGGCAACGTGATCCTGTACGACGCCGCCAAGATCATGGCGGGAGAGACCGACGTGATCATCGCTGAGAGCGACAAGCACACGGGGCCCGTGAGAGCGCTCGACGTCAACCCGTTCCAGGTGGGATCCATTTGCCTCTAGGCTCGCTGAGTTTTTAAATATCGACTTCATGCATTGAGTTGAAAAGTGCAGAAACTCACTTTGTATTTATTTGTTCTCTCTTGCAGACAAACCTGGTGGCATCCGGTGGGAATGAGTCTGAAATCTATATCTGGGACATGAATAACTTTGGCTCTCCAATGACACCAGGACCTAAAACTCAGGTATTTAAAAAAAATGATCTATCAATTAAATATGTATATACATGATTTATTTGGTACTATAATTAAAAATCTCAATGATTCATTTGAATTTTCTTCATATTAATATTTCTAAAATTAAAATGTTAGAACGAAACATATACTCTACTTTTACTTAAGATTTAATCAAATGAACCTAAAACACTGACAATAAGGCTAATTCTGGGTAGATAATAACGAAAATAAGTATGAAACACAATGTAAAAAATCATACCCTCTAAAATAAAGAAAACACATTTTGAATTTAAAAGCAGAAATCTAGTCTGCTAATCTTTCCAGGGTTCATTTCCACTGTCAAAACATGAAGTTCTTTTTATATTGGATTTGAATGATTTTTTCAATAAAGTGATCGGTAAAAAAAAAAAAAAATCTGTCTCATCTCCTGCGTGTATAAACCGCTTGTGACAGGGTTAATGAATGTATAATGAGAAGAAGAGCTCATGTTGTTGTCCCCAAGCCTCTGGAGGACATCGGCTGCGTGTCGTGGAACAGACAGGTGCAGCACATCCTGGCCTCTGCCAGCCCGAGTGGCCGAGCCTCCGTGTGGGACCTCCGCAAGAATGACCTCATCATTAAAGTCAGCGACCACAGCAACAGAGTACGTTGTTCCCTTCACACTCGGATGAAGTCTCAATTTGTGAGTCAACATTCTCACGATCGGCTCAAACTGTTAATTCTTTTTTTTAATTAATTTTTTTAGATGCACTGCTCCGGTCTGGCTTGGAACCCCGAAGTCGCCACTCAGCTGGTCTTGTCGTCGGAGGACGACCGGATGCCCGTCATCCAGATGTGGGACTTGCGTTTCGCTACCTCTCCTTTCAAGATATTAGAGAACCACACACGGTAAACACACACCTGGACCGTGAAGCGTTTCCTTTGCGGCTTTCCTGATCGAGTGGCTTTTTTAAGACGCGCCTGTGCGGTCCTTCGTCAACAGAGGCGTGCTTTCCATCAACTGGAGCTTGGCTGATCCCGAGCTGCTCCTGAGCTGCGGGAAGGACAACAGGATCCTGTGCTGGAATCCAAACACAGCCGAGGTAACGTTTTTGAATACCCAGCACGACTCCGCTGCTTCAGTTTAAAAAGCTCCAGGGTGGCTTCACTGGATTTAGACAACTTAAAAGAAAAGGACCATTCTTGTTGTGTGAATCTAGTTAAACTAAAACATAAACCTGACTGTTTTGAGTCTATTTTCTGCAGAGGAGTTTGACCTATAACACCGACTGAGACACTCTTAATATTTCATTCATTCATCGTCATCATAACAAAAGGATTACATTCAACCTTTCTAGGAGAGAAAGTATCCTCAGCCAGGTTTTATTGGGCATCCTGCCCTGAATTTTTTCTCAATAAGCCTGAATGGTTTCCCCTCGGGCAGCAACACCACGCCTACGTTTTAATAAGTATAACTTGTGTTGCGTCTACGCCCAGCGTCTACATGACTAAAACCAGTAAAACGGAGACATTAGAAAACGCTGCTGACGCTTCTTGGGGAATCTCGTTTTAGGCTGAACAGTCGGTCAAAAACACCTAATAAGTCATATTTCACAGGATCTTATCATATTTTATTATCATATTAAAAAAAAATGTATACGATTGTTATGCACCAGTCAGCGATTCTTATTTCGGTTAACGGTGATCATTTCTGAAACTGCCATAATTCGCTTGACTCGATGGAGATGGATGGAGCTTCAGTCAATCCTCTGCCTGCGTCCTCAGGTGGTGTACGAGCTGCCCACCAGCAGCCAGTGGTGCTTCGACATCCAGTGGTGTCCCAGGAACCCCGCGGTGTTGTCTGCCGCCAGCTTCGACGGACACATCGACATTTATTCCATCATGGGCGGGACCAACCCGGCGCAGAGCCAGAGACACGCCGACCAGGTGAGAGGAACGGCCGTTATCACGAGGTGCAGTGAGGAGATGGTTCGGTTTGGTTTGTAGAACCCAGCATGCAGCATCCTCTCAAATAAACTCCCCAAAAGTACGTTAACAGGGAAATTAAACAAGGAAGAAACCTCAGGAGACGACAGAGGTGTGATAGATGTCAAGAACATAAAAGACACACCATAGTCATCATCATGACATAACGTACATATGAGAGGAGTCATAGCAGGAGTAGCACCAACGATGGCAGAATATCAATACAACAAGTTAGACGAGTAATAATATCAGCAGTGGATATGTTATTGAGTAATAATCAGGGTTGGTACGGTCATGGAAAACCTGGGAAGGTCATGGAATTTTAAAATGGTCATTTCCAGGCCTGGAATAGTCATGGTAAAAATCATAAAAGTTTGGGAAAAGTCATGGAAATTTGTTATAATCACATGTTCATTTACACCGAGTTTGAAATAATTAATATGTTTTTTAAAGAAAGACGCTCAGACTATAAGCCGGCGTACGCAATCAATACGCACAATTTTCTAAAATGTTCATGTTTATACCGAGATTTTAGTTGAGTCATGGACATTTGGTTAAGTCATGGAAAATTCATGGAAATCCATTGGTCCAAATGTGGAAGAACCCTGTGAGTAATAATGATGTTAAAAGCTTTAATAGTTAAAGAAATGTGAGGAATAATAATATGAGTAGCAGCTCACAGCAAGACAACACGTTGCAATGGTCTGCTTTCAGATCGTATGTTTTATCGTTGCTCGCCTGAAGCTCCAAACCTTTTGTTCACATTCATTCATTCCCATCGTGAACTTGGATCTCTTCTCTGGTTGTCTGCTCCAGATCAGCAACTCGTTCGTGAACATGGATCCGTTTGGGACCGGGCAGACGCTGCCCCCGCTGCAGCTGCCCCAGGCGGCGGCGGCGCCGCTGACGGTCAACCCCCTGAAGAAGCCGCCCAAGTGGATCCGCAGACCGGTCGGAGCCTCGTTCGCCGTGAGTGTCTTTGGCTTTTTTACGTCCGAGGGTTTGAGCGCCGCCGTTTGCGTTCCCGCCGCCTGAACCGTTCTCCCGGGTGTCGTTCAGTTCGGGGGGAAGCTCGTGTCTCTGGAGAACGCCAAGCCGAACCCGCAGCAGCCGGCGTCGCACATCGTGCGCGTCAGCCAGGTCGTCACGGAAACCGACTTTTTGAAGCGCTCCGACCGGCTGCAGGCCGCTCTGAGCGGCGGCAGCTTCGTGGGATTCTGCCAGGAGAAGATCGACGCGGCGGAAAACGAGTTTGAAAAGACTCTCTGGTCTTTCCTCAAGGTACGACGGGTCTGAGAAGACGTCTGTTCTCTTTTCTGTAATGCCGTCATTCCTTTATTTGAGTTTTCCTTCTTGTGTTTTCAGGCTAATTTTGAAAGTGATATTCGCAGCAAATACCTGGAACTACTGGGGTACGACAAAGAGGAGCTGGCCTTGAAGGTGAGCAGTGTTTCCTAGACGACTATATATATATATTGTTTAATATACGTATAAAGTGTCTCTCAGTGCATCATGTGATACACTTGTTACATTTGTGTTGTCAGATTTCCGCGGCACTGGAGGAAAAGCCTGCAGAGCCTCCGCAGGTATGCTCGGTTAGAGCATTTAACCTCCTGGTTGAGAACGTGGACACCTCTCTCATATCTTAAATTATGAATCTAGAGTCAGGAGAGGGTTAGATTAATAGATTGGTCCACTTCTCCTCTAATAACTAATGATATCTCTACGTCCATTTCAGGTGGAGGCGCCGGCTCCAATCAGGCTGCAGCCGTTACCCGAAGTCAGCATCGTGCCGCCCGCCGGCGCTCCGGAGGAGGCGTTCGATTTGATCGCCGCAGCAGCCGCTCCGCTTTCCGACACTCCCGAAGCGGCCTTCGACCTGATCGCGGCCGCCGCCGTCCCGCCGCCGGCAGACAATCCCGAAGAGGCGTTCGATATAATCGCCGCGGCAGCCGCGCCGCTTTCCGACACTCCCGAAGCGGCCTTCGACCTGATCGCGGCCGCCGCCGTGCCGCCGCTCGCTGACACTCCCGAGGAGGCGTTCGACCTGATCGCGGCCGCCGTCGCAGCCGCGCCGCCGCCCGCTGACACTCCCGAAGCGACCTTCGATATGATCGCTGCAGAAAACCTTCAGCCTGCAGCCACCGTGGAACTGGACTCTGACCTCGACCCCGAGGCCGAGGAGCCGGCAGCAGCCGAAGAGGCAGAAGACGCAGAAGACGCAGAAGACGCAGAAGACGAGGTTCTACCAGAGGAGGAAGCAGAGGAAGAAGAGATCCCCTTGGAGGAGGAAGAGGAGAAAGAGGAGGAGGAAGAAGAGAAGGAGGAGGAGGTAAATCATCACTGAACTACAGTTCACACACACACTATGTTATCGAAGGTTGATGGGACCGTTTCTCAGCTTGGTGGGCATGTACAGACCGGGTCCAGGAGCAGTCAAGCAGCTACTTGCTTTAAGTACTTTAAGTACTTCTGGTACCGCGGCGCCCAGCCAGGGTGGGTCTGGTGCCTCGACGGATGACATCATATGATATGATATGATATGATATGATATGACATCATCTGATATGATATGACATGATTATATTTCTTTATTCGTCCCACAGTGGGGAAATTTCACAAATCACAGCAGCGGTGCACATGAGAGCATTAATGAAAATAAATATAAAACACAAAACTAAATATTAATACTAAATTCTAATACTAAATACTAAATATACAGGGTGGAAATTAAGTAGAGTGCAGAGTAAAGTGCAGAGTTTGCCAGGATCTCCAGCGATCTCCTGCAGTTTGTTGTGCAGCCTGACGTGATGGAGCACACAACAAGTGGTTCATGCTCCGCACAAGTTGTTTGCATCACTCTCTAAATCGTCAGAGGATGTAAGAACTAAATGTACAGCGTAGAGAACAAGCGTCACCGGCCAACCGCCATCAACCAAACGCCACAATTCCGCGGACTCAAACCGTAGACTCGTATCTCCTATTCATGAACTACTTAATTGCTTTTCATGCACGCCCTGTGAAGAAGTCAACATGAAATGGATTACAACGAAAACAAAGGTTGAATAATCCTGTAAACGATTGTTTCAGGAGGAGGAGGAGGCGGCACCAGTGGAGGAGGAGGAGGAGCCCAGTCCTCCGGAGACCTCGGCTCCAGCCGAGGAGGCGGCGGTGGATCCGGCTCCGGCTCCGGCTCCGACTCCGGCCCAAACGGAAGGAGTCAGCCTCAGCATCAGTCCAGGTAACGACGACCCACCACGACATGAGCCTCCCCCCAGAGAGTAGAGATGGGCCGATACCACCTGAGAGGCTGCATGTGGCTTTGTCGAGTATCACATGATGTAGCCGCTCATTTACGCAAAACAGAAACAACAACAACAACAACAGCACTGATTTCCTTGTTAATGCAAACAGCTCACGTCAGAATCAGTAAGTTTGCACAAACAAGGAATTTGACTTGGTAAAGTGACTCTCAGTGTGCTTACACAAAATATAGATTACAATACAAAACAAAACAAAACAGTGCAGTACAAAACAAACAGTGCAACGGTCTAAGAAGTTTAAGAAAGTGACTTAAGAAAGTATATACAAGGCGGAATGGCTATATCCAGTAGCTATATACAGTGAAGGTTGCATCGACTTGCATCGGTTAAGTTATAACGTTATCTCGTTAACTTAAATGCCGTTTTGGGCGAAACAATTGAATGAATACATGTATTTGAAGGCGATGCTTTCACAGCTAAATAAAATAGATGTTAGAGAGAATATTATCATATTTGTTATGCGCTGCTGTCAGATCGGTATTGGAATTGAGAGAGAAGAGATGGTATCAAAACATCACTCCCACAGAGAAAACAAACCACAATCAACAATAATCTGTGGTCTGACTACTTCCTGCTAGATGTGGACGGGCTCATCACTCAAGCCCTGCTGACCGGAGACTTTGAGGGAGCTGTGGAGCTCTGTCTCCATGACAACCGAATGGCAGACAGCATCATCCTGGCCATCGCCGGAGGGGCGGAGCTCCTGGAGAAAACCCAGAGGAAGTATTTCACCAAGACGCACAGCAAGATAACCAAGGTGAGCTCCTGAGTCTTAGTTTCCTATGAAGTGAATTTCTTTTTCCCGCCGCGGTGTAACGGACGTTTGGTCCCGCAGCTGATCAGTGCGGTGGTGATGAAAGACTGGCACGACATCCTGCAGACGTGCGACCTGCACAACTGGAAGGAGGCTCTGGCTGCGGTCATGACCTACGCTCAGCCCGAGGAGTTCTCCTCCCTCTGTGGTGAGTTCAAGGACGCGCGTGTTTCATTAAACTTCCTTGCCGTAAATGTCGTGTCCTCTAACTGGAATCGTCCCCGCTTGTCAGACCTTTTGGGGGGCAGACTGGAGGCCGCAGTGGACGTCCAGCTGCAAGCCCAGGCTTGTCTGTGTTACATCTGTGCTGGGAACGTGGAGAAGCTTGTGTCTTGCTGGACCAGAGCGCAGGGCGGACACTGTCCTCTCTCCCTCCAGGTGCGTCTCGATCTTAAAACGTCTCTTCTGTTCCGTCTTATTGTTTTACCTCTGTGTTTGGCGTCCACCACCCCTGAGGGAAACATTTGACTCGTTAGCCATCTTCTCTAAAAGAAAGTTGCTTGCTGCGACCAAAACATTGTGATGAGAGCAGTGAGACAGCAAAGTTGTGACCTGGAGAGCTGAACGATGTGATGGAAGAGGCTGCAAAGCTCCATATAGCTGAGGGCAACGTCCTTCAGGAGTTGGTATGGACCAACAAATAATATAAAAGCAGAGATCATATTGATTAAACACTCGTCGGGTGTTTAGAAACATGAATTATAATGTTGCTACATGCTGGCCGGATGTGTAAAAAAGCTGCATGCAACTTAATAAGGTGATAGTATTTCAGGGTTGCATGGCCAGAATGGTGGAAACACAAGAACAGAAGTAAAAAGAAGTAGTCAACCGTTTAGTTTCCCAGAAAAAAAGAGTTTGTTATTGCAGCTTAGATCTTTGCTCATGTGATCTGTGTTTCCATCCCTCAGGACCTGGTGGAGAAGGTGGTGGTGCTGCGCCGCGCGGTGGAGCAGACCCAGCGCTCCGGTCCCGCCGCCATCGGCATCCTGCTGGCCGAGAAGATGAGCCAGTACGCCGGGCTGCTGGCCTCGCAGGGCAGCCTGGGCACCGCCATCACATACCTGCCCGACAACACCAACCAGGTGTGTAGCTCGCGTGCGTGTGTGTGTGTGTGTGTGTGTGTGTGTGTGTGTGTGTGTTGAGTTCTTTTTAAGAACTCAGAAATAACTTGGGCTTGATACGAAGAGATGTTTTTATTGTCCGATAGCTAAACGTCCAACGGGCACTCGGTAGAGCGCATACCTGCGCCGCAGCCACATTTTGGCATTAGTTGCATGCCAATTGGATACAAATGTACTATGGTAAAAAGAAGATTTTGACCTTTACATGACCTTGACCTTTGGCCCGATTGATCCCAAAATCTAATCAAATGGTCCCCGGATAATAACCAATCATCCCACCACATTTCATGTGATTCGGTTTAATAATTTTGACTTATGTGAATAACACAAACACACATACAAATGAATACACAGCGATCAAAACATAACCTTCCGCATTTTTTAATGCGAAGGTAATAAATAAAATCAACACATACGATACGTGCACATTCTGGACATCGGACGTTTGGTAACTTAACCTTCTAAGTTTATCTTCCTCCTTTCGGCCTCCCAGGTTTCTGTACAGCAGCTCCGTGACCGCCTCAGTCGAGCTCTGGGGCAGCAGGCGGCTCCGGTTCCGGCTCCGGTTCCGGCTCCTGCCGCTCCGGTACCGACCCAGAGAGCTCCGGCTCAGCGTCCCGCCCCGGCTCAGACTCAGCCGCGGCATACGTTCGCCCCGATCGCCACGGCGCCGCAGCCCACCGCGGCGGCTCCGGTGCCGATGCTCACGCCGGCCGCCTCCACACCGGCACAGCCGCAGTACTACCAGCCAGTAAGTTTCACACACACGCCTTTTATCTTTTGGGAATCGGGACTCGAAACAGGAAGCCAGGCGACAGGTCGCTCTCTAGTGATTTGGGTTTTAACGTTCCGACAGATCTCTTGTCTTCTCACCGAGTAACGGGAAACGTACAGGAAGCAGCTTTTAAACGTCAGCTGGAGTTAATTATCGGCTGAAAGGAAACTTCTATCGTGGTATTAGTAGTTTCTCACAATATAGCATCTTTTCTAAAAGGTCTATTTGAAATAACCACGTTGATTTGTATACTTTTGTTAGAATTAAATTCTGGACAAATGGGTATTTTCGCATTGGATTATAAACCTAAACGCTAAATCTTTAAATGTTCTGAGGTGTTTGCGTTAGTACGCGGTTGTTTTTATCAATCTAGACGATGTAATTGTGTACCACGATATCTCAATGAATGAGTTCATCCCGATTATGACGTTTTTCTACCTTCTCAGCCAACAAAAGGAGATTTTAGAGTTTTAGTTACTTGCAAATAAGAGATTCAAATTGTGGCTCCGCTCTGGATCTGAATGTGACGAAGCATCTCTCCAACCCCTCTCCCTCTCTAACGAACCACCTGGTGAAGCGCATTGATCAGATGTTCAGGGTTTAAATCACATGGGGAACTATTCATGAATAATATGCTTATTGTTTGAAGGGGAAATCATTATCTACAGAGACGAAACTCTATGGTAAAACTTTATTTTTGTGTAATTTGAGCCCTGGCTCTGATCCAATGTGTGTGTGCATTGCCCCCCCCCCCCCCCCCCCCCCTTGTGTTTCAGGTGAGAGCTGCGCCCACCGTCACCTCCTGGAGTAACCAGACCCCCACGGCCCTCCCCAACGCCTCTCCTCTTCAGGTACACACACACACACACATACACGCACACACACACACACACACACACACACACACACACGGAGCTTTGATGACGGCCTTGACAACGAGTGTCTTTGTTGATCGGCTGTTGACGTCGTACTCCTTCCTCGTCACGTGGCACCTTGAACTTTGACCCTCTTCCTCATATATCTGCTGCGCAAAGCATTGTGGGTCAGAATAGCATGCTGGCTTCTACACTGTAAAATGTGAACGATATTTTAATCCTCTGTATTGGGAAACATTACATATCCATGTGAGAGTGGTAGTATGCGTGTTGGATGCGTCTCTCATTTCTCCTCTTCCTCGCGCACGAGAGACGGTCATCGGTGGATTGTTCTCTATGTTGTTGTCGTGACGCACGTTTCACATCTCTTTGTGTGTTTCTGCAGGCGGAGCCTCAGACCTCCATGTACGGGGCTCCTCCCTCCTCCGCCGCTCCTCCGCCCTCCTCCACCCCGGCATACGCGTACTCCCAGCAGTACCAGCGTAGGTGTCTAACGGTTTCTACCCACAGAGGATGCATGAATATATATATTAGCGTCATTAATCCTTTATGTTCATTTATATGAATTGGAAAGAAAAATAAGGTAACAATTTAGTTTGATTGTAAAATATATTTTTATGTAAACACACCAACTTAAAATAGGAGAAAAAGAATAATAATAATACAAGCTGAAATATAGTATTTGTCAAATTGAACTAGTGTGTATATATGAATATATATATATATATATATATATATGAACGTTAATTTTATGAGACAGGGTTGCATCAAACAACACACAACCTTTTTGTTTCTGTCTTCTTTAAACAAACATTTCCTCGTGGAGATGTTTGACTGTTATGCTGTGCTCAGCTCTTCACTAACAGAAGACAAGAATGAGTAACTTGTGTTCATAACTTTGCCTGTTGAACCTTTTTTTAATAACCTTTAACTAAACGTGAAGCTCTTCAGCATGACCTTTATGAGCTGTTGCATGATCCAGTGGTAACATGCAACTGGGTTGTCACTAACGGCATGTGTTGTATCCTGTGTGACTCCCAGCATACCCCCAGGGCAACCAGTACCCACCAGCTGGGGGGGCTCCTCTCTATCAGCCTCTTCAGTACTCCTCCTCTTCCTCTGCTGCTCCTCCTCCTGCAGAGCCACCCGGCTTTCTCTCTCAGTACACGCAGCCGCCCTCTCCGTCCTATCCTGGCCATGCTCCCATCAGCCAGTGCCCGTCCATCTCCTCCGCCCCTTCCCATCATCCTTTTTTCCCCTCCTCCTCCTCCTCCTCCTCATCTTCCTCCTTTACCGCTCCTCCGTCCTCCGGAGCGTCTTTCCAGCATGGCGGGCCGGGATCTCCTGTGTCCTACGGGCCCCGTCCTCCTCCGCCGTTCGGATTCTCAGGTACACAGCTGATCTGATGAAGAGGTCCGCGTGGTCGTCCTCAAAAACTCTCAGAGGACGACTGTGGTTTCCTGTTTTTTTAACTCCACACAAGATATTTTAGTTTCAGTTCAGGTTTAAATTCACGTTCTTTATTGCATCAGGGAGGAAGAACGAAATACTTCGGTTTCAGGCTCCCTCCAACAATGCTCATTGAATACGTATTTTTAAAAAGTAACACATTGTGATTATGATCTAAAACTTTCAATATTGCAGCAGCTAACATTTTATATAAAATTAAAAACATATTATACTGTGATAAAAGATACATAAAGGATAAACATGGCTTTTGGGCCTTCCATGAACTTCCATTAACTCTCGATATGAAGATTTGATTTATTTTTCTGCAGGGCCTCAAAACGGCTGGAATGACCCACCGGCCCTGAACAGAGCATCGAAGAAGAAGGTTAGTCTTCTGACGTCAGTGGAGATTGTTAATATATATATATATATATATATATAAATGTATATATTTATGAATAAATATATACTGTATTATATATCTAATTATATTAAGTATATATCTCTTATAAATATATTTTTATATAAATTTATAAATATATTATATTTATTTATTTTTAAATATATATAATATACATATATTTATATATATATATATATATATATATATATATATATATATATATATATATAAATACATATATTTGTAATGTGTATATATATATATAAATATATATATATATATATTTATAAATACAATGTGATGTCTTTCAGCCGGCTCCAATGAACTACACCCCTCCTACCCCCATTACTGCCCCCATCATGGGGCCGCCGGGCGCCGACCCTCAGGCTCAGCAGGTCCCTTCTGGGGCTCCTCAAGCTATGGGTCAGGGGCCTCACGGGGCCCAGGTCCCCTACTCAGGCATGCACCAGCAGCAGCAGCACCAGCAACAGCAGCAACAGCAGCAGCAGCAACAGCAGCAACAGCACCAGCAGCAACAGCACCAGCAGCACCAACAGCTCTCCCCTCCACCGATGAATCCTGCAATGCCCAAAACCAGCATGGAGGGGGCACCAGGAGCTCCCACTGGAGATGTTATACAGGTGAACAGATCTCCTCTATCTTAAGATGAGTTATTACTAAGTCATTACTTAGCCACTGAATTAAAGCTGGTGTAGTTTTTATATCTTCGGGACAAGAATCGTCCGATCGAGGCGTGACGAATCCGGGAAGGAGTGACACGAGAGGGAGCGCAGTACAACTGAACGCTGAATAAGAAACGTTATAGCCGACCAACAATGTGACGATAAACTTTCATGAAGTGAAAAAAACACGGAGAACGACGTGGTAAAGACCTGTCCATCACCTTGTAACCCCGCCCTAAACCACACCCTAGATTATGGTGTATTTGATATTTAAGAAGACTTGGAACTAGAGATGGAGACTATAAACACATGTTTACAATGTTTACTTAGGGAATAAATCAAGAAAGAAGAAGCATCATCTTATATAGACTTCTATACAACCAGAGGAGTCGTCCCTGGTGGTCATTACAGAGAATGCAGGTTGAAGAACTGGAATAGTAGCCAAAGTAGTTTTGAAACGCAGCAAAAGATGTGTTTATCAAAGCGAAAATGTAGTCACGTCTTCTTCTCACCCTGTTCAGCCGATGCGGTCCATCCCCGCGGAGAAGATCATGAAGAAGCCCATCCCCGAGGAGCACATGGTCCTGAAGAACACGTTCGACGGGCTCATCCAGAAGTGCTTGGCCCTAGCTACCGACCCCGTGAGTCTGACAGGATCAGAAACTCAACTCATCTCTCGACTCCACAGAGCGACTCGTCGGATGTGTGATCGTTCTCTCGTTTGATCTTTTCACAGCAAACCAAGAGGAAGCTCGACGACGCCAACAAACGTCTGGAGGCGCTGTACGACAAACTCAGAGAGCAGACGGTGAGTTATGACGGAGGACGATAATGAAGGGTTTGTTCAAACAGAAAAGGACTGGCAGAAAACTGAACGTTTCCGAAACAGATCATTTGATTGTCGGGGTCCCATCGCGGGACGTTCGTCATCAAGAAAGGCAAATTAACTTTAAAATCATCACTCTAAAACTGTTTTTTTGCCGCTTCATACAAAACAAAAAATGTACGCAGGTGTAATTTCCCATGATTATTCTACAAGCGAAGACAAATACTCAGTTCCAGGGTTCTTGGATACACGGTTTGTTGCTCGAGAGCCGTGTGTTTACAACAAATCTCAACCATTCTGAGGCCACGATCACACCAGACGCCACTTTTCAATATTTATTTTTTTAAGAAAGGAAAGAATACGGCGAATACCATCTATTCGGCGAATTGTGTTTCGATGGCGAGGCTTTCAGTTTCACTTCCGACCGAGCGGGAGTCAGCTGGAGTCGTGTTTAGATTTAGAATTATAAAGCTCTTCGTCATTAAATACCACTAATATGAGGTTCTCCTCGGGAAAACAGGAAGGAAAGCCTCCTGCTTGATCCGATTGGCTGCCTTGGCCGAGTGTGACGTTGATGATCGCGCTTAAAGTCGAGAATATTGTAACTTTTGACCGCGCCTGAAAAACGCAAAAAAACGTGCCGCGTGGCGTTTAAAAGGCGCGTCTGAAAGGTTTCTCCCCGTTATTTTGGGGTTGTTTTTCCTGAACCGATGTGAGGTCTGCTTCTCACCTCCCTGTGTCAGGGTTCCCACGGTCATGGAAAACCTGGAAAAGTCATGGAATTTCAAAATGGTCATTTCCAGGCCTGGAAAAGTCATGGAGAAAAAAAGGCTTAAATCATAAAAGTTTTGGAAAATTCATGGAAATGTGTTATAATCACATGTTCATTTACGCCGAGTTTGAAATAATTAATATGTTTTTTAAAGAAAGACGCTCAGAATATAAGCTGACGTACGCTCTCAATACACAACATTTTCTAAAATGTTCATGCTTATACCGAGATTTCAGTTTGGTCATGGACATTTGGTTCAAAGTCCTGGAAATCCACGGGTCAGAATGAGTAAGAACCTCCCCGTGTCCTCTTCGCCTCTGCAGCTCTCTCCCGCCATCGTCGGAGGACTTCACAACATCGCCCGGAGCATCGAGTCCCGAGCCTACGCCGAGGGCCTCAACATCCACACGCACATCGTCAGCAACAGCAACTTCAGCGAGACGTCGGCCTTCATGCCCGTCCTCAAGGTCGTGCTGACGCAGGCCAACAAACTCGGGGTGTGATCGAGTCTCGGACCGGCCGGGGGGGGGGGCAAGCTTGTTTCACGGGGGGGAGGGGGACTTTTCTTTTCTTTCTTTTTGGATGAAGAATTTTGCGATGCATGGATATCCATGTTAAATTCTTCTTCGTGCCATCCATGTTTTGTGACACAACTCAAACACGCCGCGCTAACGACACTCGGTGGTGAAAGAGACTTCTGGGCCCCGTGCGAACGGCACCACGCACACGTAGAATAAAGGGATAGGGACGAGTTCAGTAATAGTAACACAGTAATCTACCAACATGCTCACAAGTTACACTAATTATATTTTTAGATAGAGATAAATCTGCAATAATTGTATTGTCGCATTATCAAATTAAAATCTTCAAATTAGCAGGCAAAAATATAAGTAAGGCACAGCTTCAGCATATTTGATATGGAGATGAATATAAGCACATATGGATTTAAAGAATAACTTAAATAGGAAAAGCAACAGGAGGTTCGGGAATCAAAGAGCATCTCTATTTACTATTTATCTATTTAGTAAATGAATAAAAGAATAACGCTCATCTTAATTAATTCGGTATTCATGCAACATGTATGTAATGTTAACTCGTTCTTCTTAATAGTCGTTTCACATTTGTGCACTCCAATAATGCTCAGCTACCTTTTTATAATTCCACAAATACATAGAATTTTCTCTTAAAGTAGAAAATCAGGCGTTGATTTTTACATATTAAATCGATCATTGCCCGACACGTCATGCAACAGACCTGCAATGACAGTTTAGAGAACACACAAACAGAATATGTTATTCATTTTAAATAATATTACATTATTTTGAGTTTTAAACCAGGAGTCACGCTAAAAGGGAATTAAAGCAAAACTGATGATAATGTAATTACCTTATATAACTTGTTATTACTGGAATCCCCGCTGCTTGTTTGGGCTTCCTTTCACCACTGGTGTCACTACGTACAACACTTTGGACCAGAATATTTTCAGTGTGGGATCTGTCAATGCAAAGCAATGCAATCCCATTTGTTGAAGTCGTTTTAACGTCTTATTTCAGTTTTTTATTATTTTTCAGTGTATTCATGAAGCTCATCAAAGTGCAATGTTTTTTTTTTTCTTTTTTAAATGATACTGTGCTTTTATGGAATTTTAAAGTATGCATGCTTAAAAAACCTGTAATGGCATTAAAGGTAATTAATTAATTCGACCTCAGAAGGAAAGAGGAAGTAGACGTGTACTTGATTTTCATTCCAACTATGAGGGCTGTAGTTTATGTTGTTAATAAAGGAAAATAAGCCTTTGTTTAAGATTGACTACATGCAATATTTTCAATAAATAGTATTTATTTACAAGATGAAGTCACATTGATTTGACTACTTGCTTTTCTTTTGCATTCAAATATTTATGGGCATAACAATCCAGTAATACATGAATCTGAAAGTTTTACTTTTGCTACGTAAGTATATTTTAATGCTTATACTTTTGTAAGTAAGATTTTGAATGCAACACTTTAACTTGTAATAGTACTGTAGTTCTACTACCTTTACTTATATAATAAATAACTAAAAATCCTGTACTGTATTTTTTGTTGTTAGAATTACACGCTTTTATTTTGAAGGGCAGATAGTCAAAAGGGAAACCAGTCTTACCTGCTGAATGAAACCGTGACAACACTGTTTAACTTTTAGCAGCGGTTTACTTCGTAGATAAGTTTATAAACAGTATTTACAACGCAAGTTACAGAAACACGAACCGCTGACTTTACGACAGTTATTTTACGTTTACGATCCTTTTATAGAACTTAAGTTTTAATTTGATTCCGTTTATTAAATACGTGATATATGTATGTACACAGTGAACAACTGTACCAAACATAAGTCTTGGCAAGAAAGGAAATAAACAAATCCCAAAATGTAATATTCAGTATATTTAGCTCAATACCTCTCGGGATGATCGATACATATATTTTACGATTTAGTCTAAACGTTTTAGATTTACAGTCAAGTTTGTTTTCCAATTTAAAAAAAAAACGGCTTCTGTGTGAGACAAGGCATTTATTGGAAGCTTTTATATCACCATTTCCTGAATAATACCAATTATGTTTCACACACACAAAACCATCAATTTGGCAATTTGTTCGGGTAACTTTCCAACATTAACATTTACGAGGATGGCACATTTAAATAGACACCATTAACCTGCCGAAGAGACTAGTGGAGACAGTATGAAATGGAAACTTCCCGTCGAGCCGAGTGCATATAGTGACACTTCCTAATACGTTACAACAGTTAAAGAGTCGGGTCACTGGATACAACCTCTTACATCTGCAACACGCGTGTGTGTGTGTGTGTGTGAGTGTGTGTGGCGGGAGACAACGGCACATGGATGAAAACAGTTCACACAAATACAACAACACGTACAGCTGGAAAGCTTTAACAGTGGAGAGGCTCATCTAGAAAAAGGTACAAAGGTAAAGTAACTTCACAGGTGTGCAGTTCACTTCCGCCGTGTTTCTATGCGTTCTCGTCCCAGCCAATGGAGCGAGAGCGGCGACGCTCCGTGGATCCGTTTCCAGCCTCCCGGCCCATCTGGCAGCTGACCGCAGCCCCATCACCTGCTGCACTTCTTCAACTGTCACAAGCAAAAAACATGAAGAGTTGCAACAAAAAAAAGGAGGGAGGAGGAGGGGGAGGGCAAAGAGGAGAAGGAACAAGTCGCTGCGGGACGACGTCGGAGAACTCCTCCCCGTCGTCCTCCGCCCTCGGCGTTAAGCGCGTCCCGTCAGTTCCAGCTCGCTAAAGGATGCGACGAGGCTGTAGTGCGCCCGCTCGTCATCCGTCAGCTCCGTGTTCCCGGGCCGGACCACCACCACCACGTTCACGCCGGCGTCCTCGGCCGCCTGAGCCTCTGCAACGACAAGCGGACGAGTGAATGCAAATAAATGGATTCTCTGTTCGACGTGAAAGAAGAACTACGTTTTCTTCACGAGTTCAAGGATTCCAGTAGGTTTTATTCAATATACATATATATTTATTCCAGACTCATGGGTCCAAAAAACAACAAACACAAATACAACAACAATATATAAAATACAATACGAGGACACCGGTCCAGCCATTGCAGCCAAAAAGTCACTCGGGATTAAAAAAAAAAAAACATACAAACATTTGTTCCATTGCTTCCAGAAACAAGACAAATACCTGGTATCACTCAGTGCTGCGTCAGCCAAAGCTTTTATAACTACATTCTCTGAGACACTCAGTCAACATTTAAATTTATACATAAAATTCCTCAAAAGAGCATGAAAAGTGGGAACATTCCAGCTCACAAACATCTGACTTGCTCTTGTCCATCTCGGAAGCTTGAGCAGGATTCTGAAGGCATCCTTGAAAGCCACCTGAATCTTTTTTTAATCTTTTATAAAGATTATTATTATGCTTTTCCAATGCAGAAGACCTTAATAACCAGACTCACCTCGAGTGAGGTCGGTCAGGAATGTGATCTCCTCGGGTTGGCAGCCGATCCTCTCGGCGATCCTCTCGTAGCTTTTGCCGTCCACTTTAGCTCCTGTGCTGGTGTCAAAGTGACCGTCTAATAACTGAAGATATGCAAAATCTCATCAGCCACAACAAATGACATTTACATCATGATTTAACAGTGGCGGTTTTCTCATAACATTTTATAAAATTGTTTCCAAGACAGATTTTTCAAGAAAAATGTTAAACCTATAAAATAATTGTGTAATAAATCTAAACGTCGGCGGCTGTACTCACATCTAGAACGTCTCCTTCCACCGAGTATCCAAACAGAAGTTTCTGTGCCTCCACGCTTCCAGACGAGTAAATGAAGACTTTTAATCCCTGACCTCTCCACCTCTTGATAGAGGGAATCACATCCTGGTAGACCCTGTTGGCAACAACACACGAATCAGACGATAAAAATCATTTTTATTAGTTTGGATTTTACTCCCAAAAAGCGTCTCAGAAGTAAAAACTGTGCAGTGGGTTTAAGCATTATTTTTTTCAGGGGCAGTTTTCAGAATGGATTATAAATAAATGTATATTATTAGCTCCTTTTCTATTTAATTTAAAATATTGATAAATCTTATTTGAAATCTTAGTCATGTTATTTTAAAAAGACAAATAACACATTAAATAATTTAAGTGATAAATCCTATTTGAAAATCTTAGTTATGTTATTTTAAAAAGACAAATAAAACATCATATACTTTAAAAGAGTGATAAATCCTATCTTAGTTCTGTCGTACTAAAATTAAAATAAAACATTAAAAATATTATTTAAATCGGGCCCTGATCATAAAGTATTTAGTGATAGGGTTTTGATTTATATTATTGATACATTACATTTTTTTACATTGCATTGCTTGCTCAGAACTTGAATATCTGTGTTAAAATAAACCCTCCCTATGACTTCAAACCACTAAAGACATTATGTTTTCCAACTTGAATTAATTAAAAAAGACCGATGTTGTGAAGGCGTGGCGGTTGATGAGCGGTTCGGGCGTTTACTGTATTTACGCTCTCTTCCTGTAACTCTCGTCAGAGAAGAATTCTGAAGTGAGGAAAATGATCGGGGTACTTACTCGCCTTTGATTCTCCCCGAAGCGTACGCCGCCCTCCACATGTGGCCCTGCAGCTGTTTGAGTGCGGTCGACTTCCTGTCTGCGGCCATCTGCCACAGCACATTATCCACCACTTCCCTAATGGCCTTCTCCTCGTCCGTGTGCACCGTCTGGTCTACGGTGTGGACGGGGCACGACCGGTTCTGCCTCATGTCCTCTTCGATCTGCAAGCAGTCACATCCAAGCCTTGTGCATTAATTACCGTTAGAATAACACGTCATCTACAGAAGAAGAAAAATCTGCTTAATTACCGTTAGAATAACACGTCATCTACAGAAGAAGAAAAATCTGCTTAATTACCGTTAGAATAACACGTCATCTACAGAAGAAGAAACATCTGCTTCATGTCTCAATCATTTGAACAAAATAAAGCAATTTAGGAATAAATCAAGTTTTTTTTACAATGTTGCACTCTCACATCCAGACACTCATTTTGTTTTTGTACTTGACTGCATTAAATATTTTTTAAAAAAGGTCAAACATTAGATTTTCTGCTCTAATTGGAGTAGTAACATCCATCTTGTGTCACAAGACACAATATAAATAATAATATTTATTACACAAAACTATTGAAATATATTTATTGGGGAGAAAGAAGAAAATTGTGTTACAGGAATTTCTTGAGATAAACAATTCTCTACTAAATGTCTCAATGGTTTGTTGGAAAAACAACAATTTAATATATAATAAGATAATTAAACTACAACTATTTTACTAGAATTTGTCAATTTCCTTCAAGCAAAAATGGCAAATTCTACTTTCTAAAATGTCAATATTTGCTTTTTTAAATTTTGTATGATAACAGAAGGATACTATTTGCATATTGGATTGTTGGTAAGACTAAAAAGCTATTTTAAGAAAGATAAGATTGATTGATTTATCTAGAAAATAATGATGGATAGTAAGGCTAATCCATAGTTGCAGCCATGTAGCAATAACATACACAACAGTGGCCAAAGTCTTATCCTCCTTCACTCCCTGTTGACCGTCAGCCGGAAGGAATTGGTTCTTGATTCAATCTTGGAAGCTCTTCACCTCTTTACCTGTTTCTTGAGCAGATGGACATCTTGTTTGCACTCGTCTTCCTCCCAGTGATTAGACAACCACTCCTCCAGATGCTCCCGGATGTATGGAAATAAGATATCCTGAAAATCACAAAGTGGAGTCATTAAATGCCTCCTGAGAGAACGAGAAATAAATAATTCAGATGCTAAATAATCTGGTTTGTATTCATAAAAATAAAATCTTTTATTTATTATGTATTCATAGTTGTGTGCTTTTGGTCCATAATATTATGACTTATGTGTATTTTGTGATTCATAAATGTTATGTTGCGTTCAAGTTAAATAGGATTAATGAATGTCTGGATGGATCTACTTAAAGCTGTAGGATTACAAAGTTAAGAAAATACTGTCCAGTGCCATGACATCATTTAAATCAGTTTTTTAAATGACTGTACATTAAAAGAGAGATTTGGATTGAACTGGTAGGTGTTTGTTTATTTTAGGCACTTCCAAATTATAAAAGCACATGGTTGAATATATCCAAGTTTTCATTCATGGATGTTATTTACAAATTTCTCTATTTAAATGTAATAATGTTTCGGTTTCAAGCTGATGAGCTAATTTGTAATAATCGTGTTAACGATTTAAGGTGGCAAAAGTGTGGACTCTCAATAAGGTGACGGTTGTATTTAAAATCATTCATCTCACCTGTACTGTATATAAACCATTCAACTTTGGCAAGCCATTTGTATATTTATCTTGGATAATAACTGATCATTATTTGCATTTTTAATTGCTACTGGAAAATGTGTATTACTTTTTATTTTCAGACGATGGAAGAGTTATTTTGAAAACTAAAAGAATGTTTGCAAGGTTATACTTTCATAACTGTATATTTGCTCAAGTAAAATAAGTAATGTTTTAAATAAATAAATATATATATATATATATATATATATATATATATATATATATATATATATATATGCTGGTCAATTGTCTCATTGCATTCTTAACCGTATCAAATAAAATAAAGTTATTTACAAGTTGACACTTGCAATTACGACAACTCCTTTGTGAAGTGAACGCGGCATACGGTCTGCTATTAATCGGGCAGCGACTGAATATTCTGACAATCAGTGACATTTTAAACGAGTTTGTTATGCAATGTGAATACAAAAAGCAGGTAATTAAGAAACGAGCAATGAAACACATACCTTTACAAATGTGATTGGTGTTGTTGTGCCTTCGATATCCAGCAAGAGTGCACTGGTGCCAGCAGGAATGGAAACGGTGGCCATTTTTACTCTGGAGTCTGCAGCCGCCTAGCTTATAATAAGCAGCACCACGGTGTGCTAAAACACCTCGCTGGTTCTCGAACCTCCCGGGGACAGGTGAAGCGGAGCACAGGTAATCCGAGAAGCTAAGACACGTGCCACCTGTTCAGCTAGCTAGCTACGCTTCCTCCATCACACAGTCGCAGCTAACACGCGCCACACACTGACTTGACTAAAACAGAGCGGAGGGCACACATGTTTGACGCTGCCAGGTTCCTGCCGCTGCTCGGCGGGCGGCGCTACTGAGCTGTGTCTGCTGCAAAACACTCGAAGAAGAAGACGACGAAGACGAAGAAGATAACGGAAATAGGCTGCGATGAAAACAAAACGACGCTCACAAATCACCCATCAAATTGTAGCAACTGAAACAAAATTTGGCCTAATTTTAAACTCATTTTACAATTTTATTCGCTCAAAAAAATCAACGTCAAATATACATTTATTGCATATAATATTAGCTTAGCTTCGCGCAAGCCACCCAGCTTCGCTTCTGCAGGCGACGTATCTCGAGTTAAGCCGCAACTTAAAACACGACAAACAACAATGTCGGACGATTATGAATTCAGCGAAGACGCGAGCATGATGCGAATGGACGAGGACGGGGAGGCAACCGGCGATGACCCGATGTCAGCGGCCGGGGACTGTGGCCCGATGGGGGGCGAGGCCGAGGGGTCGAAGATAGACGCCAGTAAGAACGAGGAGGACGAGGGGTACGGTGACGTCACACTTACGGTTTAACATGTAAACAGATTTAACCAACCAGGGGAAACATTGAGAGACTACAGCTTTACATAATCATGTTTTCCAGTGATGGAATGTAACTAATTACATTTACTCCATTACTGTACTTGAGTACATCTGTGAGGTACTTTTTGCTTGTCATGCAAAATCATACTTCTACTCCACTTCATGTCAGGAAAATAGTGTAGTTTTTACTTTACTACATTTGTCTGATATATCTTTTTTCATATGACAGTTTTTCCTCCCCTTTATATTCAGTGAAGACCTTGTATCTTTGGATGTGTTGATGTTAAATGTGTGTGATACACTGAGGGATGAAGTGTTTCTTTATGTGTTGATGTTGAATGTGTGTGAAAAACTGAAGGATGAAGTGTTCCTTTATTTTTTTTTATGTTAACTGTTTGTGAACAACTAAAGGATAAAGTGTTTCTTTGTTTGCTGAACGTTGAATGTTTGTGATAAACTGAAGGATGAAGTGTTTCTTTATATGTTGATGTGTTTACTTAATGTGTTGAAAATCCTCCTTCAGATAAATAAACTCTTTAGAAAACCTCTTGGATCAGCTGGAAAAGGCATCGTCACAAAGCTGAAAACAGGCTGTTAGTTATTTTTAGAGATACGAGATTCTCACAGGACATGCGCTACAAACACATGATGATCTTTTATAATATGATCCATTGATGTAGATTTAACTAGACACCATCATATAAAAGAGGTAGAATCCAACATAAACATTAATTCAGGAATATTAACCCAGAACATTTTACTATGAGTACTTTACAGTAGAGTATGTTATTTTCTGAAAATACTACTTGCATACTTTCACTTCAATGAGTGTTTCAATATTTTATTGGTTGTGGAGTATCTTCACAGTGAGGTATTAGTACTTTTAGTCATCTGAATATTTAGTTGTGAACACCTAACAAGTGGCCATTTCTCAATCTACACTGAGTTATGAATTATTTACATGTGCTTGTTTGTCAACAGGAAGATGTTTGTCGGCGGGCTCAGCTGGGACACGACGAAGAAGGACCTGAAAGATTACTTTTCCAAGTATGGAGAGGTTGTAGACTGCACCCTGAAGCTGGACCCCATGACCGGCCGCTCACGGGGCTTCGGCTTTGTGCTCTTCAAAGAACCCGACAGTGTTGACAAGGTATAGTCCTGCTCCCTGACACAGTGTTTACGTGATATATAATCTGTAAATCAGACCATATATAATACTACGTGCACATGTAATGTCAAATCAAGATGTCAAATAGAAAACACAATTATCTGATTAAATTAGCTGCTGCTTTTTCTCTGTTGTGGATCATTATGAACTGAATATCTTTGAGTTTTGGTCAAATGTAGCAATTTTTATATGTCACCTTGGGCTCTAAGAACTTGCATTAAATAAATAAATTGATCAAATTAAACAGCAGATTAATTGATATTGAACACAGTTGAAGCCAAACATCAACACAGTTTGGATCATTAACATATAAACAATAACGATTATTTTTCCATATAACCCATTTTTGATTATTTCGTTACGCAGGTTGTCACACATAAGGAACATAAACTCAATGGAAAGGTCATCGACCCCAAAAAAGCCAAGGCCATGAAGAGCAAGGAGCCCGTGAAGAAGATCTTTGTTGGCGGTCTCTCTCCAGACACTCCCGAGGAGAAAGTCAGAGAGTACTTTGGTACCTTCGGAGAGGTATGTATATTTCTAATATTTCCAGACTTTGCTGTCAGCTGGAGCCGTGGGATTTGGGATCATATTTCTTTTTGAACCATTAACATAAATAAATATTTCTCGTGTTACTTTCTGCATTTGTTGACAATGTGTTAACAGTTAGAGTCAGTTGAGCTTCCCATGGAGAACAAAACCAACAAGAGGAGAGGCTTCTGCTTCATCACGTTCAAAGAGGAGGAACCAGTGAAGGGCATCATGGAGAAGAAGTACCACAATATCGGACTCAGCAAGGTACGCACAACGTAATCTTCTGATAAATAATCTAGCCGTGTGTTTCTTAACTGATAACGTGATCGCTGTGGAGATAATAAAACCTGTTTGTGTTGCTGTAGTGTGAAATAAAGGTGGCGATGTCCAAGGAGCAGTACCAGCAGCAGCAGTACTGGGGAGGCGGATACTCCTCCAGGTCTCGAGGGAGGGGCGGTGGTGAGTGGAAGAAACTTTGCTATGTAAATAATGCACCTTTTTAGTCTCTGCTGACCAGTGCATTATCAAACATTAGAATAGTAACATTAAGTGTATAACTTAATTTATTAAATCGTAGTAATTCCGTTAAAGGAGCAATGCAACATTTCCAGAAGTACGCTTACTCCCTTTCTTTCCAAGAGTTGGATCCGTCTCACGTCTCTATGAAGCCGAGCTGAGCTTAAAGACTAGAAAGTATGTATAATACGTGACTTTATTTCACCAGAGAGGTCCCACTGAGATGTAATATCTCTTCTGCCAGGATGTGCCGATCAAGATGGGCAGCAATATATACAAATGAATAGTTTCTTATATGTAGATATAAGCACACACGTGGACAGATGACATCCCCAAATAAAACACACAACACAATGTGCGCATGGTCATGAAAACCCTGTACAAAGTCGTTCAGTTGGATCAAAGTAGATTTCAGGCCTGAAAGACGGTTTCGGGAAATAAACAAATGTAGGAAGTTTGGGAAATTTTATGGAAAATTGATGTGTAACGGGACGGTACTTCACGGTAATCTCTCTCTCTCTCTCTCTCTCTCTCTCTCTAAAATATTACCTGTATCATGGTGTATATATCTGGTAAAGATCAGCTCATTTACACCACTTAAAGTTACGTCATTTTCTCTGCATTGGTTTATTTTAGACTTCAACCTTTTATTCTTGTTTTTCATGTGTACACATTTCAGAGAATGCACGGTCATGAAAATGTGGCTCAAAGGCTAAAAATGTGGATGAACTCTGGCAACAACAGACACAAAGCATATAGAGAGAGGATGCCTAATCATACTTGTCAAAAGGAACAACAAGTACTTTTTTAAACAAGAGAAGAAAAAGATTCCAAGTCATAATAATAATAATGATCATAATAACTTGATCCGTTTAACTGCAGGTCCCAATCAAAATTGGAACCAGGGTTACGGCAACTACTGGAATCAAGACTATGGCAATTATGGAAATTATGGAAATTATGGAAACTATGGAAACTATGGCAATTATGGTTACGGTAATCAAGGATATGGAGGCTATGGCGGCTATGATTACCCCGGTTACAACAACTACTACGGATACGGGGACTTCAACGGTGAGTAACGCCGACTCGCCGATTCCATTTGTTTTCCAGTGGCTTTTGAAATGATTACTACACCTGTAATCACATTTTGTGCCCCGCTCGTAGATCAATCCGGCGGGTACGGCAAGTCGCCGCGGCGCGGCGGCCACACCAACAATTACAAGCCGTATTGACGGAAGGAAAACTCATCTTCAAGAAGGTACGTGAAGGCTCAAAAACACACCTCGTACTTTAAAATGTAAAAGTAGTTCTATTTACTTTGCTGTTTGGTAACATTATGTGTAATTTCCTCTTGTAAATTTCTTTTTCTCAGCACCGTCAAGTGCTTTACAAGTAGTGGTAACATAGAGGCTACACGCGTGTGCCGATTACTTTTGTAACAGCTGGCCTTCTGCTGCCTCTTTTGCACCTTCTTTTTTTTTTTAACTGTAACGTTAACAGGTAAAGTACTGCTACTACAAGTAAATGGATGCCAAAAGTTAAGGATGTGCAAGGAAACAGAAAAGAAGGAAGTATGTTGTCTCCTAACTCTGACATACCTTGTTTGTACCTGCCAGCGGAGCTTCCTTGCAGGCCATGAGCTGACTCCCAGATACTCTCAGGGCCCGCTCAATGCGGACCGGGTACGAGAAGCATACGCTCTCGAATGCTGCCATTTGGTATGGTCTTACAACATCCTGTATCCGCACTTCTCAACTAAACTATATGGGACACGTCCAGCTTTGTCATCTTTCTTTCTTTCCATTTTTTTTTATTTCTTTGCAACTGTTTGTATTGTAAAAAAAAAGAATACTTAAAATATACACATGTAATTGTGATTTTTTACAGGCCCTAACTGTCCCCCACCCCCCCTACCCCACAAGTAATGATTATACATATGAGAAAATAACTATTTGCTTTTCAAAGGATACGTACAGCATTCTCTGGACTTTCCAGTTCCTAATTGTTAATATATATGTATTCCTAATCTTATCTAAAATGCTTGTTTCTTTATTTAGCTCTTGTAGTAGTCCATGAGCTAAAACCTGGTTGGTATTCGACGAGAGCGTGTTGGGGAGGAGATAAAGTGCTTTACTTTGTCGACATGTATTGCTCTGTTTTGTGTTACTCACAGCGGTGGAAAAGACTCCTCTTTTGGTTAATTCTCCTGTAACACATTTTCTTCTTGTAACCTTTTGTAAAAACAAGGAAGTTTCCAGAAAATTTGCATGTAATGCTTTCTGTAATGTGTATTTTTCTTTTTTTGGGGACCAATCGAAGGTTTCTTCCATTTAATATTTTGACTTCAGGATTTCTAGCTTATGGACTAACTCTTTTTTTAACTGTAAAATGTTTAAATAATTGTTTTCTCACATTGGACATTATAAACACGGGGGATTCCTGTTTATTTTATAGTCGAACAGGTTTTTGTTCACCTAAAGCTCATCTGTTTTTGTTTGTTTTTCGTAGGTGACGACAGGCCGCAGGGGGCGGGTGGAGCGACGGCCGGAGAGATGATGATGATGATGATGATGATGATGGTGTCCAGCAAAGATCACTGAGCTGATTGTAAGAACATAACGAAGAGCACTATGACCTACAATACAGCTCCTCTACATTTACCAGAGTATGTGTTGTATCTTTTTTTTTTTTTACTTTGTGTTTTGGATTGATTTAGATTGCTTCAAAGATTTAGCGGTGTGTGTTCCTCATCCCTTCTTGTTTATTTGTATTTAATGTTCTCCAGATGCTATTTGTGAATTTGCTTGATTAGATCACACAACTGAAACGTTAGGTCGGTTGGAACAGATCACACATATATAATATATATTTAGTAGTAGCAAAGAATGCATACAAAAGCATTGTTACAATGTATACTCTTTACCGTAGTCATCAGTCATAAAATACACATAATTACATAGTTTTACAGTCAAACATACAATGTATGTTTACATACACACACACACAAAGACATAATTTGACAGAAATTAGATAAAAATAAAACATTTGGATTTGTGATCCTTTGTGAAATATTAATATTATGTCACATGTCGATGGAGTGTTCAAGGAAGTATCTCAGTCAAGTTTCTAACAATTTATCTTCTCATCATAATCTTCATCGCAGCCTAATCAATAAGCTTGCAGCTTGTTACAACATCATGCACCCTTTGAATTTACATGAATATTTTGGCTCTTGAAATATTTGTTTGTTTGAGCTGAAATGACCGGAGACTCTCGTGAGTGTGTTTCCCAATGCTCAATAAAAGAAGTGAACTTTATCCACCTTCTTCATTCAGTCCTGAGCTGAGAGGTTGTTCTTTTATATGACCTTAGTGGCGAAGAGGATGATGAGGATGATGATGATCAGCACAATCACGCCGATTATGATCATCATTTTAATGTTTTTCCACCAGTATTTCCTGGCGACCCGCGTGGATGTTTTTTGGAACGAGTCAGCCTGAAAAGAAAGATAAAGGAAATTAAATAAAGGAAGTACAGGATCCGTTTTACTTGAAGAGGAACTCCACACATTTTACACAAAATTTAAAATAATCTGGAGGTCTGAAATTAGAAAGAAGTGACACCTCTGTAGCCGCCGCTCATCTCTGCTGCAGACTGTCATTTAACGCACTGTAATCCCGAATACGACTGTTTGCAGTCAAGTTGCATTGTGGGTAATCTAGGTGCCAGATTTTGAGCAGGAGCAAGAGTGTGAGGAATAAAAACAGATGATTGTTCTGGTTCTGCTGCGTTGGTTTCCCACCATGAATCTGATAATGTTATAAAATGGCAACGTTAAATCGGTGGAGTACTCCTTTAGGCAAAAGTACCATCACAGTGATGTAGAAGTACTTCATTGCAAGTATAATTCCTGCAAGAATTAACAGTGATATTCTTTTGAAGTAGCAAAAGAAGAAGTAATAGGGTCATGAGATGAGATTTTTAAACTGTTTAATTTGACCTCTTCGGAACTCAAACTATTATTTGAATCGCCTATTCTCAACCACTGAGTTCAGGTCCCACATTGAGCTCATGATTCTAGCTGGTTATAGCTAAATGTGCTCAATAATGAATGAGATGAACATAAAAAGTCAAAATACAATGCATCATTTCTATGAGAAGTTTCACTAGGTATAAAGCACGTTGAGCCTACGACGCTGAGGGAAAGATTATTGATACTGGTCATTACAGCTGTCAGTGTATTTACAGCCTAGTTTGTTTACCCTCTTTATTGTTACATTATGTTGTCCTCAAAAAACAAATTGAACAATCAGAAATAAGAAAAGTAATATTGGGCCTTTAGTTTTTCAAAAAAATAACTCTTCTCAACTTTTGTAACTGTTATATCCTAATCTGAAAAGTAACTACTCACATAGCAAGTACAAAGTACAACATGTTCCTTTCTAAAAGGTAGTGGAGTAGGAGTATAAAGTTAAGACCAAATATCTTAAAACTACTTTAGTGAATAAAATGAGGTTCTTTCCTCTCATGTGAAACACATTTTCTAACATTCTTGCTATTTTAGTGAATCACACATAACGACAAATCTGCAGGCGTCGTCTTTGGGAAGAGATCTTATCGCGATCAGAGACTTACAGACGCCTGCAGGTCGTCGGTCTTCCCGATGAGGTCGTCCAGTCGCTCGCCCCTCTCCAGCACTTTGCTGATGTTGTCCGTGAGGATGACTTTGACCTCGTTCACCTGGTCCTGCACCAGGTCCAGTTTAGCTGCCGAGCCGGAGGCCGGAGTCTGAGAGCGTGTGTCCGCCTGAGGGAAAGTTGATCTGTTAGTCAGAGTCTCCACAAGTTTAGCAACGAGCAAAACAAACACTGACAAAGAGCAAAAGACCTTGTGTGGTCCCTGTTTTTAGACCAAACCTCACTTCCTTTAACTGAGTGAACAGCGGAGAGAGCGTTACAGGTGTTTTTACCTGAGCGATTGTCACATGAAAACCTCAAGCGCTGTTTACGAACCCGGTGAACACAAAGTGCAACATGGACCGACCGGTGGAGAAGGATTTTAAGATAAGAGCGAAGAGAAAAAAAGATCTTACACAAACAATATATTTAACTAACTAAATTTCCACCTACCATCAGAGCTGTGTTTCTCAGAAGTCATACAAAGTTATCCAGCCATGCAAGGTGCAATAATAAAGTCTGTGCTTCACGTGGCCGCATGAGTCACACAGTGAGAGCTGAACAAATGTCTGCTGAAGGTTGCACCTCTCCTCTGTTACTCATTAATGGCCTCACTGTCTCATTGGCTTCAACAGTCGACGTCGCCTCGATCAGCACTTTCACTTCCTGCTTCTCGTGAACTACCACGCACACATCTACGATTTTAGACTTTGAAACAATAAAAAGAACACATTTCAGTGAACGTCCCAGTTGTGTGTGCGTTTACTTACCATCAACTGTTAAAGCAACAGGATTCAGGCCGGTGTTGAGCTGATATCTCGGAGCAAAGGGCCTCGTCTTCAGCACGGAGATATTTGCAAGAGAAATAAATGGGTGAAGTCACTCTGTTGCTTCACTTCCTCATCCTGTGTTGTGCAGCTTGTTATTTCAGCAACCAGTGACAGTTTATACATGCAAATGCTTTGGTTTGAAGCATTTGGTTTAAAGAAAGATCACTAGGTAACAGCACCTGCACTTATTATTATCTTTATTTAAAAGGGACCATGTACAGTTAAAACATAAATGTCACCATGTGATGCTCTGTACCAGATTGTAGCTACAGCTCATTTGCATTTGTAGTCCTTTGACAAAAAAAAAAGTGTTACTAGATTATTTATGGAGGCAAAGCAAGTAATGTAATGCAATGCAATATGTATATATGCATATATAATATATATAATATATATATATATATATATATATATATATATATATATATATATATATATCAAACTTGCTATATATATAGTACAAATACAGTTATAAGTAAAAGTCCTGCATTCAAAGTCCTGCCTTCAATATACTTACCTAAAATTATAAAAATATGAACATCACTTAAAGTACCAAAAGTAAAAGTACTCAGAGCCCATTTCAGAAGTTTGTGTTTCATAAGGCTTTAAGAAGCTTCATAAGCCTTTAATAGGCTTTAATACATTACCACAATGTTCCAGTATTCTAGGGGTTAAATACAAGGTATGAGGATCACATGTGCTAAG
This sequence comes from Liparis tanakae, assembly GCA_036178185.1. Taxonomy (NCBI): domain Eukaryota; kingdom Metazoa; phylum Chordata; class Actinopteri; order Perciformes; family Liparidae; genus Liparis; species Liparis tanakae. The sequence goes on along the minus strand of CM070090.1, from coordinate 14,259,388 downwards.
AAATATTGTTTTTATACTAGCCCTGCAATAAATCTTTATGATGATGTTCAATAATCAGCCACACCGTTGTACACTGGGCTCTGTGGGAAACAGTTTATGTGACTGTTGTTTGTGTACATAAGTAACAGCAACCCTTTACATTTTATTTTTTTATCTCTATAAAGTATGTCAATTTACTACATCTGTCAAATAAAAGTAACAAGAGGGAAATATTATTATATTATTTTACTCTGGAATTAAAAATAATACTATAATGCTGCAAATAAACCTTAAATAATATCAAAGATAGCTATGCAGTCATTAACATTAATTGGTAATACTTTTGCACTTTTACGTCAGTAAAACATTTAATGACAACTTGTGTTTTAATGTTTTTCTCATTGTTCATAATTCAGTAAAAAAACTGAGTTTCTCTTCCACCACTAATAATATGTTACCACATTTAACTTTATGGAGGTGAGTTATTATTATAGTTATAGCCTACCTTTTTAATAAATCATGTGTATTGTATTTTAATATTTATTGAATGTTTTATTTTAATATTTTGTTTATTTTACTAAACGTATATATTTTAATACATATTATAATTTAATTAGTATACTAAAAATGATATATATATATATATATATATATATATAGATATATTGTATAATTAAATTAAATACAATTAATTTAGTTTACGTTGTGCGTCAACGTCATCTTGAGGCTGTCCCTGATGCTGCCTGAAGGACCTTCCCTTGTAAACATCCCGCCTCAGCTCTCTCAGTCGTTTATTTAAAAAGAAGAAAAAAAATTATAAGGCGATGAGTACTTAACAGATTGGATTTATAATCCTATTAATACCATTACTTTTATTTACCATGCACTAAAACTGGTGAAATATTAAAGTTATCCCCCATACTTGTCATTTTAACCCGCCTGTCGTAAATCGGCGTTAGGGTGGGTTTAGGGTTAAGGGGGTCTAACGTAAGTCGCCTAAGTGCGACGGAACCGTTAAATTACTACATTCTTGTTTCCAGCACCGACCGAAAAACTCAAGATGAACCCGAGCGGAGCGCGTCAAAGCGGGAAGACTTTCCTGTTCACGTCCGAGTCCGTCGGAGAAGGACACTCCGGTACTGCCTTCATGTTTTACTGTCTAACTGTACTGCGGTAGTCCTGTCTGCACATGGCGAAGTACCACGCTGAGGTACTTTGAGTATGTCCATGTTATTCTACTTCATACTTATATTCCACTACAGGCAAATGGTATCTCTTTTCAGGGTTCGTACGGTCATGGAAAACCTGGAAAAGTCATGGAATTTTAAAATAGTAATTTCCAGGCCTGGAAAAGTCATGGAAAATACTTAAATCACAAAAGTTTTGGAGAATTAATGGGAATTTGTTATATTCACATGTTCATTTACGTCGAGGTTAAAATAATTCATTTGTTTTTGAAAGGAAGACTCAAATTATAAGCTGGCATACGCCAAATCCAAACAGATTTGCACATAAAGGATACTAGTTTGATTAAAAGAGAATACACATTTATGCAAGTGTTTCTAAGAATTAACATGTATAGTAATGTTTATTCTTTTAATCAAAATATTGTCTCTCATTCATTTGTTTCATTTAAGTTATATTGTATGCTTTGTAATTCTCATTGTTTGAATACTACATTTTCAAAAAGTTGATTTCAGTTTGGTTATGGAAATGTGTGTACAACATGTGTACGAACCCTGTCTTTTACTTCACGAAATTCATTTAACAGCTTTAGTTACTTTATTTATAACTCAAATATGCTGATGTATTATCATAGATTAAACTACCAAGCAGTAGCTGTCATATAAAGTAGTTGAAATAAACTCCACATTTACCATCATGAGCAATAATTGTAATGCAATAACGTAATTAATTGTACTCAACAATATAAAAAAAGAGAGATAATATAATATTAATACACTGTAATATTACTAATTTTACTTATGTAAAAGTCCTGAGTACTTCTTTTTAAATACTCATTGTGCAGAAGAATTGTAGTGGAGTAGGAGAGTAAAAGAGCATATAAAGGAAATACTCAAAAAGTACTTACGGAAAGTACCTCATTACCTTTTTAACCGTAGAAAGTAAACTATGTATTTATCTTCTGCATACGAATCATTAAATCACATTCAGCAAGTTCTGAGGAGAGCAGTATGGGTATTCACTGATTGATTTTCCTTTTCTGGTTTGTGGTCTCAGATAAAATGTGTGATCAGATCAGCGATGCTGTGCTCGACGCATACCTGAGTCAAGACCCCGACTCTAAGGTGGCCTGTGGTGAGTTTTGTGTTGTGATATCAATGCTTATCATCACAATTAAACCTGACTGGATGATTAAAATGCTTATCTAGATGCATCCAACTAACAATAATCACAAAAGAGTAGTTCACAGTTAATATATTTTGCAGAATATGTTTATTTTTTAATATATATTTAGTCTTTGCTGAATTGGAAGAATATTAAAAAGGTCTGAACAACTTGTGCAGCTGTTAAATATATATATATATATATATATATATATATATATATATATATATATATATATATATATATATATATATATATATATATATATAGCCGTTTTGACAGCTGCACAAGATGACAGTTGACAGCTGCACAAGATGTTCAGCCCTTTCAATATTGTTGTGATTCAGCAAAAATCTAAAAGAAAATGCGTGGAGTGGACAGATTTTAGCAAGACAGACACTTTATCTAAAGGTCACTAGTTTGTCGTTGTTTGAAGTTTCTCTTTTTGTATATTTATATATTGTAATTTGACCTCTTGGGAACTATTAATTAAATCGCCTATTCTCAACTGCTGATTTCAGGCCCACGTTTTAGCCGGTCATAGCTAAATGTGTTCAATAATGAATGAGATGAACAGAAAAAGTCAAATTAAAATGCATCATTTCTATGAGAAGTTCACTTTTGCAATAAACTGCAACCTTCGTATTGTTTTTGTAAATTCTCTGACTCGCACATTCTCAATTTTTTTTATTATTATTATCTGTTTGATAAGTAAAAACATGATGTTTTAATACAGAATGTGTGGCGAAGACGGGAATGATTTTACTGGTTGGAGAAGTGACGTCCAAGGCCATCGTGGATCTCCAGACAGTGGTCCGAAATACCGTGAAGAAGATTGGCTACGACGACTCTTCAAAAGGTGTGTGTCGGGGGAGGGGGGGGGATTCTTATTTAATAACTACTCTTCTCTAGGATTTAGGTTTACTGTGATCCACAGGATTTGACTATAAGACCTGCAACGTGCTGGTGGCGCTGGAGCCGCAGTGCTTGGAGATATCGGACTGTGTGTTTGAAGGCAGGGATCAGGAGAACATCGGGGCAGGAGACCAGGTTCAGTGTTTCACCTTCTAACCTCAACTTCATCCAAACTACCAGCTTTTCAGCCACGTTGCATTTCCATTCAAATCACATAGAAGGATTGTAACATTTTAAATGTTACATGCTGGCAGCTCTATGAGCCTAACAGGGTTCGTACAGTCATGGAAAACCTGGAAACGTCCTGGAATTTTTAAATGTTTATTTCCAGGTCTGGAAAAAGTCATTGAAAAAAATTGAATCCCAAAAGTTTTGGAAAAGTCATAGAAATTTGTTCAATCAAATGTTCATTTACGCAGTTTGATTAAAAAGAATTACCATTTATATCAACATTTATTCTTTTAATCAAACTATTGTCTCTCATTCATTTGTGTCATTTATGATATACTTGTGGTCACACCGAGATTTTACATGTTTGGTGGTGGAAATTTGGTTTAAAGTCCTGGAAAAGTTATCCATTAGTCAACATGTGTATGAACCCTGGCTGGAGCAATGTGTATGATCCGTATGATCTATATGCTTATAAGCACTAAACTCTGCAGAGGCCGATGGGAATGTCTTCCCGCTTTCAGCGATCCTCTTTGTGCTGATTCTCAGAAATTCTCCAATAATTTATTCTGCTTCCAAAAAGACTTGACACGCTTTCAAATGCTTCCTTTGAAATAATTTACAAATCATTTCTAACTTGAAGTTACCGGGAGGACTTTTTGACTTGATCCTTTTGATTCAACTTTTTAGGAAGCAGAAATGTCATTAGTGTTGGTTGGAAAGCAACGTTTTGAACAAAGGTACGTTTATAAGAAGTAAAAAATTACAATAAAGTTATTATGAATGATGCTGTATTTCAGCGAGGACCAAAGTGGTGGGTAGAATGTATAAATATTTGTCGAGACACTTTTGACATGGCGTCTCGGACTCTCTTCTCCTCAGGGTTTGATGTTTGGCTACGCAACCGACGAGACCGAGGAGTGCATGCCGCTCACCATCCTCCTGGCTCACAAGCTCAACTGGAGGATCCGAGAGCTGGGGCTCAGTGGAGAGTGTCCTTGGATACTACCGGACTCCAAATCACAAGTGAGCCGTCTTTAAAAAGGCACCGACCGTCGACCCATTCAATTCAATACGTCCAATACGTCAGACGTCCGCAGGGGCGTACGAAAGAGAATATACATTTGGGATTAGTATTATTTTGTACAGATATTTGCATCACAATAGGACTTAAAATAGTCTTTCTTGAATTCAGTGCTTTCTGTTGCACTAGAGACAGGGTTCGTACGGTCATGGAAAACCAGGAAAAGTCATGGAATATTAAAATGGTCATTTCCAGGCCTGGAAAAGTCATGAAAAAAACTTAAATCATAAAAGTTTTGGAAAAGTCATGGAAATTTGTTATTATCACATGTTCATTTACGCCGAGTTTGATATTAATATGTTTTTTAAAGAAAAGCGCTCAGAATATAAGCCGGCGTACGCTCTCAATACGCAGAATGTTGTACATTTTTCATGTTTACCGAGATTTCAGTTTGGTCATGGGCATTTGGTTTAAAGTCATAGAAAAGTAATGGAAATCCATCGGTCAAAATGTGTAAGAAACCTGTAGAGAGCAAGCGGGCAGAACGGGTTACAGATGACCACATGAAACTTGAAATGAGTCGCCTAGCGGCTGAGCCGGTGGTGATTATCAGATCCAGTTGTTGCATTTTGTATATTTATTTTTGTATGAAAGGACAAACAAACACAACTTTCACAACAGCGTACAAAGGCGAGAAGAAGGCATTGGCCTCGGCTCTCTCGCCCTCCTTCCTTCTCCTTCCATCCTTCCACTAGAGTTGCTGAAACTGTTCCCTTTTCTCCGCAGGTCACCGTGGAGTACCAAGACAACTCCGGAGCCATGGAGCCTCTGCGAGTTCACACCGTGGTCATCTCAGTGCAGCACATCCCGGACATCACCCTGGAGGAGATCCGATGCCATCTGATGGAGAAGGTGGTGAAGGTGGTCATTCCCGCCAAGTACCTCGACGACAAGACCATATACCATCTACTGCCGAGCGGGAAGTTCCTTATGGGCGGCCCACAGGTGAGTGGGGACTGAATCACACGGGGGGGGGGGGGGGTCAATGAATCAGTATGTGGGCCGAAGTTGAAGTTTTTTTTCTTCTGTCGTTAGAGCGATGCAGGACTCACGGGGCGTAAAATCATCGTGGACACGTACGGAGGATGGGGGGGTCACGGAGGAGGGGCTTTCTCCGGGAAAGACTACTCCAAAGTGGATCGGTCCGGAGCGTACGCGGCACGCTGGGTCGCCAAGTCTTTGGTCAAAGCCGGACTGTGCCGGAGAGTCCTCGTTCAGGTGAGGAGGTCAAAGCCTCAGTCGCTAACACAAATTATTTTTATTTTTTTCGTAAAGATTTGTAAATTCCACCTCTTTTGGGAAAGTGAGAGCTTTGATTTAATGAACAACATCATTATGTTGTGGATTGATCCTCTAGTGGTATTGTCCTCTTGCTCTTGCTGTTAATATCTCAAACGGTATATTGTAGTAATGTACAAGTGTGTTTTCCTGCAACGGTTTTACAATAAAAGCCTTGACAGGAAAATTAAAGAATTCCTTCCACGGAAACAATAGAGGGCTTTTTCTTTTTTAGGCAGGAAGTGTTTAGTTTCTTTGATTTGATCCGATTTCAACAGAATCCAAGCTGGAGACGAGCATGAAGAACAAATGTACAGAGATACAGTCCTCTCTCTGATGGTCTCGTTTACTGCGCTTGCGATGAAGTCAGAAGATCTTCTGATAGCCGATCAATAACGCCTGTGTTGTGTTCGGTTCGATTACGCCCCGCCCCCTTTTTAGATCTCCTACGCCATCAGCGTGAGCCACCCCCTCTCCATCTCCGTATTTCACTACGGCTCATCAAACCGGGACGAAGACGAGCTGCTGCAGATAGTGCAGAAGAACTTCGACCTGAGGCCCGGGGTCATCGTGAAGTACGTGTGTCGCTTTTCACTACTGGAAAAAATATATTGTTTTTAGTGTTGTTGTTTTTTTTTTTTTATGTAAGTTTTAACGTGTACAGTTGACTTTCTTTTCTTCTGTCCAGGGAGCTGGGGTTGAAGAAGCCGATCTACCAGGCCACCGCCTGCTACGGTCACTTTGGCCGAGAGGAGTTCCCCTGGGAAAAACCAAAGTCTCTGGTGTTTTGAGTTCACATCCTACTGATAATCAAATATCCATTTCTCCAAATACTGAGCTGAAAACATAAATGTCTTCTAGTCTTTGACCATAAACTGTTATGGCCGGGGTTAAATAATAAATTTTGATTTTAACAAAGTCATGATTCCTTTATTAGTAAAAAAAAAACATCAACAATGAAATAATGATCATGCAGTGAATTTGATTTTCTTTTTTTGAATATCGTGGATGAATTGTCAGATGTTGTCAAATGAATTTTTTTAAATCATGCATTTTGGTTAAAATTTTGTGATTAAAATGCAACGTGAACCTCCTTTAAATTCTAAGTCCATTTACTTGATTGCCTGCTCGAAAATGGTAATTTGAGTAATAATACTTACTTACCTTCCACCACCGTGTTGAGGTGAGTTATTATAGGTATAATGTGTAATAATTTAAATTTACTTGACTTGTCTTATTTTACTCTGTTTTATTTCAAGTTCTTTATTTTATTAGGGCTCGACCACCAATTAAGTTTTTGTAATATTTAATATTATTTTATTTTGTATTATTGTTATTCTATATCTTCCAGCGGGGAAAAGAGATACCTGGGCTCATGCACACATTTAAAACAGCCTAAAAATAAGCTGATGCATCGTGTCTTGCTACGGTCGGACCGAATGGCTCAGTGCCTCCCCCTTGCTTGGAAGTTATGTTCGAAACCCAAATAAACCTTTTCATTATACCAATTTCACATAAAACAATATGTATATATATATATATATATATATATATATATATATATATATATATATATATATATATATATATATTTAAAAAGAACATAATTGCGAGCTATTTGCAATCTAAGGTAAGACCCTGCTGTAGTTACATAGTAGGTTACATTTTAATATTAAGTTATACATCTTAACCCTCAGTAAAACTGATTTAATGTTACCTGTTAAAAAGTAATAAACTATCTAAAAGCTATCTTTATTACTTGATATATTAATTAATATATTGTATGTTAACTAATTGTGTTTTGTTTAATTGCATTGGTCGGACATTATGTGTATTCCCTACAATAACCCTGTGATGACATGCACCGCCACTGGATGGAGTTACAGGTTATCCAACATGCATCAGGAGTGTGAAGAACGATGCAAAGTTGAGCTTCCGACCCTTTTAAGTTTAACTGTACACCTTAAAACGAGGTCACGATCTCTATCGCTCCGAATAACTGAGAATATAAGGAGGCAAAGTACATTTACATGTGGAAATTATGCAGGTTTTCTTTTTACAGCTGAGGACAAAGGAGAAGCTCTACACCAATCATAAAGGGAGAGACAGCTGCTGTGATGGTACAGTAGATTTGATTGGCTGAAGATGAGCGCACGCGCCAATCGCGCTACTTCCTTTTGAAAGTTAGAGACTTCATAAGAGCTTCTTGGTCGACATGTTCGCTGCAAAATGCTGCCAGACTTCATGGATTTTGCAGTTTATTTTGGTCTCGTGTGTCCCACTGAGCCGAGTTCCAGTTAAATAACCTGTTTTTTAATGGACCCTGGCAGGAGAGGAACATACTGGCGTGCGTCTGGAGATTTACTAAGTAAACAACCCTTGTTTTTGTTTTTTTGTTTTGCACTTTCGAGAGAAAGTTCAAAGAGATAGCAGCTAGAGGTGGAACTTGAGCGCCACCATGCCGGGGAACAGCGGGGTGTACGCGAGCAAGAGGAGGAAGAAGCCCGTTCAGAAAAGGTCAGTTTGAATGTTGGTTTTGTGTCACAAGCAGACCCGAACTCCAGTTAGCCGAGTGCGGGGTTAACGCGGGTCACCGCGCCACACCTCCATTACCGCTGCGTTACTTTTACGAGGAGTAGTAAGAGTACAGTAGGAGTAAGAGTAGGAGAAGTATAGAAATAGTAGTAGTAGTAGTAGTATAGTTGTAGTATTAGTAGTAGTATAGTGGTAGTATCATATGATATGTTATGATATACCTTTATTCGTCCCACAGTGGGGACATTTCAAAAATAGTATATAGTAGTAGTATTATAATAGTATAATGGTAGTAGTAGTATAGTATAGTAGTATTAGTAGTAGTAGTACTATAGTGGTAGTAGACGTATATTAGTATAGTAGTAGTGGTAGTATTAGTAGTGATGGTAGTAATAGTAGTTGTAGTAGTAGTAGTAGTAGTAGTAGTAGTATTAGTAGTAGTAGTACTATAGTGGTAGTAGACGTATATTAGTATAGTAGTAGTGGTAGTATTAGTAGTGATGGTAGTAATAGTAGTTGTAGTAGTAGTAGTAGTAGTAGTAGTATAGTGGTAGTAGTAGTATACATAGTAGTAGTAGTAGTAGTAGTAGTAGTAGTAGTAGTAGTAGTAGTAGTATAGTAGTAGCTGTTGTAGTTATAGTGGTAGTAGTTGTTGTTGTAGTAATATTATCATCCTTTGCATTCACATGTTTTCCCACAAAGGCACCAGTCAGGTTGTTGTTTGTAGTTGTACTTCAGTGATGAGTGATTTATCGGACAGGTGGGCAGCTCACCTGCAGTGGAAGGTCACGCGAAGGCAATGACGTCAGAGGTAGATAAGGGTGAGTGGAGCAGCTGATACTACAGCGTAGAAATACTAGCAGAAGTACTGCATTGAAAGTGTAACTTAGTGTTTCTCTTTTTAAGTAAAAGTACAAAAGTATCAGCATCAAACTATTGTAATAATAATAAAAACATAGTGGATTAAATTAATGCACTATGTTCATCACTTCATCACTACGTTCATCTACATCATCCTGATCATGCAGCTGATGAGGGTGGAGATCATTTATATTGATGTGTATATACTAGACCTGTAATAAGACATCATTTATCAGTTGAATCATATGTGTTGTTACCAATCTGTAAAGTAAACAAAGCTGTCAAATGTATTCAGTGAAGTTAAAAGTACACTATTTCCCTCTGGGATGTTGGGGAGCAATGTACAATCACATAATGTACCTGCAAAAGTACATCAAAACATATTTTGATAATGGTTTCAAGCCATTAAATTATAGAAACATTTCATTGTTCCAGCTTCACAGAATGTACATTTGTTTAAATTATTCTAATATATTGGTGATAATGTTAATGTATTAGTAATAATGTTGAGGTTTGGACTAAACAAACATTGTGGAGGCATTTTTCAATGTTTTTACTATTTTTACAAACCTAATAATTCATTGATTCAAGGAGAAAATAATCAGCAGATTAATCTATAATGAGAATAATCATTAATTGTTCAGAATTAGCTCAACCAACTGGAACAGTACCATCCTGCTTTTACAGTAACCCATGAATCATAATAATCTAATGATAGAATATTATTGTGCTTTTAATACTTTAAGTGTTAGTTAATTTTACTTTAATAACATTTTAAATGCATACTTTAAACTGACTCTTTTAACTGTAGTATTTCTGAAGAGGTGCGGGATCTAAATACTTCCTGCATCCTCACTGCATCAGTCAACGTCTCACCCACGACACTGAAAACAACAGAGAATTGAGTTACCAAAAAGCGGCTTTACATTTGGAGTAATAAGACTCATTCAAGTCTTCTTCACGCCGTGCGCCTGATTTCTTGTTGTATCCAAGACACACAAGCTGCCCGAGTAACCCGAGCCGCCTGAGGCCGGCGGCGCGAGTCAAACTCGTTGTTATTCTCGATGAGGAAGGCGATCACAGAAAGCTTTGACTCGACTCCAAAGCTCCAGAACAAGCCTTTCCTTTAGTTTGATGAATACAATCTACACGTCTATAATCACTACCGCCTGTTTGCAGCATACTTTTTTATTTCTATAGAGTTCTTTCATAACTTAATTTGACGTCTGAGTCGACAGTGAACGAAAACTTAAATGTCGTTGCTCGGTTAGTCTTTCCACTGTTCCATCAATCACCAACTCTTAATAGACAAGTATAAATAAACCCTTAATTCACATGATTATAGACTACATTGACAGAAACAGTCATCTTAGCTGATCAAAGTAACACAAAGTTAATTAAAACTGAACAGAAACAATAATAAAGTCATCCAAAAAAACATTTTGATTCCATCAATCACCGACTCTGGTTTGGATTAAATTAACCCTTAAATCCACAGAGTCACATGTGAAAATGTGTTGGATGCACTCCTCACAGCCTCCAGACTCCATCGACAGAAACATTTAACGGACATTTTCGCCAGCAGCGATGGACGAGGAGCCTTTCGTGTTTGACAGCGGAAAGTCTCTACATCTTCCGCCGGAAACTAAAAACACATCTTTTACGACTATATCTGGATTAAAAACACAGATTGGCACTTCAGTGGCACTTAAATAGCTCTTATTATGGTACTTTTGTAGTTCGACTATGTTGAGGAAATGTTACTTTCTGTATTCTTGTTGTTCTTAGTTTGTACTCTAGGTTGATGCACTTATTGTAAGTCACTTTGGTTAAAAGCATCTGCTAAATGACATGTCATGTAATGTAATGGTTGAAATCCTGCATAGATATATACATGCTAACCATTGTTGAAAAGATAATTTAATACGATTGATCAATTCAGTCTTCACAAACTACAACTAGGAACTAAGGGATGCTATTCCAGATTATACATTTCTTAAATTGCACCTCTATTATTTTTAGTTTCATCTCTAAATTTAGATGCGTCCTCTCTCTCTCTCTCTCTCTCTCTCTTCCTCATTCCTTCCTTCGATGCGGTCTCTCCTCTTCTCTGCATCTTTCCTCAGATCTCTGTGTTCAGTCGCGAAAGCATCTGCATGTCCCGACGCGTTGCAGAGGAATTACATTTTGGTAATTTGTAGTAATAATAACCTGCCGTGACATAACTCTGTATTTTGGTGGTGCATTGTTGAGCCAGCCTCTCTCTGTACGGACGTCAATGTCTCTCTGCCCACAGTGAAGTGACTCAACTACCTTCGGAGGGATTGCCAAGACATTCAGTGCAGACGTTCATGATGAGAGGATGAACCCGGCTTCTCTGAATAAACACTTGTGTTTTTATGACATCGAGAAGATGATGCAATCGCAATATATCAACTTAAAAAGGATTCAGTGATCCTAAAATTAATTACATTTTATAGATGAGTAATAGTTTATAGTTTATATCAAGAAAACCGCAGATTCTTACATTTGAGAAGCTGGAACCAGCAAACGTTTGATGTTGAAAAAAACCTCTTAAGTGCTTTGAGCAACAATTAAACCGCTATACAAATAACAGGATTATTAATATTATGATTTAAATGCTGCAAATGTTCACATTTCTGAAGCTGAAATTAAGTTAAATTATGAACTTAATAATCAAGATCGTTTCCAGTTTATTTTCAGTCAATTGACCAATTCATTCGTTTCTGCTGTGCTCGTACATTTGAATGTGTTTTGCATCTTAAAATATGAATTCACAAAGTACCTATAGCTGACAGATAAGTCGAGAGTGGCAGAAAAGTACAAGTACTTGAGTAAATGTACTTGGATATTTTCCCCCACTGCTCCCTAATTCATTTACTGACGTCATTTCAATAATTAACTCTCATTTAAATCTCATATTTCCGGGGTTAATGTTCTCACAAATTTAACGAGCCACTCTCAGGCTCCTAAAACCAGGAAGTTGAGTCTTTGATGCGGTCAACGGTTTATTTGGGAAGCATCAAACGCTCAGAAAGTCCAACACTGGAATGTTTCTCAACAGTCGTGTTGTTACCTTCGCAGATTGTGGAAGGTTATGTTTTGATCGCTGTGTATTTATTTATTTGTATGTGTGTGTGTGTGTGTGTGTGTGTGTGTGTTTGTGTGTTATTCGCATAACTCAACAAGTATTAAACCGAATCGCATGACATTTGGTGGGATGATTGGTTATTATCCGGGGACCATTTTATTAGATTTTGGGATTGATCTGGTCAAAGGTCAAAGTCAAGGTCATGAACAGGTAAACATCTTCTTTTTACCATAGCACGGTCAATTTGTATCCAATTGGCATGCAACTAATGCCAACATGTTAATAATTCAATGCCACATCTTGTGATATACGACATGTCATAATGACCACATTATCCGGTATCAAGTTACATCCATTTACAGTTCCCCACACTTTCGTGCCAAGTACCAAAAAAGTGGCTGCGGTGAAGGTATGCGCTCTACCGAGTGCCCGTTCTAGTTCTTGTTTTTAGTTGTTTGACAGCCAATAAAGACGAGAGCTCGTCACAGGATGTGAAAAGTCAACTTCGCTCCAAAGACTCCCACCTAAAACTCGAGCTGAAAATTCCATCTGTGTGTCGTAGATTGTCGAGCGGAGCGAACAAGTTTTAGCAAGCGAGCGTCTCTTAACAAAGCGTCTTTGTCTGGCGTGTCGTTTCAGCGCCAAGCCTCCGTCCGTGAAGACCAATCCGTCCAAACGCCACCGGGACCGTCTGAATGGAGAGCTGGAGCGCCTCACCGGCATGCTGCCCTTCTCCGGGGAGGTCAGGAGTCGTCTGGACAAGCTGTCTGTGCTGCGGCTCAGCGTGGGATTCCTCAAGGTCAAGAGTTACTTCAACGGTCAGTGACCTCTACCACCTACTTCTGTGGTAACACAATTAAGTACATACAATAGGATAATAGGAGATACATTAATATGATATTAGATCATATTAGATTAGAATAACCCAAAAAACATTACAATAGAAAATATAAACATATTGTCAAGGTCAAGAGTTACTTCAAAGGTCAGTGACCTACTCCAGCTCACACTTCTGTGGCAATACAAGTATATCTAATAGGATATAGTATAATATTAGATCATTAAATCATATTAGATAATCCCAAATAACATTATTGTCAAAGAGTTTGACAGAAGAATAACAAAAATAACATAGAATACAAAATATAAACATATAGGAACAATAGAATACTTATTATATTATATATATTATTATGAACTATACTTATTTGTGTAAGAAGTTATACTGACAGCAGGGCCTCATAAAAAATAATAAATAAATATTGAGAATGATATTGAGACACATGTTTACTGAAGCACCATTTTCAAAGCAGTGGAGTACTTTCACAGAGTGTACTCCAGTAATGCATGTGAACACCTCCTCCACCTCCGGTTGGCTGAGAGCACGAGTGTGTGTTGAGTTGAGGTTTCAGGTGAACACATGCACACACACACAAACGCACACACACACACACACACACACACACGCAGCCGGACACCTTTAATGGCTGAGCTCCGAGTGCTCTGGGTGTCGGAGAAGGAACCCGACACCGTGAATCATGAACAGCTGGGGAGGGGGAACAGGGGAGAGTGCTGCCCATGCAAAGTGACACAGGACACACACACACACACACACACATACACACGCACACACACCGACAGCTGATTGAAGGGTTGAGCCTAATCACATATGCTTTTCACATGCTTTACATTATTGTCTTAATTCCGGTGGGGTTTTTTCTCCGGTTATTGTTAACCAAAATATATTAAAACAATATATATAAGCACAAGTCCGGTGATGGCAGCTAACACCCGGATATCTCTTCTCCCACTGAGCCACAGAGCTCCATTCAAAACATCTCAATGAGCATCAACATCAACACACTGTAGTTTGTATTGACTCCAAATATTGATTAACTACATTTCTCCTGTTTGTTTGATTAAAATCTAGCACTTTATTCATCCTTTCTTTTTTTTTATCGCACTATGAGACATTTTCTGAAGATGTAAATCTTCAGTAGGAACCAACGGTCGTGAGGCTGAAGGACGCAGACAGGAAGACGGGGAACGTACCGAGAGACGTACCAACGCATTCTTGGTTGTAATCCTTTTGTGGGACGAATATAGAATAACGACAGCTGCGCTTGTGTATGGTTGGCCACCCTGCACGAGCTCATTGGGTCATGTTCTCTGGAATTATTACTGTATTATTGCATTACATGCATTTGGAAGACTCAAATGATAAATAATAAAAAAATATATAAATAGTCACATTGTTGTATTCAGCTTGCCCGCCATGATGTAATGCCTCATGGCCATAGGTCTGCGACCGTCGTATTTTATGAGACTACTTAATTAACATAATGACTGGAAGCTGGGGGACAAAGTATGACCAGTCACCTTCTACCTTCTCCTGTGCACAGTTTGGATGTTATGTCTTTCCTTCCCAAAGTAAACCAAGATGCTTTCAGCAGCTGTTGCCAAATTTCAACCTAAATATACTTTTGTTTCTTCTTTTAAACAAACCAAAATGACACAGTAAGCAGTGCCATCGTGGCCACAGACGTTCCACCAAATGAGCAGCAGAGCCCAGTAGTCTCTCTCTCTCTCTCTCTCTCTCTCTCTCTCTCTATGTATTTCTCTTCGCTCTGCTATCGCAGATCGTTTCTGTTGATGGATCAGAGGGGGGGGGGGGGGTCTCTGAGGCGCAGTGGCACGACATGAGGGCCTCTGGACGAGGCGTTTGAACAGCTAACACTGTGTTTATTTATCCTCTAACCACCACCATACAAGAAAGATGTCCTGGATATGAAGATTGTTTTTTTTGGGAAACACACGTTCAGTGTTTTCGAAAAAACATTAAGAGGGGAGTCGAAAGAGAGAGAAGGAGAGAGGGAGGTGAAGGGCGAGGAAGAGTCGGCATCTGCTTATTGTGATCGCGTTATCTCCTCCTCCGCTTTGATGTTCATCCAGTACAGAAGTGGACGTCTCAGCGGATTGTTTTTAAGTTTACGTCAATGCTGGAACATTTGTACTTTGACTTGTAACAGAGTGTTTCCACACTTTATTGCTTTTTTACTAGTAAAAAAGTACAATGTGTTATTGTGTGTGTGTGTGTGTGTGTGTGTGTGTGTGGGGGGGGGTCTGTGTGTGTATGTGTGTGTGCATCTGTGGGCCTGTGCGTCTACTTATGTTTGTGTGTGTGTGAGTGCAGGAAGGTGAACTCATCTGTTGTTCCCTTGAATGAGTCCCAGGTGATGCTTCTGCCGTCACCGGGGTGAACCCCTGTCGCCGTAGTAACTGATTCCAGAGTCTGCACTGCAGGGCGAGTTTCTGTAGAGCCGGATGTTCTCGATGATGTCATCTTCCTTGGGGGGGGTCGTCGATAACAACGTCATTAAATCTGCTGAGTCATGGAACGGACAAGGCTTTTACCCACAAGCACCTGTTGCTGCTTCATTGAACAAGTATGAGTACTTTAATAGAGTTTCCATAGGCTGAAAATGAAAGTTGATGCATGAGAGGAAGCAGAAAGGAAGAAAGGAAGCACATTTTCTCCTGATTTAATACATTCGATCATTGGTTTCAATCTATCGGAAATAACAGATGGTTAGGGCTTAGAAGTTCACTTAAAGGAAATGTCAAAGAATGCATGTTTACCAGAAAAGAAGGGAAGCGTTGAAGTTTGTTGAACTTTCAGTTTCAAGGTATCTTATCAGGTAGTATGTGCTTACTTCTGGTAGCAGATATTCATATTTATCGCTTGATAATTGCTCAACGTTACACGTTGGTTGACTTGTTTATAAAAATGTGTTTTTCGTCAAAGTCCTTACTATATATATTGTTTCTCTGAATATATCCCACATCCAGGATTGTTATTGTGGAGATTGTGGGTAAAAATTGTTTCTTTGCTCCTAAAATGTTCCATAGTCTTTAAGTGAGACACAAGTCATGGCAGATACATTACCTCGTTATCTTTTAGGATCTCTATGTGTTATACTGACATCGTGTTTTGCGATGTCTCCTCTCTCAGTTGTCCTCTCAGCAAAGGTCCTGAAAGATGCATACACTTGTTTATTTTCCATTCCATTTGCACGGCGGCGTCTGTGGTGTGATGAGGTTGATCCAACCTTGCAAAGTGAAGCGAACGACAACAACATGAACACTAGTTCTTTTCTCTCTTAAATATGTGACTTTAATCTTACATTTTTGGCATATTTTAAGTTTACATTTTTTACTTGCAATGGTTCGTTGTACAGTTGAGAAACTTCATAGGAAGAAAATGAGGAAAGGGATGAAAAAAACAAGGAGGAATGCACAACATCGGCATCTATAAACAAGAAAACAAACATGATGTTTATTTTGAAGGTGTGTGAAGCTGAATCCAGGTCCAGGTTTGTTTTAAATGGGGGGGGAGAAGTTCACTAGCGTGCCATAGAGTCGTTAATCAAAGGAAAGGAAAGGAGGTATTACTTCACCGATTGGATGCCGGCAATCACAGATTAGATTTCACAAGATTTGGCTCAAAAAAACACTTATTTTTAACACAAAAGGGGAAAAAATGTTTTGTTTCTTTCGAACCAAAATAAAACAAACCGATGATTGAACACAGTATTTAATGTATATATATATGTTTGTTTGCGGCTAATTCTGGATGAAATCTGCACATCGTTTTCTTACACAAACACATGAATACTGTGCAGGATGTGTGATTGATGGAGGGTCATTTAAAGTTAAATGCATTAATGTGGTCCATTAATCTGAGGCTAGATCTATGAAGAACGTTGTGCTCTTAAAAACAATGTTGGGCTCTTGTGTTAGAGCCCAACATTGTGATGGAATGTACATTTAGATACTCAAGTATATACTTAAGTACAGTTTTGAGGTACTTGTACTTTACGTGAGTATTCACTATTTCATGTAACATTCTCAGAGGGAAATATTTTATTGAAAACCTTTTCTAA
Organism: Liparis tanakae; assembly: GCA_036178185.1. Lineage (NCBI taxonomy): Eukaryota > Metazoa > Chordata > Actinopteri > Perciformes > Liparidae > Liparis > Liparis tanakae. The sequence goes on along the minus strand of CM070090.1, from coordinate 14,242,164 downwards.
AGTATGAAATATATATATATATATATATATATATATATATATATATAATAATAATAATAATATTTGATTAACATTTTCTATACATTTATATAAATATATATATATTATTATTTAGGCAACATTTTAAATATATATTATAATAATATATATTTATATATAATATATATTATAAATATATATATATATATATTCAATTTTAAAGGGATTAAATATATATATATATATATATATATATTATAATAATGGCAAATATATATATTTTTTTTGGAACTTCAGTGAACTATTTTGAGGTTTGTATCATGTACTTTTCCTCTATAGTTTGGTCGTATGAAAGCCACTTTTCTTTTCTGTATTCCAGTAGCGCTCCAGAAGCATTTGAGGGCAGCTCCTCTCGCGTCTGCCACCGGCAGAAAGGAACAGTCGGTGTCTCTGGATGGAGTCGGTTTCTCAGAGGGGGACCTTCTTCTCCAGGTGCAGAACCAACACATTGGAGGTGTACATTAAAGTAGCCGTGTATTTGTCTGGGTGGATGTCATTTATGTATTTATATTATTTCTGCAGGCTTTAAACGGGTTTGTGCTGGTGGTCACGACCGATGGAACGATCTTCTACACGTCCCCGACCATCCAGGACTTCCTGGGCTTCCATCAGGTGAAACAGTGTTACCATCTGTCTTCGTACAAGTGATGAAGGAAGTATTCAGACGCTTAAAGTTACTGTGAGGAACCTTTAACTGGTCCTGAACCAGTCTCAGTTTAGTCCTGGTCCTCTGTATGACCCCAACAGTAAACAGACTATCAGAGAGAAGACAGAGGAGCTCAGCAGCAGCGTTGTTTCTTCCTCCTCCTCCTCCTCCTCCTCCTCCTCCTCCTCCTCCTCCTCCTCCTATGCTGAGAGGGGCAGACATTCAGACCCTGCTGCAGTAAAATGAGAGTTTTTATAAAGGGACTCTCAGAGACACTACCACGTTAGTCCACAGGGGGCACCAGAACCAACACAACATGAAAGTTCCCTTTAGTAACTTTAAGTGACAGTACTATGGTGTAAGAATACTCTATTACAAGCAAGTCAGAAAATAAATACAGATGTATTCACAGACAAATGGAAGTGTCAGTGTAACATTTCATTCAGTCTAATTTACTTCTGTTTTTAAACATTTTATAGCTCCCTTACTTTTAAAAACAAATATATTTCTCCCATTGTTTATTCTCAATATCTATTTTACATCTATGATTCTTGACTTTTGCTGTATTTGTTTCGTGTTGAGCACTGATTATGATTCCAATTAAAGCTGTGGAGTAATAAGGACTATTACTTGTGTATATTAGTATATTTCCTTCTGAAGTGTGTCGGAGTAGGTGTATAAAGTAGCATAACATGGAGGTAAAGTACCTCTAATTGTACTTGTAGTAATGTAAATGTAAACTCCTCCCCTCTGCAGTCCGATATGGTCCACCAGAATGTTCATGATCTCGTTCACACGGAGGACCGAGAGATGTTCAGATGTCAGCTCCACTTCGCCCTCAAACCCAGCGACGCACACTCAGACGTGAAATCACAAGGTACGACTTCAACTCGTCAATATCCACCTGTCACACAAATATAACGCATGTTCTGATGATCAATCGATAACATAATATAAGAACGCAAATTTACAACTATTTCGATTGAACATATTCCCGACTTCCAGTTGGTCGGTTCAGAGGATTTTCTTTGTCTTTTTTCTTTGTCTCAATCAAAAAGTTTTATTTGAACAGTGCCTTTCAAACAAATCAATGCACACTGAAGAAAGTTAAGAATAATAATGGAAATAGAGCAAAATTAAATACAAATTGTATCAAATAACATAAAACTAGAGCGGGCACTCGGTAGAGCGCATACCTTCGTATATCACAAGATTGGGCATTGGATTATGAACATTTTGGCATTAGTTGCCAATTGGATAAAAATTGACCGCGCTATGGTAAAAAGAAGATGTTGACCTTTTCATGACCTTGACCTTTGACCAGATCGATTCCAAAATCGAGTCAAATGGTCCCCGGATAATAACCAATCATCCAACCAAATTTCCTGTGATTCGGTTTAATACTTTTTGAGTTATGCCAGTAACACGCATACAAATAAATAAATAAATACACGGCTATCAAAACATTACCTTCCACATTTTCAATGCGAAGGTAACAAAGGAGAAGCAGATGTAATAATAAACACTAATACTGAAACCCATAACATTACATAACACTAAACGGCAAACCGATCATCTTCAGGTTTCCATCAAACTACATTTCTCTGATGCGTGAACACAGAAACACACACACCAGTCTGAGCTGCTGCTTCTCTGCAGATGGCCAGTCGAGCAGCAAAGCCGGGAGCAGCTCTGGGAGCTCGCTGCCCCAGTACGTCCCCCCAGAGAACTCCTCTTTCCTGGACAGAAGCTTCTGCTGTCGCCTGCGCTGCCTCCTGGACAACGCCTCCGGATTCCTGGTAAAGACATTAGAGCGTCCGTTAACTCTCCGAACCACGAGCAGCGGGGGGGGGGGGGGGGGGGGGGGTTACCTCGCGTCTGACCCATCCTGCACCAACACAATCGTGGCTAGAAACAGAGAGAGGGTCCACGTGTTGACCGCACACAGTTTGTTTTGGGCAAAACTTTACCAAATGTCAGGATTTTAAACCTCTCGGTTGCTTCTTTTAATGGAGGCGTTCTGCGTTCTGCGTTCTGCGTTCTGCGTTCGTCCCACATGATGCATTCAAGGAGGGTGGAAAAGTTTAACACACTTTGTGAATCTTTTTCTCAGGAAACATGCTTTTCAAACCCGCCTGCAGCTTTTCTATGGCCCTTTGTTGCTTTTAGCTAAATGCTAACATGCTAACTTTTGTAAAGTATAATGATAACTTAACGTTAGACAAATTACATTTACCAGCAGCATCGTGAAAGTGATGAACACATTGATGCATTAAAATGATCATCCGATAATATAACAACATATGATTCTGAAGAAAGAAGATTTAAAAAATATATATATATTTTTTGGATTCGGGAATATAAACAAGATGTCGATAATAAACGCTGAAAATACAAAAAAAATATTCTTCCTCAAACTTTACCTTTATGCGCTCGGGCCTAATACTCTCCTGAGCAGTATTGCTTCGTTCACTTTTCTTAAGATTCTGAGTACTGAGTAGTACTATTGAGTACTGAGTAGTACTACTGAGTAGTACTATCGCGCCATGCTTCCTGCTGATATGCATGAGTGTAACCTCGGCCTCCTCCACCTCCAGGCTCTAAACTTCAACGGGCGTCTGAAGTACCTCCACCTGCAGGGGAGCTCCTCCCCCCCTCAGCTGGCTCTGTTTGCCATCGCCACGCCTCTGCAGCCTCCCTCCGTCATGGCGATCCGGACCAAGACCCTCATCTTCCAGTCGAAACACAGGATGGACTTTGCTCCCATGGGCATAGACACCAGGTGGGCACCTGTGGCCAACCTCCTAAAGTAGTACTCTGTGTTAAAGGCGTCGCAGGAAGCAGCTGCTGTAACGGCCGGTGTGTCTTTGCAGAGGGAAGCTGGTGTTGGGATACACAGAGGTGGAGTTGGTCACGACCGGCTCCGGCTATCAGTTCATCCACGCCGCCGACATGATGTACTGCGCCGACAACCACCTCCGCAGTGAGTTCAATTCAGTTTATTTGTCTCGGAGTGCTTTACAATCTGTACACATAGACATCCTGACCTTTGACCTTTGACCTCACATCGGATCAGGAAAAACTCCCAAATAACCCTTCAGGGAGGAAAAAGGGAAGAACCCTTCAGGAGAGAACAGAGGAGGATCCCTCTCCAGGATGGACAGGACAATAGATGTCATGTGACCAGAAGGACAGATTTAGAGTTAAAATACCTTCAATGAATATGAAGTTACCCTGCCACACACACACACACACACACACACACACACACACGGCGCTGTGTCACTCTCCGCCTCTCGGTGCTGCCCGTTAACCCAACGGCCATCCCCCACTCCGCAGTGATGAAGACCGGAGACAGCGGCTTCACGTTCTTCCGGCTGCTGACCAAAGCGGGCCGCTGGTTGTGGGTTCAGGCCAACGCCCGGGTCGTCTTCAAGGGAGGGAGACCCGACTTCATCATCGCCCGACAGAAATCCCTCACGTGAGTGTAACGGATGTGAAACGGGCATGGAAGAAGTCGCGTCAGATGATGGTTTTTCCAGCACTTATTTATTTCTGCAGAAGACAATAAAGCACACACATTGCCTTCTGATCCGTCTCTGCACTTCCACTTCCCTCAGCAATATAAAACTCAGGAGCAGGAAGTGCAACAGAGATGGAAAGCAATTTCTGCAGGAAACTGATTTTTTTTAAATAACGCTAAATAAAAATAGCTCATTAAAATAAAGTTCACAAACACTCAACAGTATCGTTGAACAACAAACCAAAATAAAATACAATACATTGAAAACAAGAAATGTTACATAAGCACCGGCTTCTCCTCTCCGCCGCCTCCCCCTGAGAGGGATTCTCTTTCTTGTAGCATCTATAATATTTTGCGATAAAGTCTTTTTACAGGCGAAACATTATTTGAATTAAGGGCGGCGTATTACATTACATTACATTACATGTCATTTAGCAGACGCTTTTATCCAAAGCGACTTACAATAAGTGCATTTCAACCTAGAGTACAAACTAAGAACAACAAGAATACAGAATTAAAAATTAAAATTAAAAATTAAAAATGGAAACGTTGACGCTTCACCAGCAGGGTTCGTACGGTCATGGAAAACCTGGAAATTCATGGAATTTTAAAATGGTTATTTCCAGGCCCGAAAGAGTCCTGGAAAAAACTTAAATCCTAAAAGTTTTGGAAAAGTCATGGAAATTTGTTATAATCACATTTTCATTTTCATTTGAGTTCATGAGTTCATTGAGTTCATATAATTAATATGTTTTTTAGAGAAAGACGCTCAAAATACAAGCCGGCGTACGCTCTCAATAAGCTACATTTTCTAAATTGTTCATGTTTTTACTGAGATTTCAGTTTGGTCATGGACATTTGGTTTAAAGTCCTGGAAAAATCCTGGAAATCCATCGGTCAACATGTGTAAGAACCCTGAACCAGCTTGCTATTATTCTGTAGAATTTAGTTCATTCAAGGGCCTTTGGTCTTGGAGTTCATGGATTTGATGTAGTTTGACTATGATGAGGAACTGTTACTTTCTGTATTCTTGTTGTTCTTAGTTTGTACTCTAGGTTGAAATGCACTTATTGTAAGTCGCTTTGGATAAAAGCGTCTGCTAAATGACATGTCATGTAATGTAATGTATTTTTGTGCAGAAACGAAGAAGGAGAGGAACACTTGCACCAGAGAAGACGGCAGCTCCCGTTCAACCTGGCCACGGGCGAAGGCGTCCTGTACGACGTGGCTCTGGAACCCATCCCCGGTCTTCCCGGTGGCGTCTCTCCGGGTACCGCGGAGCAGCCCGCCGCGCCAGAGAAGCCTCTGGACCCCGCCTCCCTCCTGGGATCCCTCCTCCGGCAAGACTGCTCTGTTTACAGCCGGCCGCCGGAACCCAGCGTCCAGCTCCTCGCCTTCGGCCAGATCGAGGACGAGGATCTGGAACCACCGCCGTCGGCCCTGGAGCGAGCCTTCCTGGACAGCCACGCCGTGCTCAGCGTGCCGGGCCAGACCCGCGGCTCGAGGGCCGTCGCGGGGGAGTCGGTGATGGACTCTTTGGAGCAGATTTTGGGGGATATCGTGGACGGAGGGCTGGAGGGTCTGGACGTGGAGGAGTCGGAGCTGAGGGACTGGGAGGACACGCTCGCCAGGCTGAGCGACGAGAGGGACGACGTCTCGGGGGACGTGAATCACATCCTGGCCAACGACGTGTTCTCCTACGTGGAGGAGGCCCTGAGGAGAGAGAGCGCGCCGCAGGGTTCGCTTCCCGCCTCCGGCTCTTTTGACGCGTCATCCGTCCACGCGCAGCATCCCGGGTCTGCGTGGCAACAGGCGCCGGACGCCACGTCCCTCTTCGCACAGCAGGCTCCGTTCGGAGACGCGTTCGTTGCCGCCGGTTACTCGGCGGCACACGAGCGGTGTCGCAACGCTCCGCGGGGACACCCCTCTGCACAGTGGCCTCTGGGCAGCGGCGGCAGCTCTCACCGTGGCAACCAGACGATGTCAACACACGCCCACACACACTCTCGGCCTCCGTCTGTTTCCGTCTACCAAACTACGCAGCACTCACTCACTGGTTCCCAGCAGACTGGCGCCGCGGGGCCGCAGCTTCAGGGCCCGCCGGCGTGGCAGCAGTTCCACCGCCACACGCCGCCACATTCCTCACACGTGGCCCGCTCATCCGGCAGCTGCATGTACGAGAGACGAGAGGGCGGGGAGCCTCTCCTGGGGCCGCCGTGCTCCAGAGGGAACGCAAACGTCCTGTTGGTCCGGCCCCGCGCGGGCGGAGACTTCGGCCCGGGGGCGGCGGCCGGCCGCACAGCCGCGGACGACGTCCGCTCGGGAGCAGCTCGGTCGGAATTTCCTCCCGAGAGTGGATCGATACAGTCGTCGTTCTTCTGTTGGACCGGTGACGCTCAGGTAAAACTACGACTTTTATAAACTCACTTTGACTGGACTGTTTGTCCTGATACTTGTGATTTGTCACATGTCAAAGCTCGGGTAAAAGAAAAGTACCAAGTGTGTGCGTAACAATTTACAGGGTTCGTACGGTTATGGAAAACCTGGAAAAGTCATGGAATTTTAAAATGGTCGTTTCCAGGCCTGGAAAAGTCATGGAAAAAACTTAAATCATAAAAGTTTGGGAAAAGTCATGAAAATGTTTTATAATCACATGTTCATTTACACCGAGTTTGAAATAATGAATATGTTTTTTAAAGAAAGACGCTCAAAATATAAGCCGGCGTACGCTCTCGATACGCAAAATGTTCTAAATTGTTCATGTTTATACCGAGATTTCAGTTTGGTCATGGACATTTGGTTTAAAGTCCTGGAAAAATCGGTCAAAATGTGTAAGAACCCTGAATTTATCCCTCCTGTTACCTTCACATTTACTAACATCTTTTACCCTCGGGGTCAATTTGACCCCAGCAATTAAAACCTCCAGAAAATTATTAGAATTTATATTGTTTCCCAAGTTTAAGTGTGAGGTACTTTATGTGTGTTTGTTGACGACCTAAATAGCCCTTTAAATATATAAAAAAGTAGATATTTCTTATATGTTTGATTCAGTCAAATTGACCCCAAAGAACACCGACGTTAAACATTGAATGGGGTCAAACGGACCCTAAAGGTAACAGGAGGTTAAGGAGGTGAACGACTCTCTGGCAGGGATCTGCTCTGAATGATCCAAGCTTAAAGGAGTAGTTTGATAATTTCAGGATAATCTCAGTGTTGTTTTTTCCCACAGATCTCCAACGTTTCCATGAACGGTGTCGTCGACCCGTTCGCCTTCTCCGCTCTTTCCACCGGGAGCTTCAACCTTCACCAGAACTCCGGCACATAGCGACCCGGAGGCTCCACGGTGGCCGACGGGGAGTTTCCCCTCCGGGAGACTCGCGGTATTTCTGTGTGGCTCACCGAGAAACACAAACCCTCTCATTTCAAAGTACAACAAATAAAAGACGTTTGCTGCAAGACAATCTTTTGCAGATTTTGAGACGTTGGACTCTTCAAAGATTTATTATTACACCATGTTTTCCAATAAGCAGCTTTTTACTCCAGTGGATGTGAGTGGAATCTCAACAGGATTCTTTGAGTGGACTAGATGAAGTCTCGCACGTCTTTAATGACATTAAGAAAAAATCTATTTCAACGTCAACCTGATAATCATTTTAAGATGGGCCTCGTGAATTATGAACTTTTGCGAGATCGGTTCAGTTTCTGTCTCCAAGGGATTTTATTCAGCTCTGAAAACAAAAACAAAAACATTTAAATATAGAACTAATCTTTTCCAGACATTTTGGAAAATAATTGTGACTCATCAGATGTTTGACATATTTTAGAGTTATATTCGCCAATTATCTGGCAATTAAAAAAAAAACGAGAATACGTCATTATAGATGTAGTTCTACATCGAATAAATCATGGTTTTAAAATACCATAAAATCAGGTTGACAGCTCAATGTGATCTAAATTAAGTGTGACTGAACTACACACACACACGTCGTTTAAATCCGGCTCAGCTGCGTCAAAGAACGTTGTTTACCTTGTCAAGTCAAATCATATTCATAGTAAAGTACACATGTATGCAATGTTGCCTGGACGAGATCGCCATATTATTGCGCTTCTGTAATTATAAGTAATTCCACGCTCTGTAGCCGCATTGTATTCCTCGTGTACGAGATATACCCATTGGGGACACGTGTAATTTATTTAGCCATTAAAGACCTGTAACCCCTCTGTTACCTGCATGTCTTACTCTCCACACGGCCACACACAGAGCCGTATCTCTATTTATCCGGAGACACTGTGCGATTGTATTCGAACTGGGTCACCCGCTGACGTGTCCCGCACAAAGAGGTATCGGGTTGAATGAAGCCTGTTCTGATTGTGGGCTGCGCCGGCTGCTCCAGCGCCGACCTGCATTGTCACCTGCGGAGTATCTGATGCATGTTCCCACAGGCCGCTACGTAAGCGTCAGCTGCAGCGCTGCTCCGCCCGCCCTCACGCTCGAGAGTCTCCTGTGGTTTTTGAATGGATGCACAACCTTTTCTTTCTTTTTTTTTTTTAAAAGAGTCCCAACAAGATCAAGAGGCAGCAGACATTCTTTGAGGCTGGGCATGGGCACAAAGATGCTTGGAGCTGAATGACATGTCGCCCCGACCTGCTGGATAGCCGCGTTAACACTCCTCAGTGGAGGAGGGAGTACTCAAAAACATCTACTTAAGTCACAATAGCAATACCATAGTGTAGAAATACGCCATTCAAATGTTTACCGACAGAAAAGTACTAAAGCAGTAGCATCAAAATGTATGTAGTTGTGTAGAGTGGCCAAGTACAGAAGGGGTTATGTCTCATCTTAACATGTAACGCTACATCACAATTCATGTATTGTTTGATAATGTTTTCCATTTTAAGTCGTAAACACGTTATGTAACTGAAGCTATGAAATATATTGTGTGTGGGGATGTAGGAGTACGAAGTTACTAACGTAACGCTACGTGCCCCTAATGGATTTAGAAATCATTATTTTTTTTGGATTTTCTGCCAACATGTATGCTTGTGCTGGGAAATTTGCGCAAAATTATTATTATAAGAAGAACAGAAAGTAGAAAAAAAGTGCTGCATTGATTTAAATCTTTAGTTATAAAGTGTCTTCATTATACTTTACTCTTTCCACTTTCAGTAACCACACACTGCAGATATATATATATATATATATATATAGTTTTATTTTTTAAATGTAATACGGTGGGTAAAAGTTAAACATTTAGTTTGGAAGTGTGACTGATTGCTTGTTTTTATGCATGTCTGTGCAGAATGGTTTACTATTGAAAGTACTAAATGAATATTGGTCACTTTTCTAATGATAGATATTTGACAATAGACTCTTATGAGCCGGTTGGTTGAATATAATCTTCCCTTTGGAGGCTTTCTGTTTCATCTCCTCAGGTTACCATGTGTGTTGTTCTTAAAGGGGCTTCTCCTCATATCTGAGTGAGCAACCAACCAATGCAATGCTAACCCATTATTTTGGTTATATAAAATAAGAAAAATCCCTGTATTTTATCTGTAAAAAAAAAAGAAAAGAAGAAGAAGCTTAACCAAGTACAGCTCTACAATCCAAGCTGTCCCCGATGAAAAGGCTGACTATTCCGTCTAATTGAGGAATTAAAGACTGGAAAAATAAAGTAACCCAATATCACAATCAGCTGGAGCTGATGGGACGTTCTCACGCGAGGAATCTGATGCTCTATTAGGACGTGAAAAGAAAAAGGGATAAGACAAGCTTGGGAAAAGGGGGGAGAGAGAGTGAGGGAGTGACGAAAAACAATCAACTGCTCTGGGACTTGGTTCACAGAAGCTAAAGGAACATTAGTTCAGCTTTAGTTCACAAAGGGTAGATGAACATGGCCTCGAGGTAGTCTGTATAGGAATAGATTATAATGAGATTTCAGTTTTTATATAGGCTTGCCTCAGAGTTATTAGCAGTATTCTTATTTTCTGTTGTACTTCCAGGTCACTACATTTTAGAGGGACATTTAATTGTGACTCCAATTTAGCCTTTTTATTAACAGCTACACTTATTTTTTCATATCAGGATTTGTTTCATCTAACCAAGAAGCAAATTCTACATTTTGGTGCATTTCATAGTAAATAGGAAGTGGCAATATATTTATATATTATTGATATTGTGATATGAGTCGATATTGTGTTTTGGATTTTGGATGTCCTAACATCATTACGGCTTAAGTATTAAAAACGTTTACCCACTCATTTAATCTAAATTACTGGTGATTATTCATCAAGAATATGATTGAGTAAATATTTAGCAAAAGCACAAAGTCAACCGTACAATATTGTTGCAATATCAATATTTGATCTATAATTTGACATTGTCCTTATTGCCCAGGCAGAGTTTTGGGTCACAACGTAATAATTCCATCAACATATATATATTTCTAACCTAAATTTCTCAGATGAGGACCAAATAAATATACAACAAAGTATTAGTTTAAAAAAAAGGGAAATATGAGAGAAAAGGGACTTTATTATGACCCTTATGTTTCAGTACATGAATCTGATATTTTGTGTTTTTACTGACGTAACATTCCCTTTGAATGTATTTACATTATACATTGTTGTCCGAGTTAAGATTTAAAGAGGACACATTATGAAAATTCCACTTTTTTAGTGCTTCTATACGTTAATTTGGATATCTGGCATGTCTCCCAACACAAAACGCTGGAAAAAAACAACTCAGGGTGCTGTTTGAAATGATTCTTGTGGTATTTTGACCAAAATATGTTACAAACATTACATTAAGACCCCAAGGAACCATATCAACTAGTGGAGAAATGGGCATAATATGTCCCCTTTAAGTAAAACATGAATACTTCCATCAGCTCAGCACTGCAGCAGGAAACAGTCCAGCAGCCTGCAGCTCAACACCAGAATGCTGCTCTGGCTCCACCAAGTGGCAGAAAACCACCCACGTGGTATCAAAGATGCTCCAACTGTGACTGGAGAAAGGTCAAAGGTGAGTTTATTGTTATTAAGACATAATCAGTAGTCAGGGAAATCCCTGTGAAATTATTTTAAGTACACAATGAAAACAAACAGTCAAACAAATAAAAAAAGCAACATATTTACTGCTGTAGATGCTCGTATTGGAAGTAGTTTAGTCCAGTGGTTCCCAACATGGATGTCGAGCTAATTCCAGAGGGCCGTAAGAAGATCAATGGAGGACAAAAGAAGGGGGAACATGTATAAATGACTGAACAGTTTTAATGGGATTTAAAGGATTAATTAACTAATGATTAGTTTATTAAAAAAAGGACACCTGTCCCCTTGTGTCTAAGGAGTACACGTTGATGAGCTCCAGTATTCTAATAGGAAGACAATAGAGAGAGAGAGAGAGAGAGAGAGAGAGAGAGAGAGAGAGAGAGAGAGAGAGAGAGAGAGATCAGTGCTGCTGGTTCATTACACGGAAGCTTGTCCTGCAGAGACCTGTAGGTGGCGCTGTTGCGTTACGAGAGGGATGGAGCGCGTTCTGGTCCGGTGGCTCCTGCTGGTGGTGAGTAATGTCCCCCCGAGGGAAACTCTTCTTCTTCTTCTTCTTCACAGTCTGGGGCAGAAACACATCCACCTCCTGGATGAACCGTTACATCAGCTGTTTCCTAGAAACTGAGGAGTAAAATCATCATGGTGGCATAGGTCAATCTAGAGGGCGAGAGAGAGAGAGAGAGAAGTGGGGGGTTGAGAGGGAGAGAGTGAGAGAGAGGGAGAGATGGAGAGAGAGAGGGAGGGGGAGAGATCAGAGAGAGAGAGAGAGAAGACAGCTCAGTACATTTATTTTTTGAGGTACTTGCACTTTACTTGAGTGTTTCTATTTTCTGCTCACACTTATCTACACTTTTTACTCCACTACGTGTACCTGTCTTTAAAACACTTTTTTTGTTATCGGGTATTACAATATACAGACTCGTACAAAAGCAATCCTTCTCAATCCTCAAACCCTCTCCTGATATTTGATATCTTTTCTGTGTTCCTCCATGAAAACAAAGCGATCAGGACAGGAGTCATTAAATCAATATAGGCTACCATGGAAAGATTTTCACCTCAAAGTCCAAAATAACCCTTTAGCTGACTTGATAGAACTCAGAAAATATTGCATATTAAGAGCTCTGTTGTGTTGTGATGAGGAAAGCTTCATGTTCAATTGTAAATCAATAAAGCTCCCGTTATCAAAGAGACAGCCAGGCTGTAAAATGTATTTTACTACGTGCAACGCAATGCAAATCTACTCGCAGTAATACTAATACTCTGTAAAATAATGAATGTGAAATGAAAGTTTTTACTAATTAAAATGTATTTTTTTAAATTTCAATATTGCGGACAAAAAACATTCCAAAATGAGAGCGAGGATTGGCTTTCCCCCACTATTTATAGAAATAATATCATGTATTATTATAGGTTGAGATAAGATACTGATTATTGATCCCAGTTCCACTTTAAATGGTTTGTCCATGTAGAATATAAATGTATTTATTCATCAGCCAGCCCTCACTCACTTAACTTTGTCTTTGTGGCATTGTTCTTATCACAAAAATGGGATGAAAACATTATTGTTTTCCCCAAAAGAAGATGGAGCGGGTGCAGCTGAAAGGCGTGACATTTGAATTGTCTATCTCAAGACCATCTATCTTATAAAATACATTTCATATTGCAGCGACGCTAAGACATGTGATGAAATATCCAAAGTGACGATGGGCTTCTTTTGTTCTCACGTTTCACCTCTCGGGCCTTCTCACCCTGTCAGAGAAATTATTCACATTTTTCAATCAGCAATTCGTCAGTGTTTAACAGTAATTGAATTTTGATATGGGGCAATTATTCATCATTTATGGTTATTTGCATTAATTAAAAATATTAATGGGTTCTTTTGGGTGAAAGAAGAGATGAGTATTTGGTCACAGAGGAGCTCCACCACTCGAGGCATATATATATATATATATATATATATATATATATATATATATATATATCCACTGACATTACCCAGCAGCCTTTGCACAGAGTCTGCACGGGTCGAAGAGGGGACAGTTCATGGAGTGTAACCAATAAAGGGATTCTTTAAACGTGCAGGAAAGAGCTTAAATTGAAATGTTAAGCTTAAGTTAAATACTTCAATGTCCGTTGAAAGAGTTTCCTCACAATTATAATTGCACATGGTGATTTTGGCGAAGCCAATGTTCTCATTTAATCTCGTCTATATTCCCTCCACGTTGTCATGGCGACGGTGATATTTGCCCATCAAAACTCAGATTCTTTTTCCTTTTTCTCCCGGTTTTACATAAATATTTATTCTTCGGTAAACCATCCAAGACAAGAACAATCGTGGTTTGAATTAACACGTTTCCTTCAGCCAGACTGGCATCACGACTCCATCGGTGGACACATCTGTCGGGCCTCGCACCACTTTGGTGAACTGAAGTAAAGATGGATGGGTTTTTATTTACAGGACGAGTCCCGCTTACTTTAGCGATCCTCTAACTTTCCCTCTAGCGCCACCATGCAGTTGGCATTTGAGGTTTTAATGTAAATGACACAGGATCTATTGGAGATGTTTTGCACACATGCATTCCTCCCTTTGCATGTTTGTTATTCATGTTGAAGACACAAATTAACTCTTGTTTATGGATTGTTTTTCTTCTTAACAACGTGGGATTCTTACACATTTTAAACCATGTAACAATTTACTTTCAGAGCTGGAGGTTTTTCAATAAAGGACGCTATTTACAAAACGTGCATGTTTGTGTCTGTGTGTTTTTTGTTGCCTCTACGAGACAACCGACGTCCTCATTGGGGACAACTGAGGTTGAGTTGGAATTTAACTTTGGGTTTACTGTTCCGACTAACTCAAGTCAAGAGACAGAAGGTCAACATTATTTACACCGAATGAGACAGATTTTGATGCTGTCGGCCTCAGGATGTCTGCAAGTTGTGTCACATTGAAGATCATTATGTATTATATAGCCATACATTCACTTTACCCTAAATAATATGCAACTTACAGTTGGAAAGATTAGGATTTAAAATCAGTTAAAGGCTTTTTTAATGGTTACTAAATGGGTTAAACACGTGTTTGTTGCTATGTCTTATTACTTTACCCAAGTGTCTGGATTATGTTTAAATCTATGACCACCGTGCATTTCTTTTCCATTTACAGTTGCATGTTATAATAGAGTTTGAGCTTCTGTTAGTATTTTGTAAATATCAATTTTCTGTTTCATTTTTTTTTGCATTAAATTATTGACGTACTGTGTTTTTACTGATTACACGTTGAAGTGTCTTACTTGAATGCACACTGTACTGTTGTGTAAAGATAGACTGTATTACACCTGTACTTGATTCACTGTTGGAAAGTATTACAGTTTCAAAATAAAATACACTTTAATCAACATGTTAAAAATTGATTTAATATATACCTGCAAAGGACTTTTACTGGGAACACCCATTGTTACAACAATCTAGGTGTCGGTAGGTAATGTGCATTAATATATAGATAGATGGATAAGATCAGTCGGTAGATAGATGGAAATATGCATAGATAAGATAGATAGATGAAAATGAGAAAATATACATTGATAGATAGGATAGATAGATATATGCATAGATAAGATAGATAGATGAAAATAAGAAAATATGCATTGATAGATAGGATAGATAGATATATGCATAGATAAGATAGATGGAAATAAGGAAATATGCATATATAGATGGAATATAGATAGATAGAGAGATAGATATGTGACCCGGTGATATGCTCAATACCCAGAGTAAACTGGAGCCAGAGACTCCTGAACCAAAAATGCAGGTTTTATTGATCAGTAAACTATAGTTTCATGCATAAAAGTGCACCAACTAGAAAGTAAATCATGCGGGTCGACACTGCACAGCCAGGGAGGTCAGTGTGGAGTTAAAGATCACAAACAGTAAATAATCACAACAACCCAAATAAAATGTGCCTGTTCACAGCAAACACCGGAGAAGTGGCACAATAATAAAATAGCCATGCAGAGTATACGGCTGATCCAACCCTGTGGTCTCCCTCAACCCCACTCGGCGTCTCCAATGCAACGCATGACGAGGTGCGGCAGAACATCACGCAAAAGTCCTGGAAATCCATCGGTCCACATGTGTGTGAACCTTGCATGAATTGTAATGACTTTGATGATCCCTTTAAAGTGCACTGTGTGAGATGAGTGTGCTGACCAGCTAGCCTCGCCCCCTACTCCGGTTCACGTGTGTTCTGGTAGCGCGTTAATTGGATCACATCTTTTCAGTCATCCAGTATTTTTGGGACACGACCAAATACCTGCAACCATAATAATCGTCTGCCTCATGTGTACTTGGAGTGTGTACTTGCATGCTAAACTAAAATGGCGAGAAAAAGGGGAAACAATCTGCTAAACATGTCAGCATCTTGTACTTGTAAAGCATGTTAGCGCGCCGCCGTTAGCATTTAACTCGAGGTACCAGTGTGCTTGTAAGAACAGCTTGACAACACAGCTAGCAGCACTTTTTGGGGTGTTTTTTTCATTTCAATTTCATCCCAAGTACCACATAATAATACTCCATCCTCTGGTGTTACATTTCCCTACAAACTTCAAGTGTAATGAGATTTTTTTTTCGGGGGGCTGGAGAGGTTACGTTATGTGAAGGTGAGAGATAAAAACGTATTCGTCCGTTAATAATCAAAGTCGGTTTTCGTCGGGGATAACTGATTTTCTGATTCGGCGCTCGGTGTCAGATGTCATCGCCGTGATTGTTCTGACACCCCGTTAAGAAATTCAGGAGGAGGATGGGCAGCTCATGAAATTTGCAGATCCTGATTGAATTTAGGATATTTTTTCATAACGGCCTTGCACTGTGTGTGTGTGTGTGTCTGTGTGTGTGTGTGTGTGTGTGTGATGGGGGTGGACTGGGATGTCCTTCTCAGCTGTTCTCCTCCTCTTTTGTGGGATTGGAGAGAGGACGAGGAGGAGGGTGTGTGTGTGTGTGTGTGTGTGTGTGTGTGTGGGGGGGGGGGGGCGACTCCTCCACCCATCAATGTAGGTGCTCTTTTACATCAAGCAGACAGATATTGGATCTTTTTTTCTTCTTCTTCTGGTCTTACACACCTCTCCGTCTGGTCACGCTCGACTTTGCTCAATCTCTGCACATTTTGACAGACCTCAAAGGCTTCAAAGAGTCCAAGTTCCCTCGAATGCCAGCTTCCATTCCCACAGGAAACTCTCTCTCAGAATCCAGAGGGAAAGTCTCGAATTCTTGGGAGTTTTCATATACTTTTCATTATAATTTCCATGAAATGTATATCCTAACAAGATGGTTTGAATTCAGTTTTTTTTTGTAGCACAGTACTGGTTGAATTTGAAAAGATTGAGTGTATACTGGAATACCTCACCATGTGTCATATGGAGAAGGAAAGAAATTGAAAAACCATCATTAAAGTCATTAGGATTAATTTTCTGGCGAACATGACCTCATGGCAATCTATACAACATTTATTTAAGTCTGGATTAAAATAATGGATCAACTTGAGATCGCCAAAGTGGCTATAAATAATCTTTTTTAAATATATTTTATTTGCAAAATATTTTCACAATGCAAAAGAACATGCAGAGCGTACTGCATTAAACATTAAACAGACAATTAATAATCATTATATTTTTGGCGCTCACCGAAACCTGAATGGAAACCTCTGGAAGGTCGCTGTCATATCTCGTCGTTTATGTTAAGTTTAAGTTTAGTCCTGTTTTCCATGTCCGCTTTTATTTTGTAGTAACTGTCCTCTTTTGTTTCAGATACTTTATTTCCTGCCCCGGTGTTTCCTCGTTAGTGTGATTATCTGCAACACCCCTGATTGTGTCCACCTGTTCCCCATCTCCTCATGTATTTAAGTCTGTGTCTACCTGTGTCTTGTGTCAGATCGTCTTGTCTCGTGTCTCGTCTGAGCCGTTCTTTCGACTAGTTTTTGGTCCCTGGTTGGTTTGATCCAACACAGTTGAGTTTTTGTCTTTATACTTTGTTCATGTTTTTTCCAGCATTGCTGTGATTTTCTGTTTTGTGATAAAATCCTTTTTTGCTCTAAAAACATTTGAGTCGTGCTTTTGGGTCCTGCCTTCTGAGTCGTGACAGTCGCTTGAGTTCTCGCAATTCCCAGAAAGTACTGTAACCTTCCTGAGATCCTACCATGAAGTATTTACTCGAACGAATCATTTCCACGTCTTAAATCTGTCTCCCGTTCACAAAATCCTCCCTGAGAAAATGAAGAAATCCCGTTGACTTTCCCCCTGACCGTAAGACGTCGGCTAATATGCAGATCGGGGGTCGAAGCCGATACTTTTAACTTCTCACTTCTTAATGTATCACCTTGAAATCCACAGGGTATCCTCCCAGGAGTCCCTTTGTCTATGCATGCTAATATGATCTCTCTATGTTAATAATAAATAGCTGCTGATAAAATAATAAATTTCTAATGTGCCCCCTCTCAGACCTTTTCTCCTTTCCTCCGTCTCAGATTAGTTTATCAGGGCTTCGCCGCCCCAAACACTTTGGTCTTAATTATTTAAAATGCCTGAAAAATTCATATCCTTTTTTTTTTTTGGGGGGGGTGCAAAAGCCATCGTTCAGCCTGTGAACATTTTGGGGGGGATGAAATATTCAGCAGCGCTCAGGCCCTTCAATTATTTTTTCAGATGCATGAATGTAAAAAAAAAAACACATGCCCACTGAAATGAGCATTTTAAGGCAGAATAACTCCTACAGCGGTATAATACAGCTTTGTCAATTATTCAGGGGTACCCCCCCACCCACGACACTTTACACATTTATCTTTAATCACATTGGGGGAATTCGGATACAATCACATGGCTGTCATTTGTTTTTTTCCACCCTCAAGCTATGCAATTAAGCGTTTAAAAAAAAGTATTATAAGACATTTTATGCTGGCAAATATTATGTGTCCACGTGGGAGCCGAGCTCCGTGCTCCGGTTTTCCGCTCGCAGGCTTCCAGTTCCGTGGCTGGATTTTTAAACGTTTTAAAACCTTTTTGGGGTTGGGGAAAGGCCGAGCACTGGTCTCCACTGATCTCCACTGGTCTCCACTGGTCTCCACTGGTTCAACTCCCATCAATGTTTAACACACAGCAAACCAAAAGAAAAGAAAAGACGTTTTCATCCTCATCTGTAATTGAAGGATTCCTCTGTGTTCCATTCCTTCTCTGCTATCGCGCCACGCTACTCAAATGCTTTTGTTTGCCGGCTGCCATTGTGCTGTATTATTCAGAGGCAGAACAAACAGAAAGCCCTCCATGTCTTCTTCTCCCCTTCCAAACGCCTTCTCCTCGGGCCCGGCGCTGCAGCCACCACAGGGATCCATTTCACCGCGCTGGATGCGATCAGATGGGACGCACACACGCCATCTTTATCTCTGGCGAGCACGGCGCCTCTGAGGAGGCGGGCGTTCCCCTTTGTGGAGGGGAGGGGCGGGGGGGGGGGGGGGTACTCTTATCGGGAACAGCTCTTTTTTTTTTTAAACTTTCTGATTAACTTTTAGGAGAAGAGGTTGCAGTTTAATAATCGTTTAAAACTCCCTTCATGTAATTGAAAAGCACATGAATGACTGCGAGGGTTAAATGATGGACCTGGAGACGTATTTGAGTCTCAAATTAATTTAAATTGCTGCGTGACACGCCCAGAGGTTCTGGGTCAGTTTCATCCTCTGCCCCTGTTCCACCTATTTAACTGAAGCATTGGGAAATACAACAGAGAATTTCTAAAAATGTAAAGGGAAGTTTTGTCAATTGAATTTTAGGAGTGTAGAACAACGATGGCTGAATCAGAAAAATACTCTGTAACTAGTTGGTCCTTTTTCTCTCCCAAAAAAGACAAAATATGTGATAGTGCCATCTTGTATAGTACATTTGTATTTTCACTATTTTTGACCTCACAATGAATCGATTGATCAATGAACTCGTCTGCTGGTTAATCGATTGGGAAGAAGATCGTTAGTCGTGAATGTACACAACATATTTGAAGCTTTGGCTGTAACATTGGAGGAAGTTGCCGTCCTCCAATAATTTCAGTGCTGGAAATTAAAGAATTCAAAGTACACCTGAAACACACTGAACATCATTATTTCACTACAGTATACATGACAGCACAAAAAAACTAGATGTAAGGTCATATTAAATCCATGACTCACGCTCAAAAAATAGAGTTAATGAGTTAGGTAACTCCCACAATCTGTCAGATCTCATCACTAATTGCAAGAAGCCAATTAATAAAACAATGTGTTTAGAGCCTTTAAACAAAACTGATGTCATTGAACAGTGAATGATTATAATTGTGTGAAAACGTCTTCCTCTTAATCTTCAGATTGGGTGTGAAGAGCCTAAAGTGACCTGACGGTGACCCCGGATGCAGCTACATCGATGTGTCACATTGCATGTCGTCAGAAAGTGTGAGTGGGTGTAGCTTCAAAAGATATTGTCTGAATATCAAATGAACAAACTCAGGGGGGAAAACAGGACTCATCCATGTTGTTTATGAACGATTCGATTATTTTTATTATTATTACCTTCGCATTGAAAATGCGGAAGGTTATGTTTTGATCGCCGTGTATTTGTATGCGTCATGTGTTATTCGCATAAGTCAAAAAGGATTAAACCGAATCGCATGAAATTTGGTGGGATGATTGGTTATCATCCGGGGACCATTTGATTAGATTTTGGGATTGATCGGGTCAAAGGCCAAGGTCAAGGTCAGGAAAAGGTCAACATCTTCTTTTTAACATAGCGCGGCCAATTTATATCCAATCGGCATCCAACTAATGCCAAAATGTTAACAATTCAATGCCCAATATCTTGATATGCAAAGGTATGCGCTCTACCGAGTGCCCGTTCTCGTTATTTATTTGATTAGATATAATTAAGGCAACAAACATTACAAATGTTTCTATTATGGGTGCTATAGTTTTGCCGTGAGTCCGGACTCACCAAGTCTGAGGAAGTTTTGAGATTGGATGTTTGAGGAAAGAGGAGTATGTTTTATGTTCTTTAATGACCGCTCCATCCCCTGGTCTTCCAGCGATTCAGTAGCATATTGAAATGATGAATTACTTCATACTTCCCAGTGATGTTTTTCCGATACAGTTCATAGTAGTTAATCAGTATTTAGACGAATACTTTCCTCCAGAATAATAATAATAGAATCGATGTTGGTGGACGTCTGCGCTCTCAGAGTTGTAGTTCTTCATAGTGTTTCTACATCTACCGGAACCAGTGAGAATCTTATTGATTCCCAATTCATGCAGCGAAATTCCATTTAATCCATTTTTTATAAAGCTTTTGATAGTCACGAGTCGAGCTTTGGGAGAATTCTACTGGATGGGGATAAAACTGTCCAATATATGCAAACAAATAAGCGTCTTTGAGCACCTGGAAAAGCGCTATATAAATCTTATGTATTATTAGGTATTATTAAATAAACACTCACTACCTGCATCAGATCACCAGCTCTGAGTCGTAAAGACTACAAACTGTATGATAAACATCTAGATAAAATGTGTTTTACCCGTTGAAATCGTAAACACTAGATGGACAACGTTGACGGAGGTTGTGAATGAGCAGGATTTGAGTAAAACGCCATGTAAGTCGTAACTAAGCGAGTTCCTCTGTGATGTCAGTGAAAGTGTTACACTAACACATCTTGAAGGCGTTCAGATGATTAAAACATTTATTAACCAGCCTCATCCAATAAATTATTCATCTGGACAGCTCATTTAAAAAAAATCATGTCTGGTACATAGATTACATTATGATTATATTAATAATATTATATTGGCATTATAGCATGAATTATTAAGGACTACGGTCCTATTGAATGCCTGAGACGGCGAGTTGTGGTTGTGGGCAAGAAGTCGCATTAACATTTTTGGAAGGAGAGCTCGCGTTGATTGACAGTCGGCAACATCGCACGAGCTCCACGATCAGACGTTCAAAGTCCTGGAATGAAAGCCATCGATCGGCCGATGTTGATGTTTATTAATGGGAATGGTGGGATTCACTCAGTAGACTTCACCAGTATGAACCTACCCAGTGCATTGGGATGTTAGTGGTGCATTGTTTGCATGTAGGTAATGGTTTTTAAATGTATTTAAATGTGAATCAGTTGGCATATGTTGTATTAGTGTTCACTATTCCTCTATAGCTTCACCATCTTTTTCTCATATGTTTGCTTTTGGCCACATGGCTGCAAAATGAAATTACATTTCCATCAGCCTCATCTGGGCTTTAGTAAGTAGCACATGTTAGCATTTTAACACCGGGCAGCAAACTCTGGTTCTGATAAGCGAAACCAATGTGGAAGAGTCTCACACCGAAATCCTGCATTCTCCGCATTTAAAGTTGCATTCTCTCTACTGACCACCAGGGGGCAGCTCCTTTGGTTGTATATAAGTTTATAGAAACTTATCTCTTGATTTATTCTATCAGTAAACATAGTAAACATGAGTTTATGGTCTCAATCTCCAGTTTCAAGTCCTCTTCAATACAGCATGATGTTCATTTCGTAAATTATTGTCCATTTAGAGACCAGAAAACAGGCAAAGCGGGACTACGAGGTGATTGACAGGTTGACGTATACAGCGTCTCTAGTCACTCAGCATGATAGTATTTTTAAATGTGTGTCCTGTATTTCGCTGCACATAAATAAAAACATATATGAAGTCATTTAAAATGTATATATTCTCTTTCTTTTCCTATTTCATTTTTTCACACTTTACAGAAACAATTATATCCGCATCTATTTTGCATCACCTAATTTTCTGCACGAGGTTTATCCGTACCCGTCTTTGTTGTTGTTGTTTTGAGCTGCATTTCTATTTCTATCCTCCCGTAAATTGTTCTGTGTACGGACATTGAAAGCAACTCAAAACCAGATTTCCCTTGTATGTCTCCAAATACTTGGCCAATAAGTTAAATCTGTATTCAAATATATTCAGGAGATATTAGGACTGGAGGTGCATGAAGAAGTGGGCAGCAGAGTTCTGCATGACAGGAAAGGAGACAGTAGACGGTGTATGTTTTAAACATTAAGTGAATGCAGCGCTGCCGATGAGTTGTGGGCACCGTTACAGAAACACACGCACACACACACACACACACACACACACACACACACACACACACACACACACACACACACACACACACACACACACACAGAGACTTATAATCCCTACAGGCCCCGGGGCCTCACTCTCAGGCCCCTCAACTGGGTGACAACAGACCTGCCTCTCTGATTTATGGAAATGAAGAAGTTTTTTTTTATTAAGCCTCCTGCTGACAGACACAACACACAGACACACACACACACACACACACACACACACACACACACACAGACACACACGTACATCCTTCTCAGTTCGGCTAAAGGGAGGACAAAGGAGGTCAAACACTAAGAAATGTGTCAACTCTGCAACGAAAATGGGGATTTGATTATGGGCTGTGTATGTGTGTGTGTGTGTGTGTGTGTGTGTGTGTGTGTGTGTGTACATGAAGACATCTTGATATTTAATTGCTGTTATTAACATGTTAAAGGACACAATAAATTATACAGTATTTTAAGCAGCAAATAATTCATACGCCGGTCAGTGTGTTGCAGCATGTGAATATTTTTCTGCATTTATGTTTTTTTGAGTATTTAGATCATTTTGATATAAACATTACTGCAACAACATGGCCCCATTTAGTGTTAGCTTGTGTGGTTGGTGTCCATCTTGGTAACTATGTGTTTTATTTCTTATTTGGATTTATCTAGCCAAATCTATATTCTATTTAATATATATTACATTACATTTCATTTATCTGATGCTTTTATCCAAAGCAACTTACATTCACACACCGGCTACGGGGAGCAATTCATGGTTAAGAGTCTTTAAGGGCACATCGACCACTGAGCCACAGTCGCTCAGTGGTTTATATATATATATACAATTTTTCGTCATGTGTCAGGTGGTCATTATGTTCATCTTGTTGAGTTGCTGTGATTATATAGTTATGTTGCGTTCACCCCTCTTTTAGGACTAGTCATCTGAAAAGTGTCTTAAAGCTGCATTCTCTCTACTGGCCACAAAGGGGCGACTTCTTTAGTTGTATAGAAGTCCATATAGATGACTACTTCTCTCCTGATTTATTCCCTCAGTAAACATTGTAAACATGAGTTTATGCTCTCAATCTATAGTTTCAAGTCTTCTTAAAATGCAGCATGGTGTTTACTTAGTAAATTATGGTTAATTTAGAGTCAAATAGACCATAAAGCCAGGTATGCTTTAGGGCGGGGCTTCAAGGTGATTGACAGGTCACACATAGACATATATAGTGTCTCTATATTCCTCCTCCTCAGTCCAGATATGGTCAATTCCGTTCACTGGTTGCAGAAATCCAAGATGGCAACGACAGTCGATGTAATCCAAAAGTTGTTCTTTCTGTGTTCACGTTTTTAGCAGCATGTGTTCACATGCTTTCTTTGTCATCTGCATTACTCGGAGTGATTTCAGAAAACAGCACTTCTTAAATCGCTCGCAAAAAAATCTGGAATCGCACGCAAAGCGATCAGAGGGAAGAATCACATTTACATCTGAGCTCCATTTGGTTTTCCAGGGAAAGAAACGCGCAGTGAGATATCTAAATGAGATCATATGTGCATTGTGTCCTTGAGCTGAATATTCATAACTTCCAAATCATTTGTGTCAGAGAGGGAGCGCGGTGGGGGGAAGGTAAAGGTGCAAAAAAACAAAAATGCTTTGGTTTTCATTATCATACATAACATAATCCGCTTTAGTGAAAGAGATTCCCTGTCAGTCTTTAAAAGAGGAACAAAGGGAGGAATGAAAAATAAAGCGAGAGCTAACAGGAAGAGAAGGGCGATGCTTGTCCACACACTCCAAAACACATCATTC
The DNA here is from genome assembly GCA_036178185.1 of Liparis tanakae. Lineage (NCBI taxonomy): Eukaryota > Metazoa > Chordata > Actinopteri > Perciformes > Liparidae > Liparis > Liparis tanakae. The sequence continues at coordinate 14,217,942 of CM070090.1, read as the reverse complement.
TCCCTCTGTTCCCGTGGTGACGCCTCTTCCAGCTCCTCAACACTTCAATATAAGAGCTCTCACTTCATCCTCTTTCCCTCTCCCCTCCTCTTTTTTCATATACTCTTTAGTCTCCACCCTTTCCTTCATTTTTCACTTCAATTTATTTTCTCTCTCTCTGTCTCTCTCTTCCCTGCATCCTTATGGTGTTTCTCCCCCCCCCCCATATTCCTCCGTATCCTCCCCCCCCTCTCTCTCTCATCTCATCCCCACATCCCCGCCCCTCAGTGTTCAGTGATTAATGCAAGTTTTAATTGTCATGCTCACTTTTATGCTCATTAAAGTGTATTATGCAGCAGTTAGGGTATTAAAGTTCAGCGAGAAATTTCATGCATACTGATGAGAATGCAAATGAGCCCAGCGTGAAAGGATACTATGGTTTGTGTGTGTGTGTGTGTGTGCGTGTGTGATTATCCCCAGGAGTGAGCCAGAGTGTCATTATCAGCCCGTTCTTTGCTGAGCAGAGAGGGTCCAAGCATGGAAATCACGTTAATGGGAGTCTTAAAGCATTCTTTACGCCTGAATACCTGAATAGTATTAAACATATGTTGTATGTTTCAAGAAATGCTGCATGGCTTTTTTATTCAGTGACTTACAATAAACTGGGCTAACCTGACTACCTCCCTGTGGCATTATAGTATTTACTGTACACTGACCACAATAGAGACTTTTTTTGATCAGACTAGTGGAAAGAAAACATCCCAAAATTCCATTTTAATGTTGGTTTTATTACGACATTATCTATTTGCGTCTGTAGATTTCTCCTAAATTCCCCATCAGATAATGGCTCATTTGCATATTCAAACAGAACATTACAGAGCAGTTCTAATAAAAGAAATTTTAATTGTCCGTAATAAACTGGGAAAGTCTTATAGTGTTTTTTAAATTTTATTTTTAAATGTCACTGTCTTCAAATTTATGTTTGTAATACAAAATACCGTTAACTCTCAGGCTGCGTGTGTTTGTTCCGCTCCGCTACGTCTCAAACGACGTACAGAATATGCTTCTATGACTCACTTGGTCCTTTTACTGTCGCCTGTAATGAGCCACAGGAAACCTGATTGAACTGTTTCATGTTCAAGTTCTAGTTGGCAACAAAAGAAACGGGAGAATTAGTTGTGACATTCAGGCATTTTAAAAATCATACAGGGACGCAAGCTTCAGAACTGTATATCTTATTAATGCTCAAAATATAAATGAGAAAGTATCAATACAGGGTTCTTATGGTAATGGTAAACCTGGAAAAATGATTATTTCCAGGCCTGGAAAAGTCATTTGAAAAAAGAAAGTCATGTAAAATGTGTTATATTCATATTTTCATTCACTCTGTATATACTGTATGCTTTGGAATTCTCATTGTTAGTTTGAATACGACATGTTCTCACTTTAAAAAACTAAATGTTTGGTCATGGAAAGTTGGTTAAAAGTCATGGAAAGCCATCGGTCAACATGTATATGAACCCTGCAACAGTGATGATCAATATTTTCATGCACCAAATTTCATGTCCGATAGCTTTAAAATATTTCACTCGAAAACCACACGCGTTAACCTCCTAGTCACCAAAGTCAGTGGGATGCATCAGGATGGAAATCCATCAAATAAATATTGAGACATTTCGGCGCGAGCTGGGCTCAAAGATGAGAACAGCATTAACATAATGAGCGGCTCTGGAATTTAAATGCATTACAATGCAGGAGAAACGCCTAAAATGATGAATATAAACTCTCTGCCGTTGGAAGGTGACTCGTTGTCGCGTCTTCCTCCCGCTCGATCCCCCCCGCTGTTCCCGCCACGCTGAGTGAAGAGGCTCAGTCATTACTGCGCTGATACCGCGCCGTCTGCAGGGTGAAATGAGACAATAGTAAAGATTTTTCAACCGGGGGGCCTAAATCATTTACACAGCATGGAGCTGGCTGCGCTGAAATGAGGCCTGCTGATGACTCTATCCGGCAGCAGCAGCAGGTGGTACTGTAACTGGGAAGAGGGGGAAGAGAGAGAAATGAAAAACATGGGAGGAAACAAGACGGAGAAGCTCATCACGGAGGGAAGCAGAGTGTTTTTATGCATGAATGAAGCTGTTTAAAGGCACGAAGGCTACGTTCCCCCGGTGGTGATCAGGAAGAGATGCAGAACACGTCCAGACCGAGGCTGATGAGAGACTTTCTGTTGAGAGAAACAGAGTATTGTTGTGTGGAAGTGAAGTACTTTACTACCAATCAGAGTCAAGATACTCTGTGTTCACTTGAGTATTTTCATGTGTTGCCCCTTTATACACCACTACACCTCAGAGGTAACTATTGTACTTTTTACTGTACACCTCAGAGGTAACTATTGTACTTTTTACTGTACACCTCAGAGGTAACTATTGAACTTTTTACTATACATCTCAGAGGTAACTATTGTACCAGTGGTGGCTGGTGATTTTTTTTTTTTTCTTGTGGAGGGGGGGGGGGGGGGGCAGTTGGGCGACACGGTCTAAATAGCACTCAACAATGAGAAGAAAAGAGGTTTTGAGTAGAATATAGTAGACACAGCGTGCTCAACACAGTCCAACAACAACTATCAACAAACTGTAAATTTGGGCATGAGAGGTTCAGAGCAGAAAGAAACATGGGTTTGGTTTCAGAGGTTTACAGAATAAAAGAGGTTCACCTCACATGAAAGAGGTTCAGACAGACTAGGGTCAGCCAGAGGTCACGTGTTACATCGGGTGTTTGACAGAGTAGCTCCACTGCATGTTCATAAAAATAGCCCTCCTCTCTTTAAAGTTGGCAAACTTCTCCATAACTCTCTGGTTAAAGTCCATCATGTCTGTGACCAACCTGTTTCATTATTCTGGAGGGGATGTGTCTGTTCTTCAGAACTTCTTCGTTGTGTTTTCAATGCAGTTCGGTCTCCTGCTGCTGCTCTTCTCTTCAGGGTTAGCTTCATGCTGTTAGCTCGTTAGCTTCATGCTCTTAGCTAGATAACTGCGGCAGGATTTGTGCTTCTTACACTTGTCAGCTCTTTAGATCCTCAACCCGTTGTAGTCCAGAGAGCTTCAGTCCCAGGACTTTGGAACAGCAGACAGGGGAAACTAAACAGCGCATGACTCACTGAGCCTCCAGCTAACAGCTAAGAGCAGACTCGCAGCTCCGGAGCTCTCTGGCTGAGGGAATCATAACAGTCTCTGATTGGCCTTTCAATCACGTGAAATAAGAAACGATGTCATTGGCCAGGGCTCACATTTTTGCGCCCCAAGATTCACGTTTCATCCGCCAATTAGACGCCGTCCTTGCCGAAACGACTGTGAAATGTTTGCTCGCTGCACACACATACATTGGGAGAGGCTTCTCTCAGTGATGAAGAGTGGCGATATGTTATTTATGTCACATTTAACTTAAGTGGTTGTTGACAGGCTGACGGTCTCCCACACACGCGTCAACACGGTATATTTATTATTTAAATTATTTGGTATATAATGTTTTTTTTTACTTCTTCTTTTTTTTCCATCTCAAAATCTTAGGAGGGGCGGCGCCCTAGCGCCCTCTATGGACGTACCGCCACTTGTACTATTTACTGTACACCTCAGAGGTAACTATTGTACTTTTTAAACCTCAGAGGTAACTATTGTACTATTTACTGTACTACATCTCAGTGGTAACTATTGTTCTTTTTGAACCTCAGAGGTAACTATTGTACTTTTTACTTCACGAAAGGAGTTAACATAACACATAAGCATTAATACAGCAGTATTATGATACTAGAAACATCAGATTTAATAGTAAAACACACAAAAAATAAACAAAATACAAATACTCAAAGTCCTTTATTCAAAATCGCATTTAAAAGTACAAAGTTTCAGAGTATCGTGATTAAAACTACACAGCAGAATGGCCCAGTCTTTGTAAAGATCCTTATTATAATATAATTAATAATACTCATGATATAACATGTAAGGAACATTGTAATTTTGCAGAAGTTGAAGCTAAACGTAACTACTTTATAAACTCTAGTCGTAAATTAAACTAATAGTTTAATCAATTATAACATATCATATTAACTGATTGTATTTATTTTTACAGTAGTTCACTGTGGATAATGGTCATGTTGTTGTTGTCGTCGTTGTTGATGTTGTTGTTGTTGACTAATGGATTTGTGTTTTATCAGGTAGTTGGTTGCATTCACCTGGAAGTCCCAGGTGTAAACTGGTACTTGAACGCATTACAATTGAAAACAATGGGTAGAGTATTTAAAACAACCATTTTCTTTGTTTGTGTGGTTGATGGAGCAACTCCACCAGCTGTGTTGCTCCAACATTGATGTAGTAAGTATTGAGTATTAACTAGACAATAATGTCACAATGTTTACTTTTTCATTTTTACTTTGAACATACAACGTTAACCTGTAATGGAGTATTTTTAAAGTTTATTATAAAATACAATGGAGTAAAACTTTGGAATACTTCCTCCACCTCTGTCTTGTTCTGACATGATATTAATGACAGTCAACACAACGTCTGGTTTAACATGTCATGATGGCAGGTGTGAAATAAGTGTTGTGCTTATTGTGCTGATGTACATTTGGCAAAGTGTGTTTTCTGTTTAACAGTTGTGTGTGTGCTTGTGTGTGTGTGTGTGTGTGTGTGTGTGTGTGAGAGAGAGAGAGAGAGAGACACACACACACACAGCCGTTCATTAAGAACATGTTTTACTTGCTAGTAAACATTATTACTACTTCAGTAAGAGTATTCTCCCACCATATATTTATATATTTAGCTATCGAGTTGTTCCTTTAAACAGCTCGACATTCCAGTGGACCTTTAAACGTCACACGCAAGGGGGGGCGGTGCTGCGTTCACTGGCCCCCTCCCCCAAAACCACGAGGCTCCAGTGTTGACAGGCCCGATCACCGCCCCGACAGGCAGCGTTCAGTCCGGCTCCCCGAGCTCCTCGTCGCCGCCTGCTCTCGGTTCGCGATACCCGCGAACACGTCGACGGTTTGGACCGGCAGCTTGGAACTAGAGTCGGTGTTGAGTTGATTTGCGGTTCTCAAACCTCACAAAGGATTAACGGAATTCCACCATCCGGTCCCTTTTTTCTTTTTGTGTCTGTGTGTGTGTGCATCGAGCTAACCGGGCAGACCCCGCCTTCTCTTCGTTTGTCAACAAAGGGGTTTGACAAGCGCGCAGAAGCCCTGCCCCCATGTCTCCATAAAAGGATGATTTGTCCATACGCGGCCGACAAGCAAGCCGTGGGTAACCTCTCCCCTTCCCCGTCCCGTTCAGACGGTGCGTAAAAGCGGAGCTATCATGGCGGAGCGCGTGCAGCAGCCCCCGGCGAAGCGGCTCTGCTGTCGCCCGGGATACGGTGCTGCGTGTCGGCAAGGCCAGCGGGCCGCGGGGGCTCCGTGCGGCGGCTCCGGCTCCGGCGCCGCGCCGGGCGAGTCCAGCAAGACGCAGAACCCGGAGACCCTCCTGGACATCGCGGCGCGCAGAGTCGCGGAGAAGTGGCCGTTTCAGCGGGTGGAGGAGCGCTTCGAGCGCATCCCGGAGCCCGTTCAGAGGCGGATCGTGTACTGGTCGTTCCCGAGGAGCGAGCGGGAGATCTGCATGTACTCGTCGTTCAACATCGGTAGCATCGGCGGGGAGGAGAGCGGAAGCGGCGGCGGCGGGGAGAGCGCCGACGAAACGCGGCTGCCCTTCCGACGCGGCATCGCTCTGCTGGAGAGCGGCTGCGTGGACAACGTGCTGCAAGTCGGTAAGTCACGGGGAGACATCCACCTTTTTTTCTGACTACTAAAACCGACCAGAAAGCGGCACCGTGACTCACATTTACGGCTGAATATCGAGTGCTGGAGGTGGATAAAGTGACCCGGGGTTTGACAACAAAAGGGAGAAGCGGCGAGGCGGCAGAGGAGAGCCCACAATGGGGCTTTAAATCTGCTGTGTGCGTGAATGGGAATGTGTGACTGGGGCATTTAAATCCCGTTGTGCTCGAGGGCAGTTTGAATGTTTAAATGTAGGGTACAAAGCCTGGAAAAAATCCTCTAATTGTGTTGAAAATCAAGCTGTGGCTTCAACAAAAGAATCACCCACATTTTCACATCTCAACACCACCAGACCGGCTTGAGAAACTTCCCCAGAATGAGGATAAATAACCATGTCTATATGTCTGCTGGCAGGTTTTCAGAGGTGTTAATTAATTAGGCTAATGTGAGATTCAGCCGTGTCAATTTGTGACACAAAAGTAAGATTATTTAAGGTTTTTGGGGGTAAAGCTATAAGACTGGAAGCCAGAAACCCCCCAAAATGTAATAACACATCCTTAATCCTAATACTATATGTAATTACTTTATCTTTAGTGAAACTGTGTTGATATTAATGCTGTTTTACATGCTTATAATATCCCTATGTCCTGCTATATTATCACATTTTGCCATTCAGAAAACAAGCTCTTGTTTTAAATGAATTTGTAAGCTATGACACAAAGTATTGGGTAATAAGGGAAGTGCTGGGTTGGGTGTCAACTGACACACATTGCATTGGGATGAGTTGTTCACAGTTCAGATGCTTGTTTATGCACGTTGCATCTTTGTGGGTGTCACATATTTGTTTGATCAGCAGAATAAATTACAGCTTTGGAAAGCAGTCAAATATGCAGTCTAACATTATCGTTTGGTGTATATTTAGCTCGAGAGCATCTACGGCGTGCTATTGCTGGAAAGCAGAGAATAACCGTTACAGAAGTCAACGTGCTCACTCTTTATCCCCCCGAGAGAACCGGGGACAGACACCTGTGTGCCAAACGGACAGCTGCATGTGCAACTTTATACTCCACCGGCAACAACATGGAACCAGAGTGACGTTTGGGGTTTTTTGGGGGGGTATTTTCATTTTCCTCTACCCTCCCCCTTTTGGATATTTTAACTACCCCCAGCACACGTATCAAATGCCCATCATTCCCATTGTGAGTTTGGCACTTTGTTCCTATTTTCATGTTCATTTGTGTGTCTTTCAAGCTTCCTGTCGCCTCCGAGAGGAAAGGCAAACAAAAGCATCTTTTCACTCCCTTGTTAAGTAGAGGAGATTTTGGAAAAGGAGGAAGCGTATTGAGCACAACGGTTCTTTTTTTTCAACGAACCCGATTCACACCGGTTTGCGGCCAATTGGTTCACGTTTTGTGTCTTTTTAAAGAGAAAGAAAAGCAGTGTAATCGACTACAGCGAGTGCTCTTGGCTGCAGTGTGTTGAGTTGAAGGGATAGTTTTTCAGTTGGCAGCGTTTATTATCGTCTTTGTGATGGTGTCTGTCACCTGTGAGTCGACCGGACTCGGGACACCTTCCCAGGCGGCGCTGAGGGCTGTAATCCCATTACGCTGCATGGTTAATTTGAGTCGTAATGCAATCTGAACACTTGAGTGGCTGCATGACACGTCCCTTTCTCCCCGCCCCCTTCTTTTAAATGCATGTGGGCTTTGTGAAGGACCATGGAGAATACACACACACACACACACACACACACACACACACACACACACACACACACACACACACACACACACACACACACACACACACACACACACACACACGGCGACCTCTATCCTGCCGAAATAAGACGGCCATATATTCCCAGATATTGGAAAGCGTTTCTGTAGGGAAGAAACTGAATCTGGGTTGTTATTCCAGAGAGGAGGGGGGGGCATGCTTAGAAAAGAGGAATAACACTAGTGTGTACACACATACACACACACACACACACATACACATACACATACACACACACATCCACAGGGAGGGTTTCTTTCTTGGCTGATTGCACCCCGACCTGGAATTTGCTGGAAAAATAGAGCCAAGAAGTGATAAATAAAAGATGTAATCTCCCCACGTGTGGGCTGTACCAGCAGAGGAAGGTTTTTTTTTCTCGCAGCAGACCTTGAGGAAATGAATTGGCACACATTTGCCGTGGACCCCCTCAGTGCTCCACAACAAACCCTCGCTGCTAATCAGTGCACAGATAAAGGCGGCCATTTTTTCTTCTTCTTACAAGAGCAAACACTGCAGCTTCTCGAGGTTAGACTCAAGGGTTACTTCATTCCCCCGCTTGTTGCCAATATCGTAGTTGGTTGGGATGTTATTGAGCTGCGAGGTGGACTACCAACACCGAGGAAATAAGTGAAGTGCGCTGCTATTCCAAATACGCTCCAGGCCACGGCGATTTAATACCAAACAATAATAAAAGTGTCCAGAGCCAAATATTTTGACGAGAATTTAATCGTTTCAGCCATTTTTTGAAGCGCAAATGCCAATAATGTGATGATTCTAGCTTCTCGTGTGAGAGTTTCTTTCTTTTTGTTGTATTACCTTTGGTGCAAATTGAATAATTGGTGGTTTTGGTCTGTTGCTCAGATGAAAAAATCAAAACCAGGATATCACCTTGAGTTCGAGGACACACTTTTCTGATGTTGTACAAACCATGAAAGGAGAAGATAATCCTCAGATTAATCAATAATGAAATATTAATCATGTCCTTGATAACATGAAACGACTCAAAGACGCAGAAAAAAATGCAAATGCAGGTTTTGCATTTTAAAAAGTTGCTGCAGTGGCAGTACATCAGTTATTCCATCATAACTGGCCATTAATTGGCGCTACGCTCACCATCATTGATTTAATTGCCTAAAACATTTCACTGAGTCTCTAATTGTAAGTAGCAAAGTCAAGGTTCTTGTGCATACCATATAAAGACCTTTACAGATCGATGCGTGCAATTAGATTCAAACCAGCAGTTTTGAAAGTGTAGATGCAATCACTTTCGAGCGTGCAAAGCAGTTATATAACCCACTGGATCTTCTCCAAAACGAAGCAGACAGACGGCTTTCTGTTTGAAGCCAGTTCAATATCCTCCATCGTCTCCTCTCGTGGTTTGCAGTGGAAAACGAGCTGCTCTGGGGATGAAGTCTGTTTGCAGGCGAGTTTCACGCAGAGCGGCAGCTGAGAACACGAAAGCCTTTTGTCTGACTCGGTTTGCACTCGGGGGGTCAGAAAGCAGGAATACATCCGGTGTGCATGAAACAGCAGCTTTGATACACAGAATGCTGGATTTATTACAAATATCTAAATCCGGACCAAACTAGAGCATCAACGGAGCATTTCATTAAACACAGGGTTTGTAGGGTCATGTAGGGTCATGAAAAACCTGGAAAAGTCATGTGAATTTTTTAATTCGTGGGAAAAATCATGGAAATATGTTATATTCATATATTAATTCATGCTGTGTCTGCTTTGGAATTCTCCTTGTTAGTTTACATACTACATGTTCTCACTTTTTCATGTCTACACCGAGATTTCAGAAAATGTTTGATCATAGAAATTTGGTTTAAAGTCCTGGAAATCCACTGGTCAACATGTGTATGAACCCTGTAAACAACTTCCAAGTCAGTAAGAAGGAGGCCCAGCTTATTCCTGAACACTTTTCAGACCCCCCCCCCACGAAAAATGCCACTGATTGTGGCATTTTAAAAAGGTCAAACGCAGCATGTGGGAGGAGCCGAGTCGAGGTTTCACCGTAAACATGACGCGGCCTCTCTCCTCGCGCGCCCCGGCGCACGTTGAGCTGCGTGTCTGGGGCTGAAGTATAGGCTTCGTGTATAGGCTACACGTCAAAGTATAGGCTGCCGTGTTTATGTGTGCGCCCGGCACGGTTATCTGCAACCGAGTCGTGGCGTGGGGGGGGGCGTAAATGAAAGAACATCATCGCGCTCGGCTGGCTGAGGACGGTGTCGACACGCGGTGGGAAAACATGTGTGCTCATGTGTTTGCTACCTGCGTTACCCGGTTATTAGGTCACGTGTAAAGCTCCACCACAAGGTCAAGTCCAAACCTTTGCCGTCTCCTCTTCTCTCGCTGACTGATCTCATGTTAATGCAATTCCAGCTGCAGCGCGGGGTCAAAGGTCATTCAAACATCAATGCCGTCAGCCGTGTTTGTTGTTGATGGGAGAATACAATCCCCTCCGTCTTTTTTTTTTTTTTTTTACTCGCTCAGTCAGGAAACTAAAGGAATTGCGTTCAGGCCAACAATTATTCTCATTATTGATTATTGATTTATTAGGAAAATGTCCATCGTAGTTCCCTTAAAGCCCAGGTTGACGTATTCAGTAAAACTCACGAGACGCAGACGGCACCCTGATGAAGACGAGGGAAAACATCAAAGACCCATATTGAGAAACTGCAACCTGTAATATTTTTATATATCTCATATTCTCACTGCACCAAAGTGTAACCATTGGTAATTAGCTTTCTCAGTTATCAGTACATGATATTTGGCTTATCTACTATTATGTATTCATCTAAAACAAAGCGCTCTGCAGAAAAGAATCATCGTGTTTTTAGAAGTTTTCTTAAATATTAAAATAATCCAGTGATGTCTGTTGAGCTCACTGCAAACAGGAAGCGCTGACAACACAAAGTAAACAAATGAATGTAAAGCGGCATCCTTTTACTTCATTGAGAGTGAAACAGTTTTGGATGAATTTGTTGTACCAACTCGGCGTCTCCATGGAAACAAAGCCACATTATGGGAATTGTAGTTCAGAAACTAAAGCGTACGCATTCGCGTGAGCGATTTTCTTCTTGCACACCGATTGAAACGTAGCCGACTCACTGAAATGTTTCACGTCCACATTTCTGTCATTTAGTTCACCGACGTGCAGAATTTGAGACTCGGTCCTCAAATCTGTCACCGGCCTGCTGCCTGGTACACGCACTGCTGATGGCCGCTTGCTACTGCGTCCGTGGATTCTCGGCTCCCGAGTGTGTGTCTGTAGTTTCTCAGCGCTCGGATATTGGGTTTGGTCCTGCCGGCCGGTAATCTCTCTCTCTCTCTCTCTCTCTGGTGAGTCCGGCGCCGGTTCGGCCCTCAAAAGAAGGTTCTGGCTCGACGACCGTCCACTGAGGTGCTGTGTCCGAGGCCGAGTGTTGAGAAAGCACTCAGAGCCCTCGGTACAAACACCACAATCTAGAAGTGCTCTATTACAAGTCCTGCTTTTAAAATGCAGCTCACAGAAAAAGGTATCATTAGCAACGAGCAGCAAACGATAAAGTATAAAGTAAAAGATGTCTGCTGGGACTGATATCTGATTCTGTGTGTCATTCATTTATTATGATTGTTCTGAAAGGAAATCTAAGTACTGCTGCGCACATTTGTGTTTATTTTAGTTTCCCCCTCTCGTCTTATAATATCGGACCGTTTAACCTCGATCAGTTATTTAAATGAAACTATAAATTATTTTCAAGTGGAATTGAAAACAACTCGAGACGCCTGAAACGTGAGTCTCGAGCTTCTAAATGCTCCATTATGTTCACCAGCCTCTCGCTAACCATGTCTGACTGCAGTGTCTCAGTCTGTGAGGAGAACACTTTCATCTTTTCATATTATACAAATATTGATTATCGCTTCCTCAGCTAAATCCCTGATATTGTGATACAGAACATATTCATACGCTTGACTGCTGAACTCAGCATATTGAATTAAACTCGAGCCAAGCATATCAAAGCACAACTTGTGTTATCACACACACACACACACACACACACACACACACACTGATGCATGCATTAAGCCTTGGCCCTTTATGTGTACACACTGATTAGTGCCGGCTCGCTCTTATCTCCAATTTTATGAAGAATCGATGAGTTCGCACACACCTATTGAATGATGCAAAGCTTTGTAAGTATGCTGAGCGAGAGAGCACACACACACACACACACACACACACACACACACACACACACACACACACACACACACACACACACACCACACTCAGCCTTGCAGGTTGTTGATCAGCATTAATGGTGTATGCATATCGTCTCAATATGCTTCTGCTTTGCAAGATCAATTTTTATTGGAGCTCCATGGGGCGCAGGCTTTGAAGCCGACGCTCGGCTGCATCTCACAGGCCGGTCGCTGGCCACGGCCGACATTTTTGACATGTTTCTTTTAACACCACAGTGACTATACTTTTGGAAAAGTAAGTGTGGAGGCAGTGGGCGTTAAAGTCCTACAACTGGGTCAGTCTTTAGTTCTTCTGGTGTTCCAGTCGGTGTCGATGCCCCACGAGGAGCGTAGCTTCGGTTTTAGTTCCTGCTTCCACACGGAGGGAAGAAGCTCATTTATTGGCTTATGCCGTTTAAAACGTGTTTGTTTTCATGGGAGAGTCAGACCTGTAAAGGAAATGGCTATTTGTCAACAAATGATGACGTAACCCCCCCAAAAAAGAAGAAAAAAAACGGCCCACAAATCCAAAGGTTATCTTTTTTGTTGGATATATAAATATAATTTCTTACAACAGCTGCTCGCTATAGTTTAAAAAAAATCGAACAAACAAGTGTAAATAGTGCATTTATTCGGGACTATTTTCAGCGGTGGATGAATCCACACTCGCTGCTCTAGTGAGTGTTTGTACGTGGGATTGGGAACAAAGTAAAGTGTGTTGACGGTGGTGAAAGAACAACACTGAGGCACATTCTGGTGTTTTAGTGGAGCTCCATGGCTCCGAGGAAGAAGACATCTCGGCTCATTATGAGGAGATTTCCATGGGATTTATTGACAAGATGAATAATACAGAATATTACCAACATTATCCTTTCAGGTGGGTCAGTATTTGAACATGTGCTCATAATCTCTCAACACAGCTGCTCCAGACTGGTTTAGCTCTCTCTCCACATCCATCCACGTCTCCCCGATCTGTATTCCTCTGCCGTGTCCCTTCATCATTAACCTTCAACTCGAGGGAGAGGAGGATGAGCAGTGAGGAGGAGGAGGGTGAGGAGGAGGATGAGGAGAAGAGGGAGGAACTAGTTTACCTTTGTCTGCACTCTATAGATCCCCCTTTTTTTACATCTTACTTCTTAGACTTATTGGACTCTAAATATTGCTGCTGTATCTAATTAATACTTTCACGTTCTATAATTTAAAGTCTTAAAATGTTCAGGTTTAGAGCTGCAGCCATTGGTTTATTAATTGAAGGAGAAAATTAATTGAATTTGAACCGATTAATAGTTGTCGTCGTTTTTTAAATCGGTTTATGGTCACGTAGGAGAGAGAAAATTATTAAATATAAATAAATAATATCAATAATATATCAAACACATTGCCAAAAATGCATGTATCAAATGTGATTATTTGATCATATTCTTCGTCCTACGTGACCATAAACTGATTATATTTATTTAGGTTTCTGGTTGATGGTCAAACAAAACCAGGAAAATGGATCCATTGTCTTGACTGAGCGACATTCCCAGTAGTTTTATCCCTCATGAGGTTCACTTTCACATCAGATGAAGAAAGCACTGGGGATTGTTTTCTTGAGAAAATACTTAAATGATGCCATTTGAGGTCTAATTGATTTGGCTGTTTCAGCTCTAGATTCCCTTTTATTCGTCCCGGGAGAAAGCAGCGGAGTGGTCTCTCTTTTTCTTTTGTGGCCATCTGGGGAGTTTCATTCAACCCCCGACTCTCTCTCTCTCGGCAAGTCAAAGCCTGCCGCTGTCCTCGCCTCGTGGGAACGCCTCGCGGGGTCGCTCTCCGAAGAGGAGCGCCCTTCGGACCCCCGCAACTCTGCAAACAGAGCGCTGTAGTTACCGACAGGTGAAGTGCTCGGAGCATTTCAAAACACCGGCGCCGCTTCGCCGTGTTTCTCAAGGCCATCGGCGACAAACTGTGTGTTCTTGATCTTTTGTTCTCCTTCTTCTTCTTTTTTATTCTCATGGAAACGGTGGCTGAAGTCGCAGAGGGAGGACATTAACGAATGTGTTGTGTGTGTGTGTGTGTGTGTGTGTGTGTGTGTGTGTGTGTGTGTGTGTGTGTGTGTGTGTGTGTCGCGGTGAATGTGTGATGAGAGGCTCTTGTCTTTGTAGAGCAGGAGAACCGAGTGTGAACCAGAAGCTGCTTATGAGCACTGCTTACCTTTTTAATGGGAACTTAAAGGTGTCATCCATCAGAGGCTGTTACCTTAGCGCTCACAGCCGGAGCGTGATTAATGAAGACCGATGGGCCTCCGCTCCCCCCGTCCTCTCAGACGGAGAAACATCGGAGCGGTTGAAGTCAAACTGGCGTTGAATATCATTTCCTTTCTTTTCTGTATTGTACTTTTTATTGGTCAACATTGTAATAACTCAAATATAATCATAAAAAAACTGGAAATGAGTCAGCATTTATGCACTTCCAGGTTCCCTTGGCTCGTTTTTGGTTACATGTTAAGATGCTGATCATAAAAACGCTCCTCGGTCCTGAAGATTATCTTGATGAACAACATGTTTAAGTATCATAACCATCTTATGTTTCTACAAGCTTATTTCCTGCAATAATCCCAAAATCCAATGGAATAATCGATGAGTTTTTGTCGAGGGAGTCAAGGTGATGCTAACTTCCTGTTCGACTAAAACAAATACGTCATGACTGCTAAGCCAGGGTGCAGCGGTTACAAGTCTTACGTGTAATATTGACCCTTTAAGTATATATAATGAACTTATTTTGTTAATTTTCACGTCCGTCAGTCAAAACGCTGCCGTTGGAAAGCTCCTCAATTCCTTCCTTTTTGAGATTCAAAATGACTGTATAGAGCTTTATATTCATGGCCTCGAACAAAAGCCGTAGGATTGATGTGTAAACCTGCCTCCCCGTGAACCCGCTCTGCCAGATAACGCCGCCTCAGCTCCTATACGCCCGTGCTTGTCGAGCCCAGGGAGTGAAACCACCGTCGCGTTTGCTTAGCCAAATTTACCAAGCGCCCAAACCGTGTGTCGCATAATGTAAACCCGTTGAGTGCGACCTGGCGCCGTTGTCACGGGACCTATAACCATCCGCTTCCTGCCTCGGCTCTTCATCCCCCCCGTCTGCTTTCAGTTTATTATTCTGCCTCTTTGCATGCTCCACCCTTTTTTTTCCTTTTTCGCCCCGCCGTCTGTCTCCTGTAACAACAAGCGAATGATCTCGTTCTCTGGGTCCAGCTGTAGCTGAAGGCCTCTCCCCGACCTGCAGCATAGCTGCCTGACTCATAGACGCGCCGCTGCTTTTTCAGGGTGGACGCCCGGAAGCTTCAACAGATACAGCCTGTGGAAACCCGGGACGAGTAAAACCAGGTTTTAAGGTGCATCCCCGAAACTATTTGATCTCGTCGCCGTGGCCCAAACTCTTGCGGGCAAACCGTTTCCTTCACGGCTTTTCCAGTTGATAGTCATAACAGCTTAAAGAGAAGAGATGTCATGCGTTGAAGTCACTTTTCAAGTCAGAATGTCAATATTATCGTCATAATTAGCAGATATTATCGTGTGAAAGCAGCCAATCACCATTATCTTGTCCCAGCGTGTCATTGTAAGCCGCTTTTCTTTGTCGCATGTAATAACAAACAGAATTTATTTAGGTGGTTTTGGACAGTTGGTGATGTGGAGATAAAAGATTTACACTATTTTGTGATATTTTACTGACTGCAGGACTCCCGAAAATCCCAAAGTGAATTAATTGAAGCTGCAAATTGCCAAACAAAAATAAACCGTAGCTTTTGCCTGCTCTTCGCAGCATTTTAATAATGTGATTCTATGTTTTTTTCTGAAATGCACCTTGGGAGTCTCCGTTAATGTCTCCGGTTATCTTTATGAGCACAGGCTAGTAGTTCTGAATTATTCTAACGCAATATTTACTTATTATTGAGATCAGTGTCTTACATCTATGGGAAAATATATATGAATGGTTCCTCGGACATAATTATTCCCACTTTGCGGTTGTGTTAGACATCGCTGCTCTTTTCTGAAGTCCTCTCCAACTCTCTGCCTGATAACAGGGTTTCTTGCAAATATTTGAATTCTCTAGCCTGACTTCAGATGACATCTTCAGGGGTTGTTTATTTTTTCCAGCCGTTCCTCCTGCCAGGGCCACCAGAGACAGAGGCGAGTTCTTCTAAGACAAACAAGGGTTTCATTCACACGGGTTACGTCGAGTGCCACTTTAATGGAGGAAATAATCAGCAGATGGTTCGACAATGAAGATAATCGTCAGTTTCTGCTCTCCGTAATGACAACGTGTGATTATATCAGCTCGATTATCGCTTTAAATATTTTTTTTAAAGAAACCAGTCGCTCAACTAAAGTCACACACACACACACACACCTCAGATGTGCCACAAGCTGCCACAGGCCCTGCGAACACAGCCGGCGTGTTTCCGGGGTATGCCCGGCATGCGCCTACAAGTTGAGTCATTGTTTTCATCTGTTTAAAGATGAGTAATGTCGTTACGCGGGATGGAAACGGGATGCACTCGAAAGTGTATCGACTGGGCTTTAATGCAGTTAGCAGCAGGGCGGGGCGCTGGTGGTTAAAGGAGGACGATCAGACGAATGTGTGCAGCTGCATGCCGGGTCGACGCGAGGGGAGGAGGAAAAACGCTGAGGACGAAGTCCTGCATTCAAAGGCCTACTTAAAGCACAGAAGTATAATGAGCCAAATGTACTTAACGCGTCAGCAGTAAAAGTACTGATTGTGCAGTAAAATAGGCCGTGATTCATATATTATTCTGTATAACGTTGTTTCAACGGGTCTCCAGATAAAGATGAGGGCTTGTAAGATTATCAATGGGAGAGAGAAGTTCTGATACACACATTTAAAAATGAATTAAATGTATTATTTTGACTGAGCAACCACTTGAAACGAAACACATGCAACTGTTTATAATGTAAGACTGAGTCCAAATGTTGAGATTATTTTATTAAATTGCTGGTCCACAATTTGTTATTCATAAATTAATAATACATCAGGAAGTTTTCATTTATTTGACATTAGGAAAGCAATGTTTAGGTGGAGCATGATTTTCATGTGGAGCTCTACTCTTAATTAACTGTAATGATAATTATATATTTTCCTGGGATGCAGTGGTATACAAGTATAAATTAAATTAAGATGTACTCAAGCTAATTACCCCCAACGTTAAACTTAATCTACCTAGTTACTCTCATCAGTGTAGAGAAAGAGAGAGAGGAAGATTTATATCTGTCTGGAGGATGGATAGAAACTGACGAGTCGCTCGGCGGCAGCTGAACAGGAGGCCGCCTCCAGCTGGTAAACCAGGCGCAGCGAGGGGAAGCGCTGGCTGGCTGGGTGGAGACGGGTGGAGACGAGATAAAAAGTGAGGCAACAGAAACCCCCGAAAATAACCGCAAACACACAAAGAAAGAAAGGCCAGCCGATTGATTAGCGGCGGCGTTTGCCGTCTTTATCTGGCGGGCCAGTCGCTCCGCCGGTCCCCAGAAACGTCGAGCAAGCTGCAGCGTCGGTTGAACCCAAATAGAGAGAAAGGAGGTCGAGGAGGGTGTAGGTCTGGTTTGATGCACTGCCATGATGTGGCGTGGCCTGCATCCTGTTTTGACAACCGGCGGCCCCTCCTCCTCCTCCTCCTCCTCCTCCTCCTCCTCCTCCTCCTCCTCTGTGACGCCATGAAGGAACGTATTCTCTCCTGCAGACGTTGTGACGTGACGCTGACAGTTAAACGGTTTCTCTCTGTAGGCTGCAGACAAAGACGAGCCCCGATAATGCTGCTGGGCTAGTTGTTCAGCGCACACACACACATATCACACACACACACACACACACACATGTAGGAAACACGCACACTCGATTCGACAAAAGCCTGGATTGTTTTCAGTTCTCTGTAAGCCGGTTTTGAAGTAAGCCGAGGTGTTGGATTAGCTACAATGGGGTGGATCTCGGTGAAAGCTGATTAATCAATTAGTTGTTCAACAACAATTGTTGTTTATTTTTATAAGCGAGTTAATCATTTAAGCCAAATGTCAAAGTGTGTTCTCCCTCTGACGGTCTTTACAGTAATAGAGTCGGGTGATTCGGGTGAAGCGAGTCTCGTCTTTAATCTAAGAGATTGAATGTTTTCCGACAGATGATTCGACAAGGGGGCTGAAATATTCCGGCGTTTAGTTTTATTTTAACGTGTTTTCAGTTTGTCTGGAAAAGCCTCGAAAAGAAGGCCGGATGGGATATTTAATGAGCGTGTCAATTGATCGTCCCATGGTTCAGGTTGAAGTGATTTATGAAACTGATTGAACTCGATGCTGATTGGACTGTGGAGCTGCTGACGCGTGGATGAGTTACGCGATGATGCAACATTTCATTCATCTATTCATAGTTTACGGTTCTGAAGTCGTGCAACACCTTTTGACAACCTCTCCGCCTCCTGAGTCAAAACGCTCTACCTTTTCTCCTCCTTGTTGGGATTCTACTTCAACTCATTAGTCAGTTACTTGACCAAAAGATGATTGATTGGCAAATATTAACTTACATTTAGTAAAGATGCCCCCCAAAAAATGCATTGTACTCTTATTTCTTCTTAAATTGACTGTTTTTGAGGTTTTGGACTCAACAACTCAACAAATAATCAGTCATGAAAATAATCTTTAAGAGGCGGTATAATTCTGTCTAACATGACCAAATAAGTCCTCTCAGAAATGAATTAGTTGAAGGAGTTAACCGGGTTATTCTAGCCCGATAACGACATCCTGACTCATCGTTTACTTTTCAACGAGATTAAGGAAGCAAACCTTTTGTTGCTTCTCATTTTATGAGCTCTCTGCTCTCACTTTTACTTATCGCCCATCACATCTGTGTTTTCTCACCTCTGTTCAAAGTGTTTCTCACATTTTAGATTTATACTCGGATATGATTTGTATTTCTTACTATTTGCCGGTTATATATTTATATATCCGGATATTTGTGACCTCTAGGAAGCTGGCAGCTCAGAGGTCAAAGGTCACACAAGAGAAGCTCATGGCTTGTACTGTGGTCTGCAGATGCAGATGCAGATCCTGGACTGAACTTGTGTCCTGCAGGGTTTTTCTCCTCTTCGTCGTTATTATTTAGTAAACAAAACTATATCTGTATACTTCTTCCTCCCCCTAATACATGTGAACGTATCAACTCGGGCCCGTTGGTGCACCAGAGTGTGTAATGGGTTTTACTGTCGGGGTATAATCTCAGGAGATGGTGAGTTCCGGCCCAGAGGAGGGGAGATGTGTTGTAAATGCAGAAACGGGCTGGAGCTGCACCACCGGACTCCGGGCCGACTTCACGTGCGTTCGCCGGCGCTTTTGTTCCCCGAGTTCCCCGAGTGTTGCTCTCTCATCGGCCTTCTGATGCGCTGCCTGCCGTTCCCACGTCGAGCCTCTCCTCTTCTTCCTGGTTACTTCTGTCAGTATCTTTGAGCCGATCAGAGGATTGAGAATACTTTCAACTTCTTTCTCTTTTTCCCCAGAGGTATCAAAGGCACCATAGCGAAAAATATATTCTTTAATGAATCCACATCCTGCAGCTTGTTTTTAAAGGAACGGTTCACCATCGTGGTAAATGTTTGCTCTCTTACCGAGAGACGGATGAGACGACCGACGCCACTATCGTGTAGGGTAAACACCTGGCTGGACCGCGTTGACTTGCAGGTCACTTGCAGGTCACTGCATCCCGACCAAAAAGTGTCCAGCACGTATTCTCAAACACGTTTAATTTTTCAGAAGTGCAACGGATCATAAATATCACTTACTGAATTGAAAAGTCACGCTTTGGATCAACTCGGATGAAGAAAAGGGAACATATATATGCATACTTTTTAATTATTATTGTAGAAAAAGAAAAAAAAATCCCCAAGTTTTTGGAAATTAATGGAAATTTGTTATATTCATATATTCATTCACACAGTATATGCTGTGTGTGTGTATATATATGTAACTTTAAGAGATCCCCGAACACACTTTCACGCTGCTGATGCTAATATCTGCCAATATTGGTCATTGGAAAAAAAAGTTAAATGTTGTTATAGTAGCCTACAAAGTTTCAGACTATTTAAACTTCAAAAAACATTTCAACAGCTCTGAAGTCTGTAAACCAGCAACACTTGTAAATGGTGTCCTTTGTTAAAGTCATAAAAAAACACTGTTAGAATATTGTTTTAGTTTTTAATAAAAACAAATACGTTGTCATTAACGGTTATATTGAAATATAATAATCGGCTTGGAGCGTGTTAAGAAGTTAAACGGCTCATAATTCATCTCTAAAATTTATTTATTTTCATGTGTAAACATTGCCTTCAAACTACTGGATTTATCATTAAAACTACGTATTACATGTAAACGCATCATGATGCCGTTATAATCCACCTTCAGCCGTTTTTTTCCCGTTTACGGAGCCTGAAGGCATCATCGTGTAACTGACCCTCCGTTAGCATTGAGAGCTCTCCAGCTGGTTTCATTGTCACTTTTTGGTTTCTGTTTATACATTCGAGATATAACTTACATAATTAGAGCGCTAGCGGTTTGCCCTATCGTTATGCTAAGCTAAGCTAAGTGACCATTGGTTTCACATGGAAAGTACCAACGTGAGATCGTCAAACTCTTCCTCCCGCGGACACGATTCGGAGGATATTCGCATTACGATTTAATAAACGACAATCGGATCAACATGTAAGCAAACACTAAAAGCTTTTTATTTGATTTCATTGATGTCTTGGTGGGATTCCTGTGCTCATTAGCAGCAGTAGTGAGGGTCTCTGTGGAGACGTCTGCATCTCTGGAGTGGGAACAAATGCATTTGGAGAGGAGAGGCTCTGGCCGGGCTGCTGATGGTCCTCCGAGGCTCAACAAACGACTTCCACCCAGCACATCGGGAACAGACGGCACTCAAACAAATGCTATTAAAAGTGGGAGCAAGAAATCCCCTTCTGGCCCTTTTTTTAGAAGCTTGTTGTGAAACCTCCGGCGGACGTTATTCATCCGAGCGAAGACGCGTCGACGTAAATAAACGCCGTTAGATTGAATGTTTGTGCGTCCACGCTCCTCCACTTTAGACAACTTATACTTCTACTCTACAACATCTCGGGGGTCTATAGCACTTTGCAGACCTATGAGGCATCACGATGCATCGCGTTCTAACGGCTCATCACGGGGCGCGTACGGTCATGGGAAAACTGGAACAGTCATGGAATTTTAAAACGTTTTTTCCAGGCCTGGAAAAGAAAAATCTGAAAAGTTTTTGGAAAGTCATGGAAATTTGTTATAGTCATTTACACGATATATATACCCTCCCATGGCTCATCTTTTAGCATTAGGAGTGATTAAACCTTTGCTCATACTACTTCCATACGTGTGTGTAGGTCGTATTTTAAAGGCGGGGCCTGTGGAGAACGTCCCCCGTGTGGCATTAGTATATTTACTGAGCTGGTCTGTGTCTAAGCTCCGGGCTGTTCCTCTGTGAGTCCATGTGTCCACAGCGTGTCCACAACGTGTCCTCACATGTATGTTTTGTGTCTGTTTGCCGATTGAAGCCGAGGTTGAATTGCATAAGGAGCCACAAGCTCGCTGTGTCAACACGGTCGTGCTGGCTCTCTGAGAGGAGAGTCCACTGACGTAAAACGGGTTTAATGAGCTGCCGAGGCTCCTTTTTTTGTTTTAAAACCTTTATTAAGGTGTTCAAATTACCACACAGCATACACGTTGTACACAAAGTGTGAGGCAATGGCATGCTTCTGAACTTGATGTTGAACCTGAAGTCCCCAAATTGAAGACTAAAGCTTTACCACAATGTCATTGAACGATTACACCGGGATTTGGGGTTTTAATATTTCCCTCCTTCATTAAACTGTAATATATCATTAATTCAACTGTGCAATACTTCATTTAATTCAGCTTTTATAGCTTTGGAAAAAAAATGTATTACAAATGTGTTTATTAATTAATTAATAATGTACATTACAGTTTCCAGTTCTATGTTGTATTCCTTCATAAAGCAACTGTAATGTACACAGGGATGAAGAAGGTATTCTGATGGATGGAGGATTAACTGTGGGACTATTGTATCGTAAATGAATGAACCTAATTAAGTGATAACTGAGAGTAAATATATTCTATTCAACAGTTTGAAGGCGTTTTCAACTTCTTACTTCAAAACAGTCGACTCCAGCAACATGAAAGAGTCCAAACTAAACCAGTTAAATAATACATTATTATTTTATTATCATATCATCTGAATGCTAAATATACTCTTGATGCTGCCGACGCTAAACTTCTAGACGGAGCTGCAACTATTAGGCGATTAACCGCTTAATCGATCGACGGAGATTGATATATTTTAATAATATTTGTGAATATTCTGTACAGTTTAATATATTTTGTTTTTTCGGACACAACGACACCTATAAAGACACCTTTTTGAGTTTTTTGGCATTTGATACCCCAGACGCGTCTGTGTGCTCTGCTAGTTTGTTTATAATTGTCTCGTGCTGATGAACGCCACGCGGAGGAGGAACATCCTCCTCTCAGCAGGTTATTGAGTCATTCTTTGAGTCCGGCGGCTCTCTCTCTCTTTCTTCTTTTCTCAAAGAGTTTCCGCTGCAGGAACTCGTCGGGGGGAAATGGACGCGGTAAAAACAGCAGCTTCTCGGGGAGTCGTTTCCCTGTCCCGCTGTGAAGGCGGGGCCTCTCTTCTGACGGACCTGAGGAATTTCAGTCCGCTCGGTCGAGGACGTCTCCTTCCTCCGTGTTGTATTTCAGTGCACTTTGTTATTTCTGCTAGTTTTGTTTTTCTAAACGCGGAGAGGCTGGACTGGAAGGAAGGGGGCAGTTAAGCGGCTCCGACTGTTTTGAATAAAACATTTTTCTTTTTTAAATGCCAGGTGTGTTTATGGTCAGGCGGACAAAGATGTCGGGAGGCCGTTGATTAATACGTTCACGCTTAAAGGAGCTGCTGGCGGTCGCCTAAGAGGGTCACAGATTGACCCAGTTAACACAAACCCTCATTGACCTCATTTTGAGCTCACATGGAGGTGCATCTTCAAGCTCCTTACCACACACACACACACACACACACACACCCTTGTTAGCTGCTGGCTTTCAAACCCAGCTGACCGACACATGAACCGACCATGCTAACGGTTAGCAAAGATGGCCACCCGCCTCACTTTTAAAAAAAGTTGGTGTTTTTAAATATTAGTTCCCAATGTTGATGCATTGATCCAATCCGTTCTGGCGGCGCAAGAGTCGGTTACCAGCGGCCCAACCATTAACTCTTATAAGTGTAACCGGAGGCTAATAACTGGTTTCAGATCAGCAGATGGTAATCAGCGCGCCGCAGCTATTGATTGGATGTTTACTTCTCTTTCCTATACCCCTCCCCCCCCCAAAAAAAAATAGGTGCCTCCGCATCTCAACGGGTGATAGATTAGGTTGCCCCATTGTCGCCAGAAGTATACACACACACACACACACACACACACACACACACACACACACACACACACACACACACACACACACACACACACACACACACACACACACACACACACACACACACACCTTGGCTGAGAGCCTCTCACTTCCGCCTGACTGGCCAGCTTTGGAGGCTGAGCTGACTGAATGGCTGACTGGTGCGTGAAAGAGGTTTTTTTTTGTGTGTGGGGGGGGGCTTTTGTGTGCCGAGAGTTAAATGAAGGCTTTGGCCACATAGCTGAGAAATGACCCCCTGCAGCCACCGCTTCAGTGGCCGATGCTGCTCACAGCCTTGAAGGTCCCCTCAGGCTGAACTTTGTAGGGAGCTGAGACACTGCTCTTTCACAGCCCCCCCCCTCCCCCCTACTGAGACATCCTCCTCACTTAATCCCATAGAGACGGCTTAAATTGATTACCTCAGGCTTAATTGGCAGCGAAGTGAAGGGAGTGTATTCAAAGTTATCTGCGGGTCTTGAAGCGTCTGATGAACACAATGAAGGGGATTTCTACTGAAAAGTTCATGCAAGGAATTAAAAACATTTACAAATGTAACATAGTTTATTCTGTATCTGCATTTTCTGTTGCTTGTCAGGGATGTAATAAAAAAAAAATTAACACCTACTTAAATATTGAAAGCGGTACCTTTTTTATAGCTGGAACCAAGAGCCGGTTAGCTTAGCTTAGCATAAAGACTGCAAACAGGGGGAAACTGCTAGCCTAGTGTTATCCAAAGGTAAAACAAATCTCTGTAACAGCAGCTCTAAAGCATAAAGTATAACAACGTATTTGTGCCGTTTTCCCAAGACATTTATATTTAGGAATTATTGTTAGATTGCTGTGGATTACTGAAGAAATGTGATATAGTGATGTACAATTTAATTCCTGCTGGTTTTCCGTCGTTCTTTTGTCCTTTTGCATTTGGTGTTTACTTAAACACCAATAAAGTCCTAAATATAACTCTAAACTCTGCACAAACGCTGTGTTTGTGAGTTGCTGGCAGTGAAGGGGTTAAGTTTGGTTGCCACGCTGGTGGACAGAGCGGTATTATGCAAGCCGTGGAGCGCAGACATGAAGAGAGGAAGTGCATTACAGAATGCTGAGCTCAGGGCTTTGGCTAGCCGCCAAGCATACACTCCGGCATGTGCACGGACACACACACGCCCACACGCACACTCACACACTCACACACACTCTCAGCTGAGGGCATACCGATTTTTCCAGCAGCACAGCCCTCCTCCTCTTCGAGTCACACTCTCTTTCTGTTACGTCAGTAGTTCAGCTGTGGGCCAGGCATGACTGTGTGTGTGTGTGTGTGTGTGTGTGTGTGTGTTTGTGTGTAAAAAAAACAGGATGTGGATTTTGTGCAGCAGTCAGAACAGACTTGTCTTTTTCTATTTCTGTACAAGTTTCCCGTGCTGCTAGTTAGTCTCTTCTCTGAGTCGCTCCGCCACACAGACGGATGCCTCCTCTCCAGCAGGCCTGTGTGTGTGTGTGTGTGTGTGTGTGTGTGTGTGTGTGTGTGTGTGTGTGTGTGTGTGTGTGTGTGTGTGTGTGTGTGTGTGTGTGTGTGTGTGTGTGTGTTACATGTGAAGTGGAAACCATATCTCGCAGCTAATATTCCAAGGTGAATCACACACGGCTAGTATTGTGTGCATGCACCTGTTTTTTTTAATCTGTGATCCTCGTTGTTAAACTTTTAGATTTGAACCTTTTTATACTTCTGATGCTTACTGTGGATCCAGACGAGTACATCTGGTTCTTACACATATATATATATATATATATATATATATATATATATATATATATATATATATATATATACATAATGTGTACACACAGCTTACGGGTGATTTAAACTCCCCACAGACGGGACATTTGGGGGAGCTTTTTCCATTTTCTTTGGTTCAAACATCCAATAATGCCGCGTGTCGTCCGACAGCGTGACGTGACAGACGTACGTCTGGCTGACCACGAACCAACATTGTTCTCTCCGCTATGTTGGAGTGTCGTAAAGAACCACACGCTCCCTTCAGGGGAACTCAGACGGACATTCACGCTCTATAAATGTACGCGGATGATAAACTCCGACCGTTTGGCTTCTGACGCATCGGGTATCTCTGCTGACCCACGACCAGGTCGGATACACACGTATACACACTCAGATTGTTGCTCTCATCTGGTTTGACGCAACGCTCAAGCTCCGATGTGCAGCTACTGTTGTTTTTACAAATTCATGTTGTTCCTAGGTTTCTATTTCAAAATGAGAAATTATCCTTCTCTTTTTTCTTTCTTTTTTTATATCCAGAAAGCTTCTTTGTTTACTTTCCTGTCCGAGATTAAGTTTTTAAATCTTTGTTTACATTCCTCCAAACTCACACGGAGGCCTATAGGTTTCATCTCGTGAGGCGTTCAATGTACAAAGGCAGCTCTCTGCCTTGAAATGACCCAGTAAGTCCCGAGGGGGGGGGGGGGGCTCTGGAGGTGGTGTGGAAGGGAAATTAAGAAGGAAATGAGAGTATTTGGTGGAGCTCACCTCCCCTGTCCCTTCACTCGTCTGTCTTTCTCTTCAACTCTCTCGGCTTCTTTTACTTCTTTCACCAGAATCCGTTAGAAACGGACGCAAAGGTAGAAAAGTCGCATGTGTGAATGTCCTCTTTTTATATAGTTGCCATTTAAAGGAACGGTATGATGAGAAATTAAATATAAAAGGAATGTTAAGTATGTTTATGATCTGAAAATGGAGCCGGTCCTTGTCGTGTTTCTACAGAAGCCCAGAAGGGACAAACCAGACTCTGGTCACGGTGTTCCTACTCGACCTCCACGACCTCACGGACAGATTCCGCCAAATCCTAGAAGCAATATTTTTTTCATTATATTCACATCGGATCACGTGACTTGTGTTTGTAGACGGGGAGGCTCTACGGAGCATTTCTTTGGGTTTCAGGTTCGCGCTCAACGGCTCTCGTAGCGTAAAAGAATCCACTGTTCACTTCCTGTCCGGCTCCAGAAAGGCCGGCGGACGCGGTTGGAGAACAGCTGCTGAACAGAGCGCAGCATTCAGTGGCTAAAGAGGCGGATATTTCCCTCAGGAACTGGAGGAGGCCAAAAACAGAGCTAAAAGAGAGAAAGAGAAAGAGAGAGAGTCGCTCTTGTTGGCTCTGCTTTTTGTTTGTGATGCTTCTGGTTTCACGTCATGTGACTTTATGTTGTCGAGATTTGAGGGGCTGTTCTCTTTGAGGTTGTTTTGTATTGATCCCTATGCTGCCTTTACACTCCTCTGGGCAGCTGGGCATATTTAGCTTTCTTTCTTTTGGACAATTTAATATTGATTCAACAATATTATGGACAACGGTTTAAAATGACCCTATTGGCTAGCGATGGCCTATTTAACCCTCCGGTTGCCTTTAGGGTCAATTAGACCCCATTCAATGTTTAACGTCGGTGTTCTTTGGAAATATCAACTTTTTTATATATTTAAAGGGCTATTTAGGTCGTCAACAAACAAACATAAAGTACCTCACACTTAAACTTGGGAAACAATATTAATTCTAATAATTTTCTGGAGGTTTTAATTGCTGGGGTCAAATTGACCCCGAGGGTAAAACATGTTAGTAAATGTGAAGTAACAGGAGGGTTAAAGTCATGTTGATCATTGTGCATCGTTCCTGACGGACAACAAATACATAAATAGATGAAATATTGACGACAAATTCAGCCATATCTTCATGAAAAAGTCAACTCAAACATTTAGTTTAACTGAAGTGTTTTCATTGAGTGAACTCGCCCATCAACTGATGGCTGACGGTGAATGTTTCCTGGGTTCCTCTTCAGGGTTCCACCTCAGCGGCACGGTGAGGGAGCCGGCCACGGCCTCGGAGCCCGAGCTGGTCTGCAACGTCAGCGTCAGCTTCGACCGCTGCAAGATCACGGCGGTGACGTGCAGCTGCGGCAACAAGGACATCTTCTACTGCGCCCACGTGGTGGCGCTCTCGCTGTACCGCGTACGGAAGCCCGAGCAGGTCAAGCTGCGGCTGCCCATCTCGGAGACGCTCTTCCAGATGAACCGGGACCAGCTGCAGAAGTTCGTCCAGTACCTGATCACGGTGCACCACACCGAGGTGCTGCCCACGGCGCAGAAGCTGGCCGACGAGATCCTGTCGCAGAACTCGGAGATCAACCAAGTTCACGGTGAGCCGAGTGAGAAGATGGCGGTTTATTTGTGACTTGGAAACGCAACGAGGAAAAAAAAAAGGAAAAAAAAGCTGGTAGTTGTGTTAGATTTCCTCCGTCTCGCTCCGGTGGAAGTCCAGCTGGAGGCGGGCGTCCTCGGAGACGGCTCGGTGAGAAGCTGCTCAGGGAGAACAGGAGGGAGCGCACACACACACACACACACACACACACACACACACACACACACACACACACACACACACACACACACACACACACACACACACACACACACACACACACACACACATACATATACACACACACACACACACACACACATGAAGTGGGTAAAAGTTTGAGGTGGCTCTTGTGCTATTTTGTGCATCACAGAAACTTCAAGAAACACTTTTATCTTCAAAACAAATCCCTCAAATAATTATGAATATGTAAACAGTTTTAACATATATTCATTATATATGTGTTGTGCTGTGTTGTTGAATACTGAAGCATCATTTGTGTTGTTGGATTAATCGTTAACTCTTCAATTGAATGCAACTAGTTTGATACTCAATGATTTGCTTTGAGTCATTTTTAAATATGAAGTATAAAAAAATCATCAGTATTTTCTAGTAATTTATATTATAATAATGTTTTAGGTGATGAACACAATAATGCATCAATAATAATTACAATTTCAGTAATATTAGACGGAAATGGGCTGTCATGCAAAATGATGCACATTTATATTTCAGAAGTGATGTACTTGTCGTCTTTTACACAAGTCATACATCAGCCGACTTCTTCCACCGCTGCGTAGCGGACTAATAACCGACTGTCGGTGATGACGTCCCGCTAACTGGTTTCCTTTGTTTCGGAGCAGGAGCTCCAGATCCGACGGCCGGCGCCAGCGTGGACGACGACAACTGCTGGCATCTGGACGAGGAGCAGGTTCAGGAACAGGTCAAGCTCTTCCTCTCCCAGGGCGGGTACCACGGCTCGGGGAAGCAGCTCAACTTACTGTTCAGCAAGGTAACGCGTTCACACACACACACACACAAACACACACACACACACACACACACACACACACACACACACACACACGCACACGTCACCGCGCCGTGCTGCCCCGATTGCAACGCTTACCCACAATGCACCCCGACGTCTCTGCAGGTGAGGGAGATGCTGAAGATGAGGGACTCCAACGGCGCTCGCATGTTGACGCTGATCACAGAGCAGTTCATGGGCGACCCCCGACTGGCGCTGTGGAGACAACAGGGAACCACCATGACTGACAAGTACAGGCAGCTGTGGGATGAACTAGGTAACACACACACTTTCACACACACACACACACGCGCACACACACACACACACACACACACACACGCTTATATATCATATTGTGTGGCTTCAAAATGTACATTTTTCTTCATCAAACATTTTACAATTTGGTGCATTACTTCTTGGAAAATAAAGGTAATACATAAATAATAATAAAATGACAAGACTTATGTTTTATAGGTTATATATATATGTTTATCTTTTTAATTTGCGGTAATTAAATAAAAATGTTAAAAACATAATTCAGGATCATTTATTTTCCGATGGATAAAACAAAACATTTAAAGATGTCTCCTTGATCTGGGGGAAACAGTTAACCCCAGATCTTTGTGGTATAAATATTATATACACGTGTATATGTAACAAAGTGTTTTCTGAACTCTGCGGACAACACCTTCGCTCTCAGCTGCCGGTAGATAACACATCTAATTCGATCGACTTTAGCTTATTTGCTTGTGATGGAAAACAACCAAAACTGTGATGCAACATGTAAAAGGTGGCAGGTTGCACCCCCCCACACACACACACACACTCCCCCCACACCCCTGTTGTAGATTATTGCTTTGCATTTCTTCCCTCTCCACGTCTGACATCATATTCGCGGCGCTCCGTTTCCCCTGGTCGCTGTTGTCCTTGAAGCAGCCGTAACAAAGAGACGGAGGATAAAGCCTCTCTCCTCTCCTGTCCCCTTCCCCCATCCTCAGCCTCCCTCCTGCATTCGCTTACCTCCTTCCCTCCCCTCCTCTCTCCTCCCTCATTTTCTTTTCTCACTTCACTTCCTTTCTTTTCTTCTCCCGTTTCATTTTGTCATCTTTCATCTGCTATTATTCCTTCTAACGTGTCCATTGTTCCCAGATCTGCTTCGTCTTCATGTCTGCAGCCTGTATCCAGTGTCTCCGTGTCTTTAGACAACAATGAAGACGATCGGCGCTCATGTTTGCACACTTTGATTTATTGTTTCAGTGAAGCAGAAGAACCGAGTGTGGCTGCTCGGTTCTTTTAATAAATAAAAATATGACGTTGGATTGAACTTTGGACAATTAATTACATTAATTATTTTCTAAACCAATACATATTAATTAAATGAATTGATATTAAACGTCAAACGTCGCCTTGTGGGCAGAACTTTATTAATAATCTGGCATACTTAATTAAGGAAAGCCTTCTCTCAACGGGCATGTAAAACATGTCTAACGACCGTTGTTGTATATTAACCCGTAAAAAGATACTACTAGTACTTTTGTTATTGTTTTGATACTTTTCCTTCCTGTGAATGAGAAGAATACTAAATAGTATTTATTGAAAGTCGTCATTTGTAACTGTTTCACCTGAAAGCACCGCGACAAATTAGTCAACAAACCGATGACTGGACTGCTTTGTCAAAAAAAAAAAAAAAAAATGATGTTTCTATTTTCTGAAAACGGGAGAAATGTTGTTTTTTGTTGACTCGGCATCGTAATCTGAATATACTTTGCCCGTTTAAACCGAACAAGGACGCTGTGACGGACATGTTTCACTTTTTACCGACAAACTGCATAAATTAGTGCTTTATTAATTTCTCTTTTTTTATCATTCATCTCTGCTTTACTGTTTCAAAGAGGTGATAATAACGCAGAATGACTCATTTTGTTGTGAGTTTAATATTTAGTTTACTCACGATTTTGAGCAGTGTGTTTCTGCAGGATAAGATAGCCGTGTGTGTTGCATCGTCTAACGTTAATTTGTGTGTGTGTGCAGGAGCCCTGTGGATGTGCATCGTGCTGAACCCCCACTACAAACCCGAGCAGAAGGGTTTCTGGCTCCGACAGCTTCGCAGGTGGAACGGCGTGGACGTCTGTCCCTTGGAGGACGGTAACCATGGCAGCGAGCTGACCAATCTGACCAACGCTCTGCCCCAGGGCCTGCACGGAAACCTGGGTGAGATGACACACCCGGATAGGAGACGTTGCCCGCCTCGCATCCACCCCCCCCCCCACCCCCACCCTTTTCTTTTTTTCTAAATATATTCCCAAATCCTTCTCCTGCGTGACATCTGCAGCTCTTCGTCCTCTTCTCTCCTGCAGCATCATCTCCTCATCTTCCTCCTCTCCTCATCTGTATTAACACTGCTAAGTCTTCTGTCCCCCGCCCGCCCCCCTTCTCTTTTAATCAAGTCTCCCGCCTTCAATCTCTGTGCCTGCAAGCCTTATTACCCTTTTACTGTGGCTAATAGAAAGAGCCTAATAACACAGTTGAGGTCCTGCAGCTTTTCTTTTTTTCTTTCTCTCCACCAAATCGTAGAAAATACAGACAGACATTACATTACATGTCATTTAGCAGACGCTTTTATCCAAAGCGACTTACAATAAGTAAGACGAACGAATGTCTGGAATGAGAAGATGACATTTCGTATCATACTGCTGCAGAAGTCTGACTCTGTGTCCCCCAATATATCTATTTATGAAATTATTTAGAAGTTATCATTTTTTGTTTTTATTTTTTTTATTTAACATTTTGAGAGCTACAATTCCCATCATTTTGGAGGCTGTTTTATGAGTCACAATTTGAGCCCCTTTTTTTAAGCCTATATTTGTTTACATTGTGGCATAATTAATATAAATATGCCAAATGAGCCATCATCAGTTCCTGTTGGAGCGCCATGATTTACAGACGACTATCTGTACAGCTTTGGTACTGAAGAAATCTTAAAAACATAATTTGGGGGGATTTCTGAGTGGATTTTGCTGCAAATTGCAGCAGGCTTAAGTGTTTTCGAGTTTTTAAATGTCACTGCTGCAAATCAACTGACATCCCAGCATGCACCTGTGTCCCTTTCGCCTAAACTGACGTGTTTCGCATCTCACAGATTCCCTCACTCGGCCTCACCGGACGGTGTTCACGCGGGCGATCGAGGCCTGCGACCTGCACTGGCAGGACCCCCACCTGCAGCACATCATCAC
This sequence comes from Liparis tanakae, assembly GCA_036178185.1. Taxonomy (NCBI): domain Eukaryota; kingdom Metazoa; phylum Chordata; class Actinopteri; order Perciformes; family Liparidae; genus Liparis; species Liparis tanakae. The sequence goes on along the minus strand of CM070090.1, from coordinate 14,186,149 downwards.
CGAGGACCACTACGCCAACTGCTGTTACCACGACAACCTCAGCAGCTCCCTCTTCGACGCCCGAGGGTGGCCCCTGTGGCACGGTAAGAGAGAGCCGGCGCCTTGCGAGAGGAGAGAGGAGTTTAATGAACGAGGAAGGAAATGGAGGTAGACGACGGATCTTCTTTTCTTCTTCAGAGCACGTCCCGACGGCGTGCGCCCGCGTGGACGCGCTGAGGTCACACGGCTACCCCAAGGAGGCGCTGCGGCTCGCCATCGGCATCGTCAACACGCTGCGGAGGCAACAGCAGAAGCAGATGGAGTTCTTCCGCACGCACAAAAAAGGTCAGTTTCCTATTATTACTATTCAAACGAGGCTCCTTTCTCATCCAGCCGGTATGTTCATGTATTAATTTATCATAAAAACATTTAGCGGCTTATCAAAGAACGAGTTCTTTTGTAAAAAAAAAAAGAAAGGTTATGTCTTTAGAAAGCAAACCGGCTTGATTTGAGTTCATTTATTTTCACTCAAAACATTTAATATTGAGTTCTAAACTTTTATACATTCATTTTTCATATATGTGCATTAAACTTCTGTGAACGCCGAGATTATTTCTGTTGTATATCACAGTTCAGTTAAACCACAATTTAAAGTTAAAATGACATAAAATAATAAAGGCAAATAAATGTATTTATTTCAGGAACGTCTCTTGAAAAATGAATCTTATTTTTAGGGAATAAAAACAAAGACGGATAAATATTGATGTATATATATTGATAAGGATATATTAAAAACATGCGTTATAATACTACAAATATAATGTTACACCTTCATTGGTCATTTGTGTGTGTTTGGAAGGTGTAGCTTCATATTAAAAGTTTTACAAAGTATTGAATTCTCCACATTATTTTCTTGCCTGTCAAGAAACATTAGTCATAACTGTGTGTGTGTGTGTGTGTGTGTGTCGACTCAGGAGGAATTAATTAAATAAAATTATCTTTTAATTGGTTTATCTAGCCATCAATTCTTCCGCCACTTATATGGGTTCAGATTATGTTAATCTACTAATTATGTTACCGGGAATATTACTGACAAAATATATGATTAGAAATGTCAATAAATGTTTGTACTTAATAAATAATTCATCATTCTTTGACCGGAATGACAGTGAAACAGGTTTTAAATTAAATTTGCTTAACTTTGGAACAAAAAGCCCACACAATGAGTAAAAATGAGTATAAATATACAATCAATAGTTTGCGTTTGCATTATTCCAGAGCTGCTCCATAAAGGCGTCACGTCAGTGACCAACCTGGAGGGCTGGGTGGGCCACCCTCTGGACCCCATCGGCACCCTGTTCAGCACCCTGATGGAGACGGGGCGGGGCGGCGAGGACGGAGCCGCGGCGCTGCTCGACTTCTCAGGTACGCGCACGGGTACACACACACGGGTACACACACAGGTACACACACGGGTACACACACACGGGCACACACAGGGGTACACACACAGGTACACACACGGGTACACACAGAGGTACGTAGACATATGGGTACACGCAGAAGTACGAAGAAGTACGACACGACAACGTAAAAGTACTTAATTACAAGTTGAAGTGCTGCATTCAGAAGTATTTTCAACATCATCGAGATGTTTATGGGACGTTTTCTTTTAGAGCATGATGTTTCCCAACATAAGGGTTGCGTCCCGCTAAAGGGTCGCCAGATAAACCAAACTTAATTTTTCAAACTTTCAAGGAAATGAAAAGTTATGTAAAGTAAACTTTCTTTGTGAGAAGCCCAAACTAGACTCTGATTATAATTATTTTTAATTGGAAGAGGTCACAAGGTTGAGAACCACTGATTTAGTCCTTCAACAATGGGTTTTAATGTAAAATCGGACTCTATTTGCGCTTAAGAGTCAAACATCGTCGCGCCGTAGAAGTATAAAGTAGCAGAGTACTTCGATACAGTACACAAACGCACACATTCCCCCGACTGCAGTGATTGCGTCTTCCTGTCGGAGCTGCAGGCCGTTGGGTTGCAATCAGCCGCCAAGACACAGAAGTGCCGATTGGCCCGCAGTCATCCTCCAATAACAGCTCATGAATAAGAAATGCAGCAGGAAAAACACTCCAATTAAAATGCATTAATTATGCAGAGGTAGGGGTGGTGGTGATGGAGGGAGGGAGGGTGTGGGGGGGGGGCAGACGGATTTCAACTAACTGCGGCCGGAGAGTAGCGTCTGTTGTTCTGGTTGGTTTCTCTTCTAAAATGTGGTGAACGAAGAAAAGTTGCGAAAGTTTTCAATTAGGACTTCAAGCATATATAATGTGTGTGGGTGTATATCAATATTAGTGTGTGTGTGTGTGTGTGTGTGTGTGTTCACTGGGGACTGTTGACTCTCCCGGGATGAACAGCAACGTCTACCAAAACATCATGAAGTCATTAAATCACACGATTCCCGTCCTGAGGAGGATTCACTCTCTCTGAAAACACCAGAACGAACAAATGGATCAATAGCTTCATCAATACTGGGCTCGGCCCTCAGGGAGCATGTTTCATCCTCCAAGTCATCTCTCACCCTGCTCCCCTCATTCCCCCCCCCCTCAGGCTCGCCGGGTTCGGGTCGGAGGACGCAGCATCCTGTTTTGCCGGTGGAGCGCTTCCTGGAGGAAGGCGAGTCGTTCGTGTCGCTGGCCGTGGAGACGGCTCTGATTGGCTTAGGGCAGCAGAGGGTGATGCCGGACGGCCTCTACGCTCAGGAGAAAGTGTGTCGCAACGAGGAGCAGCTACTGGCCAAGCTGCAGGAGGTCAATGTGGGCGACGCGCTGGTGAAGATCTTCAGGAAACAAGCCGCCTTCCTGCTCGAGGGTGAGGAAACGGAAATGCGTTTAAAAAAAAGTGTTTAGAGCTGCTTTCATTTTTCTCTTCATTAATATTTAATTAAACGGATTTTGGTTTTGCGCTCGTTGGTCAGACGGAAAAACACGTCGGAACATTTGACAGGAGAGTTTTCCTCATTTTATTTGGACATTTTGTAAATGCTGCAGAGTGAATTTGGCTTTTTGCTTGAGTTAAGAAGAGTTGCAACTCTTATGTTGGGATTAAGACTTGTGTCATCACGCTGGTGCAACATTTAATAAGCTCAGCATCTTAGTTCAGCAGCCCGATAACATTTAAAGGAATATAAGTTGGCTATATTCACTTTGTTCATGAGATCGATACCAGCATGAAGCGAAGCACAAAGACTAATCTCTCAAAGATTACAAACTAATTTAAATACATATTTATATCTGAACAGTTACATTTTAAACTTTAACTTTTGTCCTTGTTTTTACCTTATTTTTTTATTTTGAGTCTTTTTTGTGATGACAGACTTGGCCATTAAACTTCATATATAATAATATGTATATAATATTATATATATATATATATATATATATATATATATATATATATATATATATATATATATATATATATATATATATATATATATATAAAAAATAGAAAATTTACCAATTAAACCCATGGTTAACTTTATAAAAGCAAAAAGAATCCTAAGTTTTATCATCATTTGTAGAAAAGAAACTAAACAAAGGCCATCTTTGTGACAATCCAATGTTTTATGAATGAATGAATACTTTGACTAGCTTCTCTTTAGTAAAACATTAATAAATACATCATCCTGATAACTAGTTAAGTTACATTAGTCCTTTATGTCCTGGAAGGGAGATTGTATTACCTTTGGATGGAGCCTTTAATGCTAAGCTACGCTAGCTGTCCTCTGACTCCAGCTTCAGGGACAGACGTGAGGTCGACTCAGTTTTATAATCTTAACTCTGCAAACAAGATTATTTCACAAAACGTCCAAATGTTCCTTTTAAATGTTTCCAGAGTGACAAATGTCCTGTTCACACCCCGAACCACAAGCAGCTCTTTGTGTCTTATTGTCTGCTGTGTCAACTCGCTGTGCGTTACACTTTGTACTTCTGGGTTCACAAGAGCGTGTGTGTGTGTGAGTGTGTGCGTGTGTGTGTGCGTGCGTGCGTGTGTGTGTGATTTGGCTCAGTGGTTCAAGGCCTTCGTCACAATCTAAACCCACTAGTGATTCAGCAGCTCAATCATTGGTGGGTTTAGATTGTGACTCTTTAAAGGCACACAGGAAGTTTGTATTATCTTAAAGTGTCAATAATCTGACATGTTCCTCCTCCTGTGAGCCAAAGATCTCCATTAATACACAACGAGGCTCACCGGTCCACACACTGTCGCTTATTAGGACACAATCACACACACATTGTACTGATACTCTCTAAACCACCAGATGTGGATTCATCCGCCGCTGAAAATAGTCCCCAACTCTTTCTACTTCCCCCGGTTTGTTTTCAATAACCAGTTGTTTTTAGAAGATTATACTTTAAGAAATGCAACTTTGTTTGTATTCTTTTTATTGGGGATGAGACGCAACAAAAGCTGGAATAACACATTGTTTTCTTATAGGATTTGTTGACAAAAAAACATCAAATATAAATGAACACCAGACTGATGCTTTGAACATTATATGCCATATTTTCTCAGAGTAATGCATCAAAAACGTAATTTGCTTTTAAAAAACATTTACAAGCTGTATTCTGAGATTATGTAGCTTGTTTTTTTATAATTAAACTATATACTTGTGATCCACTTTTAAAGGTTTTCTTCCTCAGAAAGAACCAATTGTGTTTAGATACTGACTTAAAAAAAAAAGACAAGTCTTAAAAAGGATGTCTTGAGATCAAATGACTGCTATAATCTGTAATAGTTATTATCTTGAAGAAAAGCAATCATGAAAGAAAAGTAATTAAAAAACAAAATGTGTAGCGAAGTAAAGGGTGGATCCGTCTTTAAATCATTTTTCTCAGAAGCCGTCGACCTTTCAGCTCATTTCTGTTTGTGCACGTCCGTGTGCCGTTTCAGGAAGTCTCAGAGCGTTTGTGGTGGTTGACTAACGACGTGATCGCCGTCCTGGAACTCGGATACTGAGTCACGACTGTTCCGATCGCTCCGTCTGGGTTTTTTAAATCGAGAAGCCCGGGAAAGGATCTCGAGGTGTCGGCGTCCCTGCTAACTGTGGCGTTCTTGTCTCCTGCAGCCGGTCCTTACAGTGGTCTGGGGGAGCTGCTCTACAGGGAGAGCGTCCCCATGCACACGTTCGCCAAGTATCTCTTCACCTCCCTGCTACCTCATGACGCCGAACTGGCGTACAAAATTGCACTGAGGGCCATGCGGTGAGTAGAAGCCTCCTTCCTCCTTCTCTTTTCTTTTTTTTTTAAAGCAACTTCATCTGGCTCGTTACATCCTCAGGGCTGCGTTGCCATTTTATTTTTTTAAATGCGTGTCTTTTAGAGTTTAAGAGCACCGAGGACCGAGACATTTAAAAACTCCAAGGTCACTGCGTCCTTCGTGTGAACGGAAGAGTTTAGAGACGCTGGTCCCCGACGTGGCCTTCCCTGATTCGTCGCGGCCAGATCACATGACATTCTCAGAAAGTCCTTACTGCCATCACTTTTTGGGAAAAAGCTACAAAAACACACCTTCTGGTTTCCACATTCACTGTGTGTGTGTGTGTGTGTGTGTGTGTGTGTGTGTGTGTGTGTGTGTGTGTGTGTGTGTGTGTGTGTGTGTGTGTGTGTGTGTGTGTGTGTGTGTGTGTGTCCTTCTCCTTCCTGGACTGTTTAATGACAACGGCGCCTTTTTTACTTGAATATTCACTGAATTATTCAACACTGCTGAAAAAACAGTTTTCTAGAAATGTGTGAATATTAATACAAGTTGATTTCCAGCCACGGGTGTTACGCAACTTTGGATATATCGTCCCACACAAATTCAACCCCTTTTGATTTTTATCACATGGGAATCTTTATATTTATTTAAGCTATAAGAGGATATCACAGGAATGATTTTCAAAGCTTTTCTCAGTGTTCACGGCCTCCGGCGAAGAGCCACCTGAGGAAGACTATCGACGATTCTATAAAAGGAACGTCTGACAACTTTCAGACTGTGTGTGTGTGTGTGTGTGTGTGTGTGTGTGTGTGTGTGTGTGTGTGTGTTCGTCTAATAACGCACTAATAACGTTGTATTTCCTGTGCTCAGGTTGCCGGTCCTGGAGTCCACGTCCTCCTCCGGCGACTTGTCTCGGCCTCACCACATCGTGTCCGTGGTGCCCAACCGCCTCCCCCGCTGGTTCACGCTCAGCCACATCGAGACCCAGCAGTGTGAACTGGCCTCCACTATGCTCACTGCTGCTAAAGGTACACACACACACACACACACACACACACACACACACACACACACACACACACACACACACACACACACACACACACACACACACACACACACACACACACACACACAAACAAACGCACACACTAGGTCGTCGTGGGCAATGGCCACAACTATTCAAGGGTTTCTGCAGAGAAAATTAAATGGGAGAGCTTCTTTTAATATCAAGCTGCTTCTTTTAATATTAAGCTGCAAAAGGAACAACTCATTTTACATCTATATATTATATAATAAAATTATGTATAAATAATATTTATATATTCCGTTATATATATAATTATATATATATATATATATATATAAATATTATATGTATATAATTCTATGTATATAATATTTATACATAATTGTTATATATTTAATATTTTATATAAATATATATAACTTTTACATTTTTGTATATTTTTTATATAACATTTTTATATATGTAATATATATTATATAATAATACTCACACTTTAACTCCAATTCTTTAGCTACTAAATGTTACAAGCCACACAAGTATTAAGTTTAATTTATGTGGCCATAAAAAAAGTATTGCATATACATATTAGAAGACGAATTTGGCTCGGAGAAAAGTGAAAATGACCTTGCTTGTGTTTGTTTGTTTGTTTGTTTTCAGGTGACGCCCGTAAACTGGAAACCGTGTTAGAGTCCATCCAGAAGAACATCCACTCCTCTTCACACATCTTCAAACTGGCACAGGACGCCTTCAAGATCGCCACTCTCATGGACAGCCTGCCCGACATTACGCTGCTCAAAGTCTCCCTGGAGCTGGGTCTTCAGGTAAACAACAACAACAACACAGGAGAATAAACCTTATTAGCATGAAGTGGATTCAGAGCTAACCTGCGGCTCCTCACAGGTGATGAGGATGACGCTGTCGACCTTGAACTGGCGGAGGAGAGAGATGGTGCGGTGGCTCGTCACCTGCGCTACTGAAGCCGGTGAGTTGTTTACGCCCCGAAAACAACGTTGTCCTATGAGCTTGAAGAACTACCGTCTGGTGTTATAGTTCAGGCACATCTTGTGTACATGTCTATGTGTACAGATTGTAAAGCACTCTGAGACACATTTGTAATTTGTGAAAATGGGCTATACAAACAAACTGAATTGAATAGTTCAGTCTTTATGAATATAATCTCACTGCCTTTTCCTTCTGACATAAGGAGCTAACTATAGAAGGGCACGAGCAGATGTATGACGCATTATACCTACTTTCAGTCCCTTTCTAGATCTGATTATCTGACTGTTAGATCATTTAATGTTGTTTGGCCATTGGAGGTAACAACGTTAGCTGCTTAGCGGAGCAGACGAACAAATATTCATCCCAATTTAGCAAAAGTAAGTCTTCAGATCGATTACTTTAGCAACAGTAAAACCCTAAATACTCATATTCATGGTATTTCATAAAACAAATAAGAAAACAATAGAAGAACAATGACATTGTTGAACCAATCCTTACTGAATTAACATATTTAAATAAGACGATAATACAAGTATATTATGAATAGAACATATTTATTTTAAAATCATGTCATATATAAACAAACATGCAGTACTATTTATATATGTAAAACAGAAAGTCCCAGAATATACAAATATTAAAGTAATTTCTACAGGTCATTTTTCACAATATATATTCAGTATTAGGTACTGAGCAATATTGACCAATTTTTTATGTCTAGTATATATTATAATTAATGTTTAACAAGAGCAGAATTGTAACGTTGAGCTAAATGTTTAAACTTTATACAATAACTACAACATGAAACCTGTAGCATACATTGGAAATACAAGTACCACAACATTTGACTAAAGTACACTCCTCAAGTACCATTCAATTCAGTTTCAAGGAAATAAAAACACAGAAAGTGTTCCAAGTTGTGGATGTTCGCTGCTCAGGGAGGGAATATGTTTATTTAAAGTGGATTTAGGAGGAATGACTGGCAGGGCGGTAATTATGGAAGATTGTTGTTTTTTGGCTGATTAAGTGGAGCTCGTTGGGCTTGAATACTGAAACCCAGGAGCTGAATGTCCCTGAAGTGGAGAGGAAGTAGAGCCCAGAGGGACGGAGCTCTTTTTAAGGGGAAATTCAAAATTCAAAAAACCTCCCAGACGATTTCTTGTGAAGTGTTGTGGAGCGACAAAGAGCCCCTGTTCAGGGGCTTTAAATGGACTCATTGATGACGTGCCAGTCGGGGTTGCAGAGCCTTCTGACGTCGGAGAATTAGAGTATTTAAAAAGTTGAAAACGTCGTCGTATTTATTTTTGTCTGAATCCTTGAAACAGAAGAGCGTCGTCATTTTTTTTACAGAATTTTAATGACATTTAATTGGTCTTGACTGCAGAGTTTAAAGGATGAACGTGGCTGAACTGACTAAAAAAATAATTAATGACTCATTTTGACTATACTGTGACTTTTCTTAAGATTTCTTTTGACGACCGATTATACATTCAATGGAAAAAGAAGGGTTCCTATCATTGAACCTTGGGGAACACCTTAATTAACTTTTTTTAAATAAGGAGGAAAGCTTTCCATCTGCAAGATATGAATCTCAAACTCACACTGATTATTTGTCCAGGTGTGTTCGCGCTGGACAGCATCATGCAGAGCTGGTTCACCCTCTTCACCCCGACCGAAGCCACCAGCGTGGTGGCGAGCACCGTGATGTCCAACAGCACCATCGTCCGCCTGCATCTGGACTGCCACCAGCAGGAGAACCTGGCTAACTCGGCCCGCACCCTGGCCCTGCAGTGCGCCATGAAGGACCCCCAGAACTGCGCCCTCTCGGCCCTCACGCTCTGCGAGAAGGACCACATTGCCTTCGAAACCGCCTACCAGATTGTACTGGACGCCGCCGCCACGGGCATGAACTACACCCAGCTGTTTACAATAGCGCGCTACATGGAGCACCGCGGTTACCCCATGAGGGCGTACAAACTGGCCACGTTGGCCATGACGCACCTGAACCTCAGCTACAACCAGGACACGCACCCGGCCATCAACGACGTGCTGTGGGCGTGCGCGCTCAGCCACTCGCTGGGCAAAAACGAACTGGCGTCCGTCATCCCCCTGGTGGTGAAGAGCGTGAAGTGCGCCACCGTCTTGTCGGACATATTGCGGCGGTGCACGCTGACGACGCCGGGCATGGTGGCGCTGCACAGCCGCAGGAACTCTGGGAAGCTGATGCCTCTGGACAAGGCTCCGCTCAGGCAGCTGCTGGACGCCACGATCGGGGCCTACATCAACACGACGCACTCGCGGCTGACGCACATCAGCCCGCGCCACTACAGCGAGTTCATCGAGTTCCTCAGTAAAGCCAGGGAGACGTTCCTGATGGCGCACGACGGACACATCCAGTTCACGCAGTTCATAGACAACCTAAAACAGATATACAAGGGCAAGAAGAAACTCATGATGCTCGTCAGAGAAAGGTTTGGTTGATCCGACGACCAAATAGCCCTTTTTTTCGTTTTGTTTCAATACATCCTTTCTAACTTGAAGTGAAAATCCACCTAAAACAACATTCGTGCAAATCTCATTCCTACGATTTGCCGCCGCGAAGGTCGACTGTGACGACGAGACTCGTGTGGAATAATTCACATTCATCCGGTGTGCGTTTTCCTTTTCTTTGGGAGTCGCCGACTCACTGGACGTCCCGGGAGTAAGATGTGAAATGTGTTTTAGGGTACATTTTCTCCTATGAATTACAAGTTTTGAAATTGAAGGAGGAAAAAAGAAAAAAAAACACTGTTAAACCATAAAAGGAACAGCTGACATTGATGTGTGTATAAAACCATTAAGTTTGCGTGTTTCCCTTTATATATGTATGAAAGTGAGAGAGTAAGAGTTTTACACTGAGTATATTATACTGTATTGTCCAGTGGCAAAATGTCCACCACGCACCTCCTACTTCCCTCAGCTAACGTTCAACAGCCTCAAAGGAGACAAACGGCTTTAAACCAAATGGAGGAGCTCCATCTGAAGTGACGAGTACCTCTTTCTAAAGGATCCAGCTTTACTCTTTTCCCCTCAGAGTCCTTCGACCATCCGACTCGCGAAGACGAAGAGAAGCTCGAAACCAGAATTTACTTTTACTGGGTTCCATGTTTGTTTTCATCTTCAAGGCTGATTTTTTTTTTATTTTATTTTATTTTATGGGCTTTTGCAGTGTTGTCTCAAACATTCATTAAGTTTAATTTACTGTCACAGGAACACAAAAAACAAGCTGTCAACATACATTCTCAGGGATTAAAAAAGGAAGAAAGAAGAAAGCAAGACGAAAACAAACAAAAAGAGAGGAACAAAAGCATTTTATTGTCCTGTATATATGAAAGTATACGTCTGAATATTGAAAAAAAAATGTATATGTTAACTAATTTATGACAGAATATTCTATGTAAGGCACAATACTTGAAGCTGCAGTACTTTTTTTTAATTTTTAAAAACGCATATCAGAAGGAGCTTGAAAGCGGCCGCGTTGCATTCGGGGCCGACGGAGGACGGAGGAACACGCCGGGCTCTGCAGACATGTGATGAAACCGTAGAAATCGAGACGGGAAGTGGACGCGCAAAGTGTGCGTCCTTCTCGAACAGAGGCACGTATTGAGGATTGTGGGATTCGAGAGAAAGAGACGACTGTTGAGGAGAATTCAAGTGAGCTCTGCCTCCCGCAGACGTGTTTTATGTCTTCGTTGATGTCGGTCTTGACTTTTCCTTTTTCTCTCGCTCCTCTCACACAAGAACAGCCTTCTTTCTTGCCTTGTCTTAATGCTTTAAAATAACCAAATGGGAGTTCTAACTACCAAACTTTTCTCATAAGCCAACACAACTTTGGTTACAGCCCCGTTTTTATTTTCATTTTTTGTTGTTGTATGGTTTATTGTTTTTAGCTGAATTGTATTCTGTGCTTAAAGCTTAATTTCATCTGTTTTTCAGTGTTGTCTCTTGTTTATTAGCTCTTCTTTTGTTTGGACGTATGCTCCCATTTTATTTATTACGTTAGGTTAATGATTGTACAACCATGTCGACATGCTCATGAAGTTGAAACTAAGATTTGATACACTGATCGATTTTATTTATGTAACTAAATCACTGTTTTATAAACTTGTTAATGAATCAACATTTTGTTTTAATTAAATTCATTTTTTTTCAGAGGACTAAGTCTTTGCGTGATTAATTTTATTCACAGAATACCAGAAGTTGGCATAAAATCACAGTAAAATATGTCGAAGAAATGTATTATATTAATAATAGCAAAGTGAGTCAGTCAGATTATTATACTATAGTAAAGTATTTAGAAAAAAAAGTCATGTCATGTAAAAGAAAAGTAAGTCAGAGAAGACATAGAAAAGTCAGTTTAATACAGTCGTATAAAACATTAAATAAAATAGTGACACTATTTAATGTTTAATAAAAAGATCATACTTTAGTAAGTCATAGTAAAGTATGCCTATAGTCATAAAAAAGTAATTGTTTGGTGCAATGAAATAAGTCACAAATAGTCTATACTAATCATACATTATGATTATACTAATATCATTTTAAAAAGTCATGGTATAGTATGTGATATAAAGGACATTTAACCACACGATGGGTACTTTAAGTACATTATGCTGATAATTTACCAACGTAGAGTTTTAAATGCAGGAATTTCCCGTGTAGTGAAGTATTGTTCCTGAGGGGAAGGATCCTTCGCCAGGTTCTCGTCGTGGTCGTGTCCATTAGTCCAGCAGCAGGAAGTGGACGCAGATGTTTATCTCTTTGGCGTTTGGTTCTGAGGGTGAACCGGTCGCTGTGCCTCACAGATTAATGCCCTCAAAGAGGAAGTCATCATTTCTCCTTTTACTTCCTGCCAAGATAATTTGGGAATTTTAAGCTTTCCTTACTCCACTTCCTGTCTGCTGCAAAAGGGCCCGTTCTGGACAGGAAGTTCTGAAAAAAAGGAAGTTTTGTTGAGGAAACCAAAGAACCGTTAAATTAGGGAACTGCGGTTGAAACTACAGACGACACGACGACTATATGAAATGTATTCTGTATTTTATAATATATTTTTCTAGTGTACACCAATAGTAAATGGAATCATATATTTATTTTGAAACTATTTGTATTGTTTTCATAGTAAAACTGCACTAATTCAACGGTAGCATACAACCGTCTCTATCCATCCTGTCTTTACGCTTGCTCTTCACTTGAATCTGTGTATTTTAAATGGTATCAAGTAAAAGGCAGAGCTATCATATGACTCTTACGTGTACTATACCAATGACGCAAAGTACTTGTAAAGTACACTGGAGACGGTACTTCACTTTAAGATCTCATAGTACCATAAGTGTACAACAAGAACAATACTGATTGTGGGTATACTGTGTGTTTACTGCCCATCTAATTTTGAGTTTAACTGCTGTTGTAGTTTCCATTTCTTTTCTTCAAAATAAAAAAGGTAATGAAATGCTCAGAGCTTAAAGTGGCAGGCTGATGAAGTCCATTTCATACAATTCATATATATTTATTTATTTATATAATATAAATATTTATTTATATAAATATATATTTATTTATATAAATATATATTATAAATAAATATTTTTATGTATAATGTATAGAAAAATAAATAAATGTATTTATAAATATATATATCAATAAATATATATATATATATATCAATAAATATATATTTATAAATATATATATATATTAATAAATACATATTTATAAATGTATATCATTAAATAAATATATATATATATATATAATATCAAATCACAAATTCTCAGCTTGCGCTCCACTTACGATCTTTCAGTCTGTTGTTGGGCCCTAAACCGACATGTCGTCAATACTTAGTTGGTTTCTTTCTGGGCCGCGCGGGGACAACAAAATGCTTTCCATCAGAAGAGCTCCTGTAAGCACAAAGCAGCTTATTTCTAAACGTTATCACCTTCAATCACACATTTCCTGTGTGGTCCGGCCTGTTATTCCACTGCTGCTGCCACATTGTATTATCTATTATGGGAACGACGGAGGTGGATTTTCACAGGATATCAGATGTCAGAACTTCACGAGATTGATCCATCATAATTTTTATGGCGATCCCTCTACATTAAAGGATAACTAATTTATTCTATTGGCAATAACGGCACGAAAAACTCCTGATAGGCTCCTTCCTACCTTTTTGTGCTGCTGTCTTGGTCATTGTTGGTCGTGTAAAAAGAAGAGTGTTGACCTTGAGGGTTCTGACCTGGTTGAATAAATAAACTAGTACATTCCATAAATAAATAAAAAGGAACACAACACACGCAGCAATCTAAACTCTGTGATAAATACATAGAAAATAATACCTGATGTTTCAGATATTAATTGGATCCGTGGACTGACCCTGGATCAGCAGAGTGGTGCATCACTGCTGCTCTAAGGGTGGATCTTTTTTATTTGTACGTTAATACGAGGCTGGACAAAGCACCTTGGTGAAGATTACTCGACTGCACCAATCATCCATCACGCTCCGGCTTGCCCTTGGAATACATAATGTAATGATAATCTGATCCTGCATGCAAATGGGGGCTCAGTGGGGTGACTGCGGGGAGAACGCTCCACCTGCCCCACAACGCAAGTAGCCCCAAACTACTGATCTGCAGTCAGATTTCAGCCCTTAGTGGCTTTAAAGCAGAGAAGAATGCAAATGAAGTGTAGAAAGTATCTATACTGACTCTGTTAACGGAGAAAACTGAAGTATATCTGTTTGTCTTTATTTCTGGAGCACTGACAGACAGCGTATTACATAATACACTAAAACGAGAGGAGGCGGAGCTTGTCTATACATAAAGGATGCTTGGTGGTTCTGCGTAGGCTAATTCGATGGACAAGGATTTTATGTTAACGTTAAGATGTCGGCCATAAGAGCACTAAAAGTACTGGATCAGAAGCCCAGGAGCTATCACCACTGTGTCATTTTAACCAAATACAGTCTCCTGAACTGGGATAACGTCATTAAACACGCCAATATGTGTCTAGTTTTTAAAGTTTTTAATGACATGGCTCCTCCCCCACTTGGCGAATTTATTAAACAAAAAACACAGAGTAGCAGAAAGGAGAGAGGTGACTGCAGCATTTCATTTAGGAGGAGCTCTTTTAGTCAGTCTGCCTTTTCAGTGAGAGCAGGCCAGCTCTGGAATGCCCTGCCTCTGAATTTGCGCACTAGCAGAACTTTTTACTTTTTTAAACACGGCCTGAAGAACTGGCTTTTTAGCAGTCAGACATGTGAGCATGAACTGTGACTCCCTCCTCAGTGATTGTGTAAATAATTATTGTTTTTATGTCTGTTAAATTCTTATTACCTTCGCATTGAAAATGCAGAAGGTAATGTTTTCGCCGGCGTTTGTGAATATGTCCGTCCGTCCGTCAGTTATTCGTCTAAATCAGACAAAACTGAGCCGATTCTTATGAAACTTGGTGGGATGATTGGTCATGACCCAAGGAACAACCGATTAGTTTTTTGGAGTGATTGGGTCAAAGGTCAAGGTCAAGGTCACGAAAAGGTGAAAAACTTGTTATTCGTCTAAATCAGACAAAACTGAGCCGATTCTTATGAAACTTGGTGGGATGATTGATCATGACCCAAGGAATAATCGATTAGTTTTTGTGAGTGATTGGGTCAAAGGTCAAGGTCAAGGTCACGAAAAGGTGAAAACCGTAAATTTGCGATATCTCGGTTAATTGGCATCCGATTTGCGTGAAACTAGTGCCAAATTGTTCATAATTCAATCTTGTGATATGCGAAGGTATGCGCTCTACCGAGTGCCCATTCTAGTTTTATTTGATGTTTTAATGATTTTATGAAGAGGCCAGTATTTTATCATAACCTGTATGTTTTACTGTATGCTTTTTCTACTATGTTACTGTGTTAAACTCTTACTCCTCTAGTGAAGGCTTTAACATCTGGCCACAGGGACCAAAGCTGAAATTTAGCCTTAGCTAATGCTAACACATTTACCCTCTGGGTTGATTAATGTGTATGGTCCCTGTACAAATAAATAAATAAATGAAAATGAAATGAAATCTGTCCAGGGAAAAATAAAATACTCACTTTTCCTGTCATCTCACAACTGCATTTAGTTATAAATCGTCTTTGAATCCATGAAATTAGATAACTAAGATAAGTAAGTAACAGATTCATGATTTAAATACTTAAAGTTAGCTAAACGTAATATATTCATGATTTAAATAGTTAACATTAGCTAAAAGTAACAGATTCAAGATTTAAATAGTTAACGTTAGCTAAAAGTAACAGATTCATAATTTAAATAGTTAATGTTAGCTAAAAGTAACAGATTCAAGATTTAAATAGTTAACGTTTCGCTAAATGTAACAGATTCAAGATTTAAATAGTTAACGTTAGCTAAAAGTAACAGATTCAAGATTTAAATAGTTAACGTTAGCTAAAAGTAACAGATTCAAGATTTAAATAGTTAACGTTCGATAAAAGTAACAGATTCATAATTTAAATAGTAAAAGTTAGCTAAAAACCAAGTAATTTTACTGAAACTAAATCGTTTAGCATTTCAACAGGAGCACTATTACCACCTTTGCTTCAGTTAAATGTAAGAATACTTTCTCCACCACCGTTAAGATCCCACTCTAGAACAATTTGAAATATGCAAAGATTATTGTTCATCGTCAATTGTTTTTGATAAATTGGAACCGATGTCTCGTGTCAAACACGAGCCGAGTAGCGCATCACAGTCTGAACATTATTACTTCATCATTTCAGTTACCTGCAGAGCCCAACAAGCTGTGAAAAGACCTCGGCCTCCATCGTGATGCATCATATTTATCATATTTATGACCTTTTCATGCGGGGTGAACCCACAGTCGCTCTACTTTCTCTCATTGCTCTTTCATCCGTGCCGACCAGACTCTCCCGCCGCTGCCGTTGTTGAGGTTTTCATGTCCTGTGGTCCGTAAAGTAGGAAACCTTCATACTCACAGCTTTTAAAAAAAGGGAATCTAAAATGTCACAAGCTGCAGCGATTGCTGTCCATAAAGTTTTCATAAATGTCACAGCGCAACGAAACAGCAAGAACAATTAGGTGCTTCTTTTCCCTGAAAGGCCAGCTTTTCACAATAAAATGCTTCTTATTGCACTGGAAGAAAGATAAATCCAGTAAGAACATTTTAATTAATCAAATTATTTAGGTGGATTTCCATTTAAATAAGCAGTGTTATTATCATAAGATGTTTTTTTCTCTTGATGTACTCGTGCACAGAATCGCCGTCGGTCTATATTATCAAAAATGAAAAAGCCCAATAGCTATTTTGATCAATATATACATAATAAGCTTGATCCCCCCAAAATAATCAAGCTAAAACATGACTAATTGTGCTCATGGTCAGTTACACTGGAGGCCAGTGACGACGGACCAATCGGAGTCTCGCTGGGACCGATTGGGAAATATCCTCTCCAGTCGCCTAGCAACAGAGCCAGCCTCTCCGCCTGTTGATTGGCATTAATAAATGCTGCTGATAGTGGAGCTCTTTGGTATCAAGTACCACCTCCTCACATTAAAATGTGAACAAGGATTTAAATAAATATCTGGACCGCTGATTTTGGCAGAAGAGCCTCGTTAGCACCAGAGTGAGGTCAAGCTATCTAATAAGATAAAAAAACATATCCACACATACATAAATATATATATATATATATATATATATATATATATATATATATATATATATATATATATATATATATACACACACACACATTGAGTTAGATGTTACATCTGAATAGAAAATATTTATATTTATATTATATATTTATTATATTTGAGTCAAAATGTTTACTTGTATGAAAAGCATTTAAAGAATATTAAAAAGATCACCATACATATTAGTGGAACGATAATGCACAGTTAGCGTAAGCTAAGAGTAACATAACAGTTTGAAGTTGAATGTACGCAATAGTTATCTTAAGTAATAGATTACATAACTAAAAAGGTAACAGATACATGGATTCAATAGATGAAACTAAGGGCTGTCCATTGTTGAAACAGACTCCCTTCCAAGTGAAAATATATGAAAGCTTCTATTGATATTTATGAGCAGGATTTATAATTAAACATTAATTAATACCTCCAGAGCTTGTGCCTGAGCGATGTTTTCCACATCATCCCTGTCAGGTAATTAATATTTGCCACTTATTTTCTTACCCACCAAGCCTGCAAACCCAGTTTTCAGTTGAATTAAGAGATCATTTCCCTCCAACTTACGACTTGAAAAGAAGAAGCCATCATTTTAATATCAAAATCGCCCCCCTCGATAACATTCGACCTGCAATAATTCCTCGCCAAGCACCCGTTGTGACCGCGTAATGAATTTCCCTCCTGTGAGATTTACGATAAAGAAAAAGTGAACGCATTAAACATGCCTTTTGTTGAATTTCACCTGAGGGTATCCATTACCTTTAAATTGTATTGAAACGTGAGCAGCAGTACATGGATGCTTTACCACACTATTCCTGCTCCTGCTGTTTGAAGATCAATGTGGACGTCTGGGTAAAATCTAAGTCTACGCTAGGATCTAATGTAACCAGGCCTTCTGGTTCGTCTGCATGGCAACATTCACCTAATGCATGTTTATATTATCAATATAGACTATTTACAGCCGGTGGTTCAGTCTGACCTTTGCTTCTGCTCTTTGAACAAATCACAACTAGTCAGTGAAATAAACCGAGCGAGATGCAACCAAGCTGAGGACTTATTATAAGTATATATAAGTACCTTTTATAAGTACCCTCAATCAAAAGCAAGACGTAAGGAACGTTTACGTTTGCATACGGCCTTTCAAAGTTTCCTACAAAAGGCTAAGACGTTTATTAGAACTATCTTTAAAAGCACAGATAGGACTTAAAGAAAAATGTGTTACCTTAGAATAATTTGAGATTAAATAAAACTATAAATACAAACTTGCAAAATAATGTTTTATTCTAATAAAGAATTAGAGGTAGAATTATAATCAAAAACAGGACAATTGTGACTGATATACTATTATATAATACATTATTACTAGATTTTTCACTAATGCAGTAATATTAACAATAGTTTACCGTTGTAGCTGGAGCTCATTTGTAAATATTAACTAAAATTATTTTCATTACGGATTCATTTCTCCATTAAAATAGTGAGAAAGTGTCACAATTACCCAAAGTAACGCCGTAATAATATTTTTCAACATTATTGCTGAAACAAAAATATTAAAGCAGCAAATCTTGCATGAAATGTTTACAGATTTTCAAAATAGTTGTACATTAATTTGCTTTCAAACCACTAAAGAATTAATCAACTAATCAGTTCAGCTGTCTATACTATACAAGTTACATTTATAGCATATATATGTATGTTTTTTTCATAAAATAATGAACTAATTCAATAAATTTAGTTAAAAGTAAAATTAATGAGGAATGAAAATTAAAAACTTAACATTCAAGTATCTTAAGTGTGTAGTACAGTACATGTACTTTCCCCCACTGCTGCTGCAGAATCTTGGGATTCACAATATATTTCTGTCTCTTCGAACCCCCCTGATCTCTCGATCTCTGCCCCCGGGGTGAGACGTCATGTATGAACCGGCTGCCTCTGTTCATCAGCAGTGGTGGGTGTGTCACTCACTGAATGTTTCTCCACCTGAATGAAGTGTCAACCTCCAGGAGCCGGGATAAAACAAGGCTTTGGTGTCAGCTTGTCAGCCGTGGAGGACTGAAGAGCAGACAAAGGTGACAAGAGGCAGAGGGAAGGAGATGAGACTCGTCCTTGTGAGTGATTCAAACCCCCTCACAAACCTTTTCCCGACACCGGACACTCAGTGTGAACCTGAGGGCTGAAGCAGGATGAAAGAGAAATAAGCCATAAATCACTGAGAACTGAGAACATTTACTATTGTTACTTGAGTATTTCCATTTTTATGTTATTTTTATCTGACTTCAAACCTCTTCTCAGGCGGTAACCTACGGCTCTGCCGAGGGAAATCGATGCGAAAGGGTCTCACAACGTGCATTCTCTCTCCTGACCACCAGAGGGCGACTCCTCTGGTTGTATAGAAGTAACACCCTACGTGTTGAAGCTACATTCTCTCTCGTGACCACCAGGAGGAATCTCCTGATTGTATAGAAGTTTATTCTCTCTCCTGACCACCAGGGGGCAACTCTGGTTGTATAGTAGACTATGCTTCATGTGTTGAAGCTGCATTCTCTCTCCTGACCACCAGGGGGCAACTCTGGTTGCATAGTAGACTATGGGGAAATGACTACTTCTCTCTTGATTTATTCCCTCAGTAAACATAAAGTTTATGGTCTCAATCTTTAGTTTCAAGTCTTCTTCAATACAACATTATGTTCATTTAGTAAATGATGTTCCATGTAGAGTCAAATAATTATCACTTGACTAAACACATTTTTTAATTTATTCACTTAATGCAAAACATATTTGGTATCTTTGTAATCTGTTTAACCACCTATATGTCTTCTGTTTTAATCTAAAACATTTTTTTTTTCGAGAGGTCGAACAAACAATAAAAAAACGTACATATAAAAATGGAATTACTAAATGCAAATACTATTTTTTATTTCATTTCACAAGTTTTATGATCATGATTTGTTTCTTAAATGTGGCTTTGTAGTTATAATAAATAATGCACACAAGTACACCCGATGCCACACACACGCACACGCACACGCACACGCACACACACACGCACACACACACACACACACACACACACACACACTCTCTCAAAGGTCTGTGTTATTACTCTAAATTAGTCCTGACCCTAAAACCTTATCTCAGCTCCACAGGCAAACCTCCAAAGAGCAGTCCTGGAACTCACCGACGGTCCGGACCCACCTGAACGTCTCCGAGAGCAAACAAACAAAGCAATGAGGCACTGTGGGAAAATAAATAAAAAAAGATGAAGGAGAGAGGGATGAAAGGTTGAGGGGCGGCTGTGACAGACAGCGATGTGGCTGAGAAAAACTGCGTCGAATAAGAGCAATCAGGGACACTGTGGATACACACAGGAGGCTGCAGATGGAGTGGGAGGATGGAAAAGGTTCCATATACAAAATATAAAACAGATGAAGAGTAATAACCAGGGTTGTTCCTCACAATTACTTTTCTTACGCTTATAAAGTTGGAGAAAATCAAGGAGTGCTGAGTAACACTTGGCCATTATGTTCATTTTGTAGTATTTTAGCGTGAACGTTTTATTTATAGAGCTAGCTGGCTTTGAGTCATAGCACGTTAACTTGAAAGCATTCTCTCTCCTGACCACCAGGGGGCGACTCCTCTAGACAGACTCCTCTAACTCTACTTCTAATTCTCTTTTCATCCCTGATAAAACATTGTAAACATGAGTTTGTCTCCATCTCTAGTTTATAGTCTTCTTTAATGCAGCATGATGTTTAATTAGTACATTTTGGTCCATGGAGCGTCAAATAGAACATAAAGCATGCTATATGTCTATTTGTTGATTTGGGGACTAATGTGATTGACAGGTTGTTATCACATATCTAGCATCTCTATGTCAGTCCTTTGCGTCAAAACATGGCCAATTGCGTATCAGAAAGCATGGCGACGGCCAAAAGGACGAACTCAAGGCTTCAAAACCACGTTTTATCTTCTACTTACAGTTTATGGTTTCAGCTCATTTCAGCTCCAGCTGTTTATGCACATTTTCAAATTCCGCATTATAACAGCGGATAGAAGAACGCTAGAAATAAGAACTTGGAAGACCACAACACATTTCTCATAGATTTGAGGTGCTCTTTATTGCATCACGACCCTCCACTTCCTGGTACGCCGTCACTAGAGTGGTGCCACCAGCCGTCTGTCTTGATGAAGTAACTTCTAATATTCGCCTAAAGATGTTGAATGAAATCAAAACAAATTTGATTCAGTGACAAGTTGCACTACAACACGCCTGTTTTGGTTCCCTCACAGCTCTCATAACAGCTGTTTTTTTAGAGCGAAAGTAAAGAAGAAGAAAGAACTGTACGCACCCAACAGCAGACTACAATACTACAGACAGTCACCGTTAACTGTCCTTTTCTTTCCGCTTCGCAGTATGCAGTGTTTATGTTTGAGTCGGTGTGTCTATTATTCATGTGATCTATATCACCACATGTGTGTGTGTGTGTGTGTGTGTGTGTTTGTTTGTGTCCATACATCCATACGTAGCTTGGCTAAATGACTGTAATTACTTCTCAAGCTGCAAAAGACTCGGGTGTTATTCTCCATCTGGACCCAGACTGCGCTCAACAGTGATGATTCTCTCTCGTCTACTTCCCTTTGTTTGTCTCTCTCCCTCCATCCGTCGAGCCCAGAGGATTTTTTTTTAAACTGTGAGGCACCTCCTGAGGGGGTTGTGGGAGAGTTGAAGGGGAGGGGCGCGGTGGGAGAGGGGTGAGGAAATGATACCGCATGAGGTGAAAAGGAAGTTAATTATTGTAGTTCATGGAGGAAACTAAGACAGTTTAAAACCACCGGAATGTCGCAATCCTCATCAACATCTGGACTCCTTTAAAATAGCTCATTCAAATAATACACATATTTTTTATATTCAGTGCAACTTACACTACATATTTATTTATTTATTTATTTATTTATGTATATATATATATATATTTATTTTATTATATATTTTATTTATATATAAAATATATACATATATCCAAAATATATATATATATATATATATATATATATATATATTAATATATATATATAATATATACATTATATATATATATATATATATTATATATATATATATATATATATCTTCAGAACTTTCAGAGAATCATCACTTTTTAAAGTTTTCTTTGGTATTAAGGTAATCCAATGACAGTTGTCTGTACACACAAAGGTGGGTACACTGATAAAAGAAACTGCCGACAGTTCATTCCTACTTTGAATGGGGGCAACATGCTAAAGGAACTGGTTTCAGGTTGTAGCCTAAAGCGTAACTCGCTGAATCTGAAGTAACATTATACTTCCCGTTTACACCCCCAAAGAACTGTGCAGTAGTTAAAAAAACGCACGCCGTGACAATCCCTAAATAGAACGGAGACAAAGGACAACAATTGAAGTGACGAGATCTATTATGATTAACTTTTTGATGAGGAGGTGTGTGTGTGTGTGTGTGGGGGGGGGGTGTAAGAGAGGATCAGAACCCTAATCTAGTCTGGCTGCCCCCTTCACACATGCAAAACCTGCACAGAGGTTTTAGGAAACATCTTCACCTCCTTCCACTCTTTTCGTGCTCAGATATAAAGAGAAAGTGTTTTTGTTAACGTTCAGGAAAAATGTTCGACAAGATTTGTGGTTGCTTGATGATAAAGTAAACGCTTCAACTCACTCTTTCAATATTTGACCAAGAGAATCGTCTTTCGCAGACGTAAAGTCCTGCAAACTAAGAATAACTTTGGATGTAGCTCATGCGGGATGAGCGGTTGTCCCGTGACTACAAAGTAATCCGGTTCGATCCCCGCTCTCTCCATTAGTTACATGTTGAAGTGCCTTTGAGCAAGGCAGTGAACCCCCGGGCGCCTCACTGCAGCCCACTGCTCCTTCATAACTCAGGATGGCTCTAATGCAGAGAAGAATTTCCCCACATGGATCAATAAAAGGAAATAGTATTATTGTTCATTATTAATCGTGCAAAGTTAGAGGATCACCAAGAGTCAGGACGCATCGTCTGGGGTTCTGTGAATAGTTGATAAAGATTTAGCACCAATCCATCCAATAGTCGTTTAATATATTTGAGTGTGGAGCAAAGTGCCTCAAACATTACTAAAAAGGGTTCAAACGTGCAAATTCCTCAAACTACGACGCCGAAAACCAAACCGTGTCGGCAGATCAATAAACGTGTGTGCGTCCGCATGATAATAGACTTTATGTGTTTGGGGGTGTTTTTTTCGCACACTCTGCATAATGTGTGTGCACCTTCTGTTTGTGTGTGTGTGTGTGTGTGTGTGTGTGTGTGTGTGTGTGTGTGTGTGTGTGTGTGTGTGTGAGAGTCTAAATGAACAATGGCGGCCGTGTGGCGCTGCAGTGGTGGTAATTGATGAATGGGATGTTTAAAAGAGCAGAATATGAATGAAGAGGAGAGGACCCCGCGGGGAAAACTCCACACCGGTGTAATCAAAGCCTTGATGGTGTCCCCGCCTTTGACTAATGTCCCCCAGAAGAAGCCTCTTACAGTCTGCCGCTCCAATTCCCTTCTCGGCGTGACGCGGCCCCTCCGGAGGGAGGCCGGCCGGGTGGGAGGGCCTCTCTGTCGGGATCTCTTACATCAGCACAACCTTTGCTGCCGTCGCTCCAACACAGGTGAGACACCCGAGTGCAGGAGAGGAGGACGCGTAAGGATCCTTTACTTAAGGAAAGAGGAACCGACGCCACCGTGTGAAACGGACTCGGGTGTCTCTCTGAGCCTCGGACAATTATTTAAAGGACGTAACCGAGCCGGTCAAAGGGGAAACGTGTGTTTAGTGGAACAACAAGAGGGAGGCGGGATGTCACTACTCAAGAAAGTACACAGGTACTCGAGTATTTACCTTTTATGCTAATTTACACTTTTTACTCCACTACATCTCAGATATATATATATATATATATATATATATATATATATATATATATATATATATATATATATATTTATTAGTTTTTTCTATTTTGTTTTTTACAACTTTTGTCAAAACCCTAACCTAACCCCCACATAATTGACTCAACTATATTTAAGAGGAACACATTGTACTGTTTACTCTACATCTCAGAAGTAGAGTACATAGTGTACTTTTTACTCTTCTTCATCTCAGAAGTACATTTTTTATTGTTTACTCTAAGTCATTTCAGAAGTACATATTTTACTCCACTATATTTGAGTTAAATGTCATACTTTCTACTGCTCTACATCTCAGAAGTACATATTGTATTGTTTACTCCTCTACATCTCAGAAGTACATAGTATTTTTTACTCTTCATCTCAGAAGTATATAGTGTAATTTTTACTCTTCTTCATCTCAGAAGTACATATTTTATGTTGTACTCTTCTTCATCTCCCCTTCATCCATTACATTTAAGGAGGTACATGTTGTACTTTTCATTGCTATACATCTCAGAAGTACATGTTGTATTCTTTACTACATTTCGCAGAGGACAGTCTCGTGATGTAGAGTTCTCAATGTAAATGCAGGACTTTTCCTCCCAGTATTTCCACAGTGGGGTATCACCTGGTGAGTTTCTTCTGTCCCTTTATATGAGTTCCACCTTTAGTCCCCGTTGGTCTGCAGGTGTGTGTGTGTGTGTGTGTGTGTGTGTGTGTGTGTGTGTGTGTGTGTGTGTGTGTGTGTGTGTGTGTACCTGCTCGGTGGCTGATGATTTATGCAGCTCATATGAAGCGATTCTTCACAGGCAGGTGGAGGAGGAGGTGGAGGTCCGGATGAGGAATAGAGGGCCAGAAAGTGCTAATGCAAAGAAAGCACAAACACACACACACACACACACACACACACACACACTGGTGTTAATTGATGACACTGTACACAATCAAATGACTCATTCATACATTATGAGAGTGGCTCTGACGCCGACATTCACAGCGACCTCCAGAGAAGTGTGGGTGTGTGTGTGAGTGTGTGTGTGTGTGTGTGTGTAATTCAAGTAAATTTGATATGCAAATTCCTGGAAATTTCAGTTTTGAGTTTATAAAATCTGATGAATAAATACAAATAAATGAATAATCTTAAATCGCTCAAGTTATCAAATACATGCAGCAATTAAAAAGTAGAAGTACATTTCTTGAGTAAGTACAGTACATGAATACTACTAGTAGGCTACATGAGTAACGCGCTTTTGATTATCAAGTGCACCAAATTGAACGCTGTAGTTTTAAAATCTGTTGTTTAAAAATGTAAAAGATAAACACGCAGCAGTGCATGTACCTGTTTCTCTTAAATGTCACAACAGTGCAGCCGAGGATACACAATCCACACACACACACACACAATTACAAATGTATGGCATAACTCCAGCGGTGTGCCGTCGGTGTGGCCTTTTGCCGGCGTCCTCGGAGACGTGGCATTGACAAACCTACAAACAGTAATTGGGCCATTATGACTCCCTGCGACCGTATTGATTCCACTGTTTTTAGGTGCAGGCGGGTAATGGCTGTCTAGACGGAAGGGTTCACATTGCAGGCAGCCTGTGCGGCATTAGACACAGACATCATGACTCAGGTGTGTTGTTTAGGTGAATTTCAGCCAATTGGAAATGATGTCATTTAGCAGCAGCTGCGTGGAGAGATGCTTTGGGGACGAAGCGTCCACACCGCGAGAGCTCCGTGTGGACGGAGGAGGGGAGGCACACATGGTGATGGGAGCCCCAGTCCAATTATCACCAGAGTTTTAAAAAGCTAATCCCACTAGAGCTACAATCTGTTCTCTTACTTTGAAAATCCAGTCACCTGGAGAGCAGGAAGCAGGTGAGCGGGATCCCATCAGAGCCCTCGCTGCTGATCTAAATCAAATATGACCGAGGCTGGGTTTCCATGGCAATAATACGCTGCACTCTCCGTGACATTTGGGGGTTCAACTCTGAAAGAGCTGAACCCCCCCCCTACACACACACACACACACACTCCTTCTCGTCTGTCTGCCTTCTTGGGCCCAACGTGAGCAGAATAGATGAGTAAGTGGCGTCTCGGCCACCTTTTCACCTTGTGTGGATCTACAGGCTTGTGTGTGTACAGTCCTCCCAACGGGCCGCACGGCAACAGGATCCGGCCATGTGTGGCAAACACACTGCCCCCCCCCCCCGTTCTGCAGAATACCGACGGGTCCACAGAGAAATGCTGAGGCCATCGATTGCTTTTCTCCGCGGGGGCCACAATGTGCAACCCGTGAGCCCACAAAATGTCAATGGATATGAATTGTGTAAAGAACTCTTGATCTCCTAATTCAATATTGCAGGGCTTAACAAAAGGTCGTACTTTAAGGTGAAAGAACAACAATACCTGGCACAGCCGGTTTAAAGTGTTCCACCTTTACAATAATAGTAATAATAGATTTGTATTATTGTGTTGCTATGCTAGAATATGACGCGAGCCAGAAGCACACAAGGTGTACACTGCAGGGAAAACACGAGGACACAACTAAGTATTCAAACACAATAAAATAAGAAACCACGCCGCAAGTATACACAGCATTTCTAAAAACAGAAATCACAAGAAAATAAATAGAAATGTGCTTCAAATACAAAACAAAATACCCAAACGCAGCTAAATACGCAATATAAACATATATGTATTTTTCGTAAAATAGCTGGACCCCCACAAATCTAAACATATATGAATGTGTTTAAAACAAATACAAAAAGCACTCCTACTATACTACCATCTACAGAGAAAACGCATGTTAACTAAAGAATCGTAAATACGAAGACAGAGACTCAGATATAAGTTGAGCACCTCCAATGATTCAGGTTTATTTCATTTCGTATTCGGACTATTTGTGATCCAGCCATCGACACGCGGCTAAAGCACCGTCTCTCTTCAGATCTCCGCGTGTCAAACCGCTGCCTCTTTCTCGTCGTTCTGCACCTGCGTTCAGATCGGAGATGCCACCCAGAGCAGCGGTTCAAGCAACACTTCTCCTCTTCGCACCAGATCCGGCTGCCTTCCCACCTAGCGCCTGAAATATTCATCTGGGAGAGTGCTGTCATGATGAAACACACATTTTAATGCTTACAAGAACACTGCCCCGGGCCCTCTTCACAGCATCAGTCACCTACCATCAAATCAAAGGCTGCTTCTGAGGGGCGAAGGTATGAGCAGGCCCCATCCTCCATATATATAATAATATATGTGCGAGTAAATATATATACACACACAGACACACACACACTAAAATAACAGGACTGGAATATTTAGCTGTGAGCAAACAAGCAGGTATCGGCTCAGCTGATGATCCACCTCAGCTCTCGGGTCCTTTGTTTGTCGCAGATGTTCCCGCTTCCATCTGTGTGTGAGTGTGAGAGCGACTCTGTGTGTGTGTGTGTGTGTGTGTGTGTGTGTGTGTGTGTGTGTGTGTGTGTGTGTGTGTGTGTGTGTATGATTTCCACTGTGGTCTACTGATCTCCTCGCTACATTAGGTCGGGTCATTGCTGTGATTGCTGCCAAAGCTGCCAGTAGACCAAATGAATGTCTCGGGAGGAGGAGGACCGGGAGCCACCACGCATACCAACCACACAGAGGCTGGAACGCCGGCTTTCCACACAGCCGCCGTGAGTAGACGACACGTTTCATCATTCCAAACGTAACACAGCTAAACTTCCCCCGGTCGCCACGATGCCGAAGCGTTTGCGTCGTCCTTCCTGCGGTTCAATCCGCTCTGCTCTACTTTCTATTTCCATGTGTTCTGTTTGTTTTTCTCCTGAAAAAGATGATTGGGAGGAGGACGACGGCTCTAATTCTACTCCCCGACCGACAGATGAAGGGGATGAAAAGGAGAGCGTACATAAATACACACAGGGCCTCATTCTGTCGGGTCCATTGTCTTTATGCTCGTTCTCTTTTCGGGGGAGGGAGGGATGGGGGGGGGGGCTGAATAGACAAACACACACTCGGAGACGGGCAGCACCTCTCACAGGTTTCAAAGTGTCAACACATCCGCTGAACATCAGGGGATGTGTGTTTTTCGGACTTCGAGATTTCATCAGAAGTTGGAACCAAAAGTTTTGCAAACACACACACAAAGAAAAAGAAAAACACACCAAAAAAGAGCAACATGGCTTCACTTCTGAGGATCTCAGGGTCTTCACGGCGCGGTTGTCCATCAGTGTCCAAAAGTCTCCCCCCAGAAACACATGTGACTGGCTGCTTAAAAATTCCCAGCGGTTTATGGTTATTAATTATAGCAATTCGGGCATCTCTAATCCAGGTGCAGGTGATTAATAGTCGTCTGAGAGGTGGAGGACGAGGCCTTCAGCAGGTCTCACGCTATAAATCTACACTTCTCAAGGAAAGACGCAGCAGTCAGATGCATCTATGTTTTATCTATAAATCACGTGGGTGTTTTTTTTTTTACTTTGAGAAGCTCTTTTGCAAACTTTATCCCTTAGCTGTGTGTTGTAATTATTGATTTATTAGTTTATTTTCAGGATCAGTGCCACAGACTTGATTTATTCCACAGTGGTTTCCTGAGCTCCAGGATGTGGGGAGAGGAGTCCTCCCCTCTTTTTTTGGG
Organism: Liparis tanakae; assembly: GCA_036178185.1. Classification (NCBI taxonomy): domain Eukaryota; kingdom Metazoa; phylum Chordata; class Actinopteri; order Perciformes; family Liparidae; genus Liparis; species Liparis tanakae. The sequence goes on along the minus strand of CM070090.1, from coordinate 14,157,545 downwards.
GAGGAGGAAGATTTGATGCCTCCCTAATCTAACTGAAGTTTGGCCGCGCAGAAGTTATCAGGCGCAACATGCATTTTTCATAAAAGACGGCTCATGGAAAGCAGTTCGAGAGTTGGATAGCGGTGACATATTTTATGCCAAATACAGCATGCATACTTCATAACAAAAACAGTGTTTCCTCCCCACCGGCTTTGTCGATGTGCGGACTCGGAGGACCTCAGGAAAATGAACAAGTGGAGGTGTATTCATCTATTGTTAACCGTTTGCTTTGTGCATAAATAATACACTTAAATCACAGCTTGAATCACACCGCCTGAAACAATATCCCATTATGCCTAATGGTATTTTATTTTTTATTATACTCACATTTCCATAAACTTTAATCAGCCGAAAAACCACTCCGCCTCCCTCCCAAGAAATAGCATTATTATACGGAGGCAATGAAAAACAAAAAAGGGTCGAAAGCTTTTTACTGCATAAAAGATAGAAACGTTGTAATAGATTCATTTGATGTTTTTTAGGCTGTTTACTTTACACCCAAACAAATGAAGGAACATTTATTATAGCGGGAAAAGCAGATGATGCACTTCACTCATCTTAAAAAGATTAAAGGAGCACAACTGAAACAGTAAATACAAACAGTGTTTTTTGTATTTCTACCAGTTTTATGATTAAAATTACTTTTATTTTGTCTATTTTAAGTCCAAATGTCATAGGAAGTACTCCAAACTAAATTATTCTTATCCAGATTCTTTCCAACACTTGTTTTGTGACGTCTTCTTTGTCCGTCTACTCTGGTAAATACTCCCCTCTATGAGATGGTAACTTGATGCATCGTCATACAATTCGGTTCAGACAGTCTGATCCCCAGAAGATGAACCCTGATCATTCTGTTGATCCCCTGACTTCATCCACTTACAGTTCTCCAAGTGTATCCAGTATCTTATCTTGTGTGTGGTTCAGTACTTCCTTTGTGTGCGTATCAGTACTTCTTGTGTGTATCAGTACTTATTGTGTGTATCAGTACTTCCTTTGTGTGTGTATCAGTACTTCTGTGAAACGTGTCTGATATTAAATGGTGAGTCCCCCGCTGAGGGGAATCACACACACACACACACACACACACACACACACACACACACACACACACACACACACACACACACACACCTTCAAATAAAAATGGACAAAGAGACGTAATCTCAGGGAGCCGCTTTGTCGCCGGAGAAAATTAATTGTTCCCCGCTCGGCGACGGCGTGTGACAGTTGTTGAAAAGGCGAGATGATGGCGATGATGGTGATGATGGCTTCATCATCTCGTGGGTCTCAGAAGTAAAGAAGAGACAGACGACTCTCTGGATTCAGCCCGGTGGATAGAGGCTGAGAGTACTGGTCCTATAATGCATCTCATTACAGAACCAGTCCAGATAGATTTGGGTTTCGTGCATCTGATGGACTCAGTGTCCAGAGAGTCCGACTTCAAAACAAACTCCAGCTTCATACAAGCTTTTTATTTCAAGTAGTAGTTGGAATTCAATTGAAATTTTAATTCTGGCACAAACAGTATAATCAATGCTTTAATATGTTGGAATTACTTTTTCTGACCCCATTATTTAGCATTCTGACTTGATCAAAATCATTAAATATGGGTTTTTAAGAAGAAAAAAAAATGTAAACGCTATGATTAAAGTAATGTCCGTCATGTGTTGGGCCAATTGAAACAAATTTTAATATTGTACGGTATTTTAAAGGATTTATTTGCACAGTTAAATCTGTGCAAATAAATCATTAAAAATATATGGGGATAATGAATGGATTTAAAATGTATTAAAAGTATTTCAAGTGGACTATATACACAGTTCTTTAAAAATGAAAACGTTTCACAGAGGTTGTTTGTGATGCGAGGTATTTATTGTGTATTATATAATGATCCTTTGTTTTATATGTTGACGGCTATTAAAGTGAACAAAGACACAAATTTAAAGACAAAACAAATTGACTGTGTTCCTAAATAATTTAGGAACGTCACACGTCTGCTAAGCATCGCTAAAAGAAAAGAAGATTTTCCTGATCTTTTGTCTTTTGCTTGAAGAAATCTAAACAAAAGGCAAAGAATGCGGGCAAATAAAGACAAATACGGTGAATCGGTTCAATGTCGTTATCCGGTTTAAAGAGAAAGAAAGTAGCTCGCTCCACGTGAGCCGACTCACCGGGACCTGTCAATCAAACAACCGCACAAACACATTCCCGGCATGTCAAAGGTATCGACTCAAAAGGTGTGTTTTTTTATGTCACGCGACATCAAACCGTGACCTGAAAACCCACGAGCGCCTCGTTTCAATCCCCCCCGGAGGAGTCGGTCCCTCCTGGGCGAAGAGATTTGACTCAGAATCACCGAATGACAACATAACGAGCAAACAAGGCGATAATAGACAAAGGATTGTGTGCCGCACACAGTCCCACCACGCACTTCAAAGTAAAAGCACCCTCTCCCTGGAGAAGCCTCTCGCTCCTTAAACACTCAAAACCTCCCCCTCCTCGCCCTCATCTTCCTCCCCTGTTTTCGGCCCCTCCAATTAAAAAAGGTCTCTGGCCTAGTTCTCCACAATCACCGCGATGCCGTGCAGCTCCTCAGCTTATCGGCGGCCTGAATACAGATCTCCTGCATGAATTCTAAATGATCTAATTACACATTCGATTGACCTACGCAGTTACGCAAGGACATTGTTTAGCTTAGTGCGATAGCGTAAGATTATTTTATGCATAAAAGAATAGAGCGCGAGCTTAACGACAAGCATAACTTATTTTTTTCGTTAAATGACCTCAAGAGAAGAGAAACGATAACTCCCGACTGCCAATGAAACCCTGGGGGGATGTTGCAGCTCCACTGAGCAGGACTAAGGGCCCCGTCGTTGCCAGAAACCATTACCCACCGAAGACGCTCCACGGCCTCCGCCGCGGAAATGAAATCAGTGAAATGCGCGGTAACTCGATTGGCCCCCTTTGTCCTCGCAGAGCGCTCAGATCTTCAGATTTGACGGGGATTATTAATTAGCGGCTCGTCGTGCGGGTCAACAATGCTGACGCAGCAGGACGGAGGAGGAGGAGGTATCCGGATCCTTTAGTCGATGCCACACTGGGGAAATACTTTAATAGAAGTAAACAAACTGAATGCAAAACCTCATTTAACCCTCCTGTTACCTTTAGGGACAATTTGACCCCATTCAATGTTTAACATCGGTGTTCTTTGGGGTCAATTTGACCCCAGGCTGTTTTTCACTGTGTTAAACATATAAGAAATATCTACTTTTTTATATATTTAAAGGGCTATAGTACCTGACACTTAGACTTGGGAAACAATATTAATTCTAATAATTTTCTGGAGGTTTTAATTGCTGAGGTCAAATTGACCCCGAGGATAAAATATGTTAGTAAATGTGAAGGTAACAGGAGGGTTAAAGTAAAAATAAATGATCTTAAAATATAGAAAGTAAAAGAATTGAGTGACCAGTCAAATGTTCCATCAGTTTTCCATTTTCTCCTGCTGCATTATGGTGTAAATCCTTTATATCCTGATGTCTTGTTTAATCTACATCAATGCATCAGATTCTATGATAAACATAATGTTATACCCTAGTACAGTACTTGAGTATAGTAGTATACAGTATTATATACACTTAGTTACATTCCACCACTTCCTACAGGGTTGCAGGCTCACAGGAAGCTGAACAATGACGCAGTCAGCAAAAAGCAGAGCGCCGAGACCCGAAAATCCATCAATCTCAGAATTTAAGACCGTTTTCCACTAATGCTTTTCAGATTTACGTTTCCCACAGCAGCGTTTTAGAAGGAGTCAGCACACACGCACTGATAAGAGCTTTTTAATCTTTACTGATTAATAGACCTTAAACACGTTTTCTTCATTATTCGGGAACCCTAAATAGCACTTCATCTTGTTTTCTCCACTGGAAGAGCATCGTAGAGAGACATTCAACACGTTTTCTCCACTGGAAGAGCATCACAGAGATAACGTCAACACGTTTTCTCCACTGGAAGAGCATCATAGAGAGAACTTCAGCACGTTTTCTCCACTGGAAGAGCATCATAGAGAGACATTCAACACGTTTTCTCCACTGGAAGAGCATCATAGAGATAACGTCAACATGTTTTCTCCACTGGAAGAGCATCATAGAGAGACATTTAACACGTTTTCTCCACTGGAAGAGCATCATAGAGATAATGTCAACACGTTTTCTCCACTGGAAGAGCATCATAGAGAGAACTTCAGCACGTTTTCTCCACTGGAAGAGCATCATAGAGAGACTGTAAATACATTTTCTCTACTGGAAGAGCATCATAGAGATAACTTCAACACGTTTTCTCCACTGGAAGAGCACTACTTTGTGTTTTCTCCACTGGAACGGAATCTTAGAGGGGTCTTCCTCACACATTTCTCCACAAGAAGGTCCCTTTAACATACTTTCTCCACTGGAAGAGCATCATAGAGAGACTGTCAATACATTTTCTCCACTGGAAGGGCATCATGGAGGGCCCTTCATCATGTTTTTCCCCCAGTTTCATTTCAGCTAGGGCTCTTCAAGTTCACCAGTGCTGTGTAATATTATAAAACCTGTCAGATATATTTACAAAATGTGTGCCTGCGGTGATCACAAGTACTTTCTTGTTTATCAGAGTCTTCCTCCGGGTGAGGTCAATACTACTGATCATAACCTGCAGACTAGCGTGTGCATGTAAATACACCGTCAGACGCTCCCCTCCGATACCGTCGGTTGGAGCTGTCAATACTGTTCATGTCGTTACACGTCTGAGTGAAACTACAGCAGAACGCTGACTGACAGGTGAGTCACATCACCTGATTGACAAATACTGTAAGAGCTCATGTGCACCGAAAACAGAAAACAGAAAACAGACTTCACAAAGCCAAAAGGCAAGTTGGAAGGAAGGGGGAATTTCTCCCGGCCCCCAAACCGCCTTCAAAAGGATTTCCATATGCAGCATCTGTGCAGATCATGAATTAACCATGATTGCAAAATAGATCCCTTGCAGTAGGAGCTGCACTACATGGAATATTGGTATGTAAAATAATGCGAACGATCCCCCAGAAATATGTATGCGTGCATAGTCGATCTGGAGTCAGTCTGTGTTTCCTACCAGACAAATTATCTTCAAATGTCATGAGTAGTTCGGCTAAATGAACTCCTTTCATAGAAGCATAATTGCACACAAAATGTAAATCATTGTTACATTTTTATTGAACATCATTCTTCCGTGCAGCCCTCTATCCCTCTATTCATTCACACACGGAGGCGCCCATTAATCTTCCAGGAACCAAAGCAAACAGAAATGAGCACTCTCTCTCTCAAGTCTGACAGGGGAGGCTGCGGTTGCTGGGGAAACGCCTACGAGAGACAGGGATGACCGACACCTCGGGGACCGGATGGACCTACGGGTGAGCGGAGGGGACGAGTGTGTGTGTGTGTGTCTGTCTGTCTGCGAGTGTGTGTCGTTAATGAAAGTGTGTGAATGAGTCTTCAGTCATCTTAGTGGTTGGTACACAGGAGGGGAGTGACAGCTCTGGTAGGGGATGGGAGGGTTTGGGGGGGTGACAGATATTTTCTTTGGGTGCATCTCAATACGCTCAAGTTCCCTGACTTCAAGCACACCCACTTAAGAGTTTGCAGGATTTGTTTTTTAACTCGATGTCAAATGCAAAAAAAATACCAAATCCAAAAATAAATTGATGGTAGGCCTACTCAAAGTAACGGTGTCCCTAAAGCTTCATTAATCTTATTGGCAATGTCAAACCCAGTCGCCAAAATAAAATTGTAGGTTTCTTGAGATTTTGCATCAGAAATACGTTTCATATCAACTATCTATGAGTTTGTGTAATTCGTTGCATGTGCTGTTCCTATAAACAGGCCTCTCGCGCCCTCTTGTGGTCAATGGGAAGAAGTTAAAACAAATTAGCTCACGTTTCTTCGATTACTCTCTACAAAACTGTGTGTACAACTAGCAGTATATACCATAATTAAGAATAACGCCACCTTTACCAGCTGAAACATTAGATTGATGAACACATAAAATCATCCATTATTATAATCCAGTGACATTATATATATATATATATATATATATATATATATATATATATATATATATATATATATATATATATATATATATATATATATATATATAAATAGCAATTTTCTAGAGCTTTTATTTTGAAATTAAAATTCAGAATGTCCCAATATTGTAGAAGTTAACCTTCCTAAAAATAAAATAAATTCATCATTAATACAATTCAGAATTTTTCATCCAACCATTTAGTCGAATCTATAAATATTTTAACGGCCTATTTCATAACTGTCACGTCCACTGGAAGTGAGCTCTTATTTTGAAGTCAGCTTTTACACGCTCGTACCGTAGTGCGTAGCGTACACACGCACGGAAAGAACCCCGTGCGTGCCGGCTCGACTACTGGTGTCGGAGTAGCGGCCGGCTTAATTAACCGCAGTGTTTAAAGTGGCGCGTGCACGTTACCACACCGCGCGAGCAGAGAGATGGCGGATGTATATAGGAAGATCTTCGTGGGCGTTTACGTGGATATCAAACGCAGCGACGGTACGTAGCTAACACGGACACGGACACGAGCACGAGCTCTGCGGCGGGTTCCGGTGACCGAGCCGCCACCTCGCATCTCTTTTCTCGCAGAGGTGATGAGGCCGGCATGCATGTTACCGGCTCCGTGTCCCCCATCATCTGTGCACCCGGGGGCTGATGGATGGCTGCGTGCACGTGGGGCGTGCACGTGCCCCCCCTCTCCTGCTGACAGCCGGCTTTAATAAACGCTTTTATTTGGGTACTGTACAAATGTATAGGAAGATAACGGCCATGGCACGTAGCTCCTGAAGTTGTGAGTGACACATCCATCTCGAGCCACACCCGGCGTCTCAGTATCTCACTACCCCCTCCCCACCCACACACCCACACACACACACGCACACACACACACGCACACATACACACGTACACATACACACACACACTGTGGAGGAACATTGCAGGAAATCATAAATGTTATATATACATATATATATTTTTGTATTTTTCTTCCTGCATGAGATGACAAGACGCCTACCTGGAGCCGTTGACCTCTTGACTGTTGTGACTTTCAGAGGCGAGGAAAAAAAGCCTAATTTACACATTCGACGACTCCTTTTTCCTCTCCTCGCAGGTCGGGTCCACCAGGCCATGGTCACCTCCCTGCACAAGGACGATGCCATTGTGAGCGTGGAGTGGATCGAGAATGGAGAGACCAAAGGGAAAGAGGTAGAGATGACACTGTAATGAGCTCTGTGAGCACAGCTGGACGTCCTAGTGTAGAAATACAGACATAGAAGCTTGGATTAGGGGCCGGTCACCAGCTGGAATTAACAGGCTTCTTTTAAACTTCACAGTATGGTATACGTTGTATTTAAGGATGGCGCCAACCTCTTCTATCTAACCACTTAGTCGTCTGCAGAGGGCCTGAAGAAAAACAGAATAACTTGGGGTCACTAGGAATGTATTCTACGTCAACGTACCTCCTCTAACAGGACAAACTAGAACGGGCACTCGGCAGAGCGCATACCTTCATCTCAGCCACTTTTTTTTTTACCTTTTCATGACCTTGACCTTTGACCCGATCGATCCCAAAATCTAATCAAATGGTCCACGGATAATAACCAATCATCCCACCAAATTTCATGCGATTCGGTTTAATACTTTTTGAGTTATGTGAATAACACGCATACAAATAAATAAATATATAAATAAATACACAGCGATCAAATCATAACCTTCCGCATTCTCAGAATGCGAAGGTAACTATAACTGCAAACAAAACTTTTGGTATCTGGATTATAATGTTTTAATAAATTGGCAATTATTTAAGGAAAAGAAGAAAACTATCAATATAAAAATATAAAAAGATTTTGTGTGGTACTTGACAAAGTATGCATCGCTAACTTGAACGTTTCTGTGCATCTTTCCACCATAAACAGACATTTTTAACATCTTGTGGATGCTTGTGCGTCTCGTCTCCGTTACGTTTCTTCTCCTATGAAGAGCCGGAGTCGTGACATCACTTCCTGTCTTCGCCTCTGTTCCACTTCTCCTCTTGAGCTCAATGCTAAATCTCATCCTGCGTTTTCTTTTCACCGTTTTCATGAAGATGGCTCGGAGGTTTACTTTCCACCTTCGACAACAAACGTTTAACTTTGCGAGGAGCGGCACGAGGAGAAAACTACAAACGCAGCAGCGTGGGTGCTTTGTCCACTCTGTCCCGAACCACCTGACCTCCTCCGTGGAGCACGTAGTCCACCGAGAGCTCGGGCTTGTGGGAAATAGTGTTTGTTAAAGGAAACTAAAAAAACTCCTCGTCTGAACCTTATGAAGAGAGCGGCTCGGCCGTCTTTAAAGGCCCCGTTTTTAATTTTTAGTTATGAGAATAAATGTGAATGGGATTCTGAATGAGGTTCTCTCTTGCGGACGAGGTCTTGAGACGACGTGTTTCTTTTTTCCGCCTCAGGTCGATCTGGCCAACGTCTTCGCTCTGAATCCAGATGTTGCTCCTGACCAGGAGGCGCCACAGACTGTGGAAGCTCCTCCTCCTTCGACCAGTAATACCAAAACCAGCAAACTCCCCAAGGTCTGCCCCGTCGGTTATCAATAACTGTAATGCGCACTGGAGGTTTGAGACTGGGTCTATAGGGTGTTATTACAAGTTATTGTTAATAGCAAGCTTCTTTTTGTACAAATGTTTCGATGAGTTTTTACAATGAATACTTTATTCAAAGGTTTTCCGAATCTGCTCTTTGCAATTTACATAATTTGATTTTACGAGGAAGCAGTTCATTTAAATGTTCAGAGGAAGAGTGATGAGTGTAAACAATGAAACTCACTTTAAGTATTAATAATTGGGCAAAAGTTGCAGTTAAAAATCTTCACATTTTCTTGAAGGAGGACCCCATAGTTATGATATATACCTTTATTCATCCTGGAGTGGGGACATTTCAAAAATCACAGCAGCGATGCACATCAGAGCATTAATAACAATTATTATAAAACACAAAACTAAATACTAAAAACTAAATACTCAAACAAACAAAGTTTTACATTGAACCCAATGTTTGGTGCTGCAGACGAGTTGCACCAGTTATTTTCTGAATATGTCATTAATGGACAGATTTGAATACTTTTCCTGCTGTTTGGATCTATGCATTGACGTATTGATCGATTATTTAATTGGAGTATACACTAAAGATTTGATGACGTTAAACTGAGGAAGCAGGTTTTTAAAATGTCCAACATCTTATTTACCTGGAGGAAGCTTCTGCATTTAAAACAGGTCTGCTAGTATCTAGCTGCTAATGTGGTTTTCTCAAATGTATTTTTACTTCATAAAACTCTTTAATCTTGAACGTCTGTGAAGTCTTTTTGACTTTCAACTCTGTTCTGTTTTCATTTCCAGAGCAAACGGATTACGGCGATACCTAAGCCTGAGAATCCTCCACGAGAGAACCGAGGTACGTCCACTGGGAGATACTTCAAAACACATCATGCCACAATTTGTATTTTTAACTCGGTCAAATCTGAACATTTATAACTTTTTTAAAATGATATTTAAGGATAATGGGCATAAATCTGCTTATAAATAAAAGAAATACTATAACTCCAGAACCTGCCTAAGGATAATTAAAGCGACACTATGTAACTTTTCCCCTGTAGCGCCCCCTTCAGGTATTTAACGTCTGGCTCCCGAGCCATATATGGCTCTTCCTGCTCGTGACTCACAGCTGATCTCCCAGCTGGTCGATGCGTGCTACGCAGCGCATCTCGGAAGCCGCAGCGAGTCGTTCAGCAGCGGCATGTCACTCTGTCTCTACGAGTCGCGTAGCGGAGCAAATGAAAAGTCACCTGCGAGCATGTACTGGCACTATATGATGTTGCGTAATCACTGCACACAGCAAGTTGACGTACTCCCGCCGGAAGTACCGGGCGGCTCCCAACATCTTACATTCAGCAGTTTTCTGCCCACAGACCCCGATGGCAGTGGCGGAGGAGCAAATCAACATATTAAAAGTCATTGTAGCGGCACCATTTTTTTCAAGCTGTTATTTTAAGGTGGAAAAGTTACATAGTGGAGCTTTAAGTAAAAAAAAAATAATATATATATATATATATATATATATATATATATATATATATATTTAAATTCATCCTCCCCATGACTGTAAATATGAAGTGGACGTAGTCTCCGTAATGTCACCCGTTGGTTTATGGACTACGGTTTTGAAGACTCGAGTTCGACATTTTGGCCGCCGCCATCTTGGTATTTTGCAACCAGACGTGACACAAGAGGGTGGAGCTTGGTACCTTGTAGCCCCGCCTCTAAAGCACACCCTGCTCTATTGTCTTTTTAACTCTAACAGACTGTAATTTATTAAATAAACATCATGGTGTATTGAGGAAGACTTGAAACTAAAGATTGAGACAATAAACTCATGTTTACAATGTTTACTGAGGGAATAGATGAAGAGAGAAGGAGAGTCCTTCATATGGACTTCAAGACAACCAGAGGAGTCGCCCCCTGGTGGACAGTAGAGAGAATGCAGCTTAAACACATGAAGCATAGGCTGAACTTGATCATTTACATGAGCCTACACGATGATATGATATAAACTACAACGGGCACTCGGTAGAGCGCATACCTTCGCCGCAGACACTTTGTTGGTACTTGGCATGAGAGTGTGGGGAGCTCGACGTCATGTGAACATTTTGGCATTAGTTGCTAATTGGATACAAATTGACCGCTCTATGGTAAAAATAAGATTTTGACCTTTTCATGACCTTGACCTTTGGCCCAATCGATCCCAAAATCGAATCAAATGGTCCCCGGATAATAACCAATCATCCCACTAAATTTCATGCGATTCGGTGTAATACCTTTTGAGTTATGCGAAACACACACACACACACACACACACACGCACACACACACACACATAAATAAATACACAACGATCAAAACACGACCTTCCGCCGAAGGCGAAGGTAAATACTCCGACTGAACTCAAACTATCTGCATGACTAGATACCAGGAGAGTTATTCTCTCGGATCATCTGTGTGCTCCTCAGCTGCAGCAGTGGGCACCACCCGGGCCCGCCACGCCCCGCCCAGCCAGCCCGCGGAGCCCCCCCCCCCAGCCGCCGCCCCTCAGTCCGCTCTCAACCAGACGCTGCAGCAGCAGAACGGTAAGGCGGCGACATCAGAGACTCCAGAAACACACACCACTCTTTAAGTGGTGATGGATTATTTTGTGTGTGTAAATCGTTGTACTGTCTATTTAGTTTGTTAGTTGTGATTTTTATTTTTGCTCTTTCCAGGATTTAAGAAATCCAGCTGCGTGAAGGAGATCGAGAAACTGCAGGAGAAACGAGAGAAGAGACGGCTTCAGCAGCAAGAGCTGCGAGAGAAGAGGGCACAAGTGAGGAGCGCACACACACACACAGGCACACACACGCACACACACACAGGCACACACACACACACACACAGAGGTCAAGGTTGGAAACTATGATCGCCGATGATCACATTTCTTTTTTTTAAGAAAGTAAAAGCCAAGTTTAGCTTTTCTCACTTTTAGGGTGAAGATGTACGGAACAACAAACTTGAGACGACATCCTCTCAGGGAAAAACTAAACAAAAAAAGGATGAATATGTAAATATCTTCTTCTAACTTGAGCTGCACACTGGTTTCTGTGCATCAGCAGTAAAGACTGAAGCTGGGACGACGGACAACTTTCCACCATAAACACACATTTTTAACATCCTTTGGATGCTCGTGCGTTTCGTCTCCGATTTGATGTGTTGTTGTTGTTGTTGTTGTTGTTGTTGTTGTTGTTTCAGGAGGTGGTCGTCAACCAGCCAAACCATGAAATCCTGTGTATGATCCGAGACTTCAGAGCCAGTCTGGACTACAGGCCTCTGACCGATTATGATCCGGTGAGTCTGCTGCAGAGCTTTATTGTTTCTAGTTTCTAGTGAGATATCAATAAAAATGGCTTCTTTAACCTCGCTAGGCATTCAAATACTGCTGTGTTGTCCAACTTTACCAAAACACACACAACCTTATTTTACATGTTAGTCCAGATCTTAATATTTATCAATGTCAGGGGGTTTGCAAAATGATGAAAGTGTTTCAGAATACAAGGGAAACTTTAACTTTAAAGCCGCTCGAGAGGAAATAAAAGTCTGACTGTACGTTTCATCTTTACCGTTTGAAGGTGCAGATCGACGAGCACCGGATCTGTGTGTGCGTACGCGCACGGCCACTCAACAAAAAAGGTACGCGCGTTTATTTATTTTGTTAACACTCTTTTGCAGCGAGTGTTTCTGCAGTGACGTCTTGGTCTCTCTCTCTCTCTCTCTCTCTCTCTCTCTCTCTCTCTCTGTCTCTGTCTCTGTCTCTGTCTCTGTCTCTGTCTCTCTGTCTCTCTCTCTCTCTCTAGAGCTGGCCATGAAGGATCTGGACGTGACCACCGTGCCCAGTAAGGACGTGGTGATGGTCCACGAGCCCAAGCAGAAAGTGGACCTGACCCGGTACCTGGAGAACCAGACGTTCCGATTCGACTACGCCTTCGACGAGAACTCCACCAACGAAATGATTTACAGGTACAGGAAACGTCATAAATAAATCTGTTCGGGCATTAAAATGTCTCAAGTCAACAGGACTTTGATTAGATTTTACTTTATTTATTATTTTGTTACATTACATTATTACATGTCATTTAGCAGACGCTTTTATCCAAAGCGACTTACAATAAGTGCATCAACCACTTAGTACAAAGTAAGAACAACAAGAATACAGAAAGTAACATTTCCTCAACATAGTCAAACTACAAAAGTACCATAATAAGAGCTATTTAAGAGCCACTGAAGTGCTAATCTGTGTTTTAATCCAGATATAGTCGGAAAAGACTATTTTCTTGCCGCAGCAGCAACATCTTTTTTACAAATATCCAATATAATAATAATATAATAAAAAAAATATCAGGGCATGATGCATTTAAGAACTTAAATAATAAAAGAAATGAAAATGTAAAGACAAGGACGTGTGCGTGTTGCTGAACGCCGATATTTAATGTGAAGTGCGTTAATAAACAATGAGGATGTTTTTAATCTCCCTCTCAGGTTCACGGCTCAGCCGCTGGTCGAGACCATTTTTGAGCGAGGGATGGCGACGTGCTTCGCTTACGGACAAACAGGAAGTGGAAAAACACACGTGAGGCTTTGCGTTGTAGCGTGAGAGGAGTTGATGGTTCCAACGCTCTGGTTTCTAACTGGTTTCTCCTTCTAGACGATGGGAGGAGACTTTTCGGGAAAGACCCAAGTCTGCGCTAAAGGGGTCTACGCGCTCTCGGGTTAGTTTCTCCCATGATGCACCTCTCTGTCGTCACTGCATCCGACTGAATTGAAGTGTCCTTTATCGATTTACGTGTTTCCTTGTGCAGCCAGGGATGTTTTTGTGATGATGAAGAAGCCAAATTACAAGAAGTTGGATCTTCAAGTCTTTGCCACGTTCTTTGAGATTTACAGCGGGAAGGCAAGTGTCTTTTGAAACCGGGATTCTTATCATATTTTTTTGTTTCCGGGGAGTATCTGTTGCCGCCTGAAGCTTTTTTTTCAATGCAAGGATTATGAGCCGGTGTTCATGAAGCGTTGCAGGACAAAAGAAAAGCCATTGGTTGAAATTTATACATTTTCTTTTGTTGTAATTTTCTCAGCAACTCCAGGCAGACGCAAAGCGACTCCTCTGGTTGAGTAGAAATACTGGAGAGAAAATGTAGGTTTAACACATGAAGCGCCAGCTTTTCTTCAGAGCCGGAGGTCGCCGCTTTAGCAAGTGAAATGTTTAGTACATTTTGTATTGAATTGTTCTTGTATTGTTCCTTGTATTTTAGTTTCATGTCCTCCCCCCCCCCCCCGGTGGATCAATAAAGGCTCATCTCATGTCGTTGTGTGAAGGTGTTCGACCTGCTGAACCGTAAGGCCAAGCTGCGGGTCCTGGAGGACGGGAAGCAGCAGGTGCAGGTGGTGGGGCTGCACGAGAAGGAGGTGAAGTGCACCGAGGACGTCCTCAAGCTTATCGAACTGGGAAACGGCTGCAGGTAGGACACGGGATCGGTAAAAAAAACAACGACAAATGAAACGGCGCCCGAGAGCAGAGGCGGTCTGACGAGCCGCCCCCCGTCTCCTTCAGGACCTCCGGTCAGACCTCGGCCAACGCGCACTCGTCTCGGAGCCACGCCGTCTTCCAGATCCTCCTCCGCCGGCAGGGGAAGCTGCACGGGAAGTTCTCCCTGATCGACCTGGCGGGGAACGAAAGGGGGGCGGACACGTCGAGCGCCGACCGCCAGACGCGCCTCGAGGGAGCCGAGATCAACAAGAGCCTGCTGGCCCTGAAGGTCTCATCAGTACTAGAATATTTTAATGTCTGAGTAAAGGCATTATTTAATAGAAATATGTGGTATTTAATCCAGGATATATATATATATATATATATATATATATATATATAAGGTTAACTTCTCCAATATTGGGACATTCTGAATTTTAATTTCAAAATAAAAGCTCTAGAAAATTGCTATATTTATTTATATATATCATTATATACCATCATTTCTTTTTTCTCAGTTGACGCGCTCAAATACTGAGATATTGTCAATAATAAATAAATATTAAAAAATACATACTGTTACACCCCGAGTAGATAAACGGTATTAGATTTGTCTGTCAGGGTATAATAAAAAATGTCATCTGGATTTGATATTTTTTATTTATTTATTCCAAACATCCTTTAGCCTTTTTGTGAAAGAAAATCAGGAACTATTAACATTCAACAACATATTTGTGATAGTAATTCTTGGCAAAAGCAGGTTTTAAGTGAGATGCCACCTGCAGAATCAACATATCTCAAGTTTTCTTGATAAATATTTTCCAGTCGACCTATTGCTTCAACAATAAAGTGCAGTGCATTTAAAATGTGTTCTTCTGCTGAACCTTTCATTCTGTCTGTCTGCCTGTCTGTCTGCCTGTCTGTCTGCAGGAGTGTATTCGAGCGCTGGGTAAAAACCGGCCTCACACTCCGTTCCGAGCCAGCAAGTTGACCCAAGTGCTGCGGGACTCCTTCATCGGAGAGAACTCCAGGACGTGCATGGTGAGGCCCGGCGTGAATGTTACCGCACCTCCTGCGGACCAATGAGTGATTCCTCATCGTCTCTCGATGCTTCCTGCACAGATCGCCACCATCTCTCCTGGAATGGCGTCGTGCGATAACACCTTGAACACGCTGCGATACGCCAACAGGTAACGCCTCTTATTTAAGAGTATTTAAAAGACATCGAAGCGAGTGTTTGACCCTCTCCCGTCTCCTCGTCTTGGTTTCAGAGTAAAGGAGTTTGGGATAAGTCCTTCTGACATTCCCTTCTCCCAGAGCGCAGGTGGAGGGAGTCGCTCGGAGCTCTCCCCGTCTTACGAGTACGATTCCTACCACACTTCCATCACGTCCGTCCGCACGTTACCGCCATATTATTATGATTTTGCTTGCCAACCACTCACTTCAAACTATAGAAATATATTGCCACTAATGCCAACATGGGGATTCATCCGCCGCTGTAAATAGTCCCACACAAATGCACCATTTCCTCCCTTCTACTGGATGTAATGTTACATTTGATAAGCAGAAATACGGGAACGTTTGGACCCTCATGCTTGTATGTTTTTAATATGTATACTCTTCCAGAAAATCAAGCATCCAAAACCTTAATTTTTTTTTAAAAAGACAAGATAATTCGACATCAAACAAACAACTTTCAGTATTTGTCTGAAAAAGATCTGTCTGTTTTACTGTCGGCTACCAAACTCATGACCGGGGCCACTGAAATATATTAAGTATTTTAAGGCTGACGATGCCCATGGATGGGCTCACGGTCGAGCGTCACTTCATCCCAACGTTAGTGGAATGGCTGCCTCTTTTTTTTTTATGTGTTTATTTGTTGTTTTTTTTCCTTCAAGGAAGAACAAGTACAAATACATACAAATACATTAAACTTAAGAAACATGCTACCAGATAATAATAAAATAAAAATACAAATAATGATACAACATTTTTCTCCTTAATTTGTATTAAATGTTTCCTCCATTTTTAGTATTTGTTGACGTTGACCCGCTTTTATTTTTCCAGGCTTCATCGCTCCTCAACCTGCATGCAGTGTGTGTGTGTCTGTGTGTGTCTGTGTGTGTCCGTGTGTGTGTGTGTGTGTGTATTGTGCATTGAGATTGCATCGACACCCTGCATGAAGCTCCCATCCCACTTTACTACCTAACCTCAGTCGTCGTTTCAATCGTCCCGCTTTTTTCAACTTTTCAGGGCGAAGGAACTGGCGGTGGAACCGGAAGGGGCGTCGGCCCTCTGCCAGGGGGCGGGGCATGTGGACCAGCTGGAGCTGCTGGAGGACCAGTGGGCCGTCGGCAGCTCTCCACAGAGAGACGACCTGAAGCTGCTCTGTGAACGCAACGTAAGACTCACATTCAATAACTCAATTCAATTTAATTCAGTTTAATTTCACAAATTACAAATTTGTCTCGGAGTGCTTTACAATCTGTACACATAGACATCCTGACCTTTGACCTCACAAAAATTCCCAAATAACCCTTCAGGGGGAAAAAAGGGAAGAAACCTTCAGGAGAGAACAGAGGAGGATCCCTCTCCAGGATGGACAGAACAATAGACGTCATATGACCAGAAGGACAGATTAGAGTTAGAATACTGTCCTTTATTTGGGAAACTGGAGGTTGTGTAGTAAAATCCTTAAAAAAAAAAACTACCTCAACGAGTCCTGAAATATCGGCAATTTTCTCCCATTAATTTGATAAGAATATGAAATTGACCAAATACCTGCCTATCTGACAATTGTTATTTGAAGCCTTAAAGACTACAAAGTTCTTCATGGACAAAAATGAAAACACTTTAAATTGTAGAGGTTCATGGCCAGGGGTCCCCAAACTAAGGCCCGCCTCCACATTTGGCCCGGCCCCCTGAACAATAACAGAGAAGCATTATGATTTTTTTTAATTATTATTATTTCATAAATAGTGTTTTTCATTTGCTGACTTTTTTTCTCTGTGAAGATCCCGGAAAGGTTATTAATATTTGGTTATGTGGCTTTCTGGAAAACAATAAATGTTTACATTTAGGCACTCCTACGATCGTCACACTTTGAGTTACACACTGACCCCGACCCCATCAGAGAAGGGAAAAGTTATGTGGCCCCCACAGCACAGGAAAAAGTTTGGGGACCCCTGTTCATGCCGGTGGATCTCCTGCCGCCACAGTCTCTCTCGTCGTGGAATCGACTGCCGTGTCGTCGCTTGGATGCGCCAACAGACGTGTTTCAGCTCTTTTTCTTTTGGGGGTCTCCAAACTGACGGTAAAGCAAAGCGTGTCCTCTGCAGGTGGAGGAGGTTTCCCCGCAGCTCTTCACGTTCCATGAAGCCGTCTCTCAGCTGGTGGAGATGGAGGAGGAGATCCTGGAGGACCACAGGGACGTTTTCCAGGTACGGTGTATGTGTGTGTCGGTGTGTGAGCGTGTGTGTGTGTGTGCGTGCAGCGGATAGTATGTGTGAGATGTGTAGAAACAAGAGACGGATGCAGAATATTTAATTTAATTTGTTCATTTACAACTGCTGCAAGATTCAATATATTACAACTGAAATTGAAACGTGAGCCTGAAACATCCTCAGGCTCACGTCTTCCAGTGTTTTGAACTTTCATGACGTCGGTGTTAAATCTGTCCTCCCAGGAGTCGATCCGCTGGCTGGAAGACGAGAAGGTGCTCATGGAGATGACGGAGGCGGTGGACTACGACGTTGAGTTCTTTGCAACCCAACTAGAACAGATCTTGGACCAGAAGATCAGGATTCTCACGGAGCTGGGAGGTAAAGATCACTCTGTTCTGAGACACTACCACTTTAGTCCACAGGGGGCGCCAGAACCAACACAAAGTCCCTTGTAGTTAACCCTCCTGTTACCTTCAGATTTACTCACATATTTTACACAGTGGAAAACAGCCTCGGGTAAAATTTACAAATTGTGTACAAGACATTGAAAACATATCATCATGTCAATTTTATGTTTTCCCAGTTGTTCCCAATATATTATGAAAAGTCATGAAATATGAAGAAATTATGAAAAATGTTGTCAATCATTTATTTAGAGACATTAAACATTGAATGTTGTCAAATTGACCCCAAAGGTAATAGAAGGGTTAATTAAATGTCCTTGTTGACGTTCCTCCTCTGGTAACCTGTGACGTTGTTCTTCTTTCAGTTAAAGTCAAGTCCTTCCGGTCCACGCTCATGGAAGAGGAGCAAGCCAGCAAGATGATCCACCCGATGACGGCTCACGCACTAATATAGACGCACATAATACAAATATATTTATTTCCCTGTCGTGTTGACGAAGGCCTTCCTGCCCCTGAGGAGGTTCAGAGCCGCTGACGCTCAGCTGTGATTTTTTTTGATTTCCTGTCTTCTGTGTGTTTGGTCTCTTTGCTGTACAGTCGCTTCCCATCATGCATCTGTCCATCTGTAAAACCAAAGGGCAGACTTTGCTCTCTCTCCTCCAGTGAGCTGCGTTTACAAGGTTTTGTATGTGTGATGAGTCACAAGTGCTTCATTATAATAAATAAATAAAAGGTGAATAATTATGTGTTTGTAATACATTTTTTCAAAGGGTAATATCATAGTTTATCTTAAATTTTTTATAAACAACTTTTGCCATTTTGTGCAATATTTTGATTATATTCTTGTTCCCCACCCTTGTATTATAGTTTGTTTTTAGAGTTAAAGGATGAGGCGTTCAACGAGTTAAAAGAACAAAACTAGTACGTCAACTCATTATTTCTATTGTGGTGTTCAAAAACTGACCATTGAGATGAAAAGTGCCGAGTGCCACAAGGCATAACATTTGTGTTATTCATTAAATTAATGTTTTAAAAGCATAAATAAATACAAACATTTGGTTTACATTTAAAGGCTCAAAAAGTAAAGCATTTCTAAAGTGATTCAGTCTTTTGGGGACTTGTGTGCAGCGTCTTTATCCGTGTGCAGCAGGCCACCTGTATTCTAGCACACTGTTCATCTTCTGCAGGGAAAAATATTAACAATACTGTTATCCGCATTAAAAAATCTGTATGGTTTAAACCCAATGAATATTCATATTACTGTAACACATTCATACAATCAAAATGCTGCATTATAAATCAATTTAGCTTAAGAGCTTCCTACAGGAAATTAGTAGCCTATATTTGCTCAATTAAATACACAGCAAAAAGATTGCATCATATTTTTAAATCAGACTAGTGTACTCACCAAATTGAAATGGTTAAATTTGTATTTGCAATACTGGAGCTAGATCTGGCTGCCGGCAGCCATAAAGACCTTGAATCTGAAATATTTCAGACCTCAGGAGGAGGCAAACAGTCCATGTAGCTCCTCTTGGACTTCATGGTGTCCATCTGTTCCCGTCCTGGAGCACCTCCACTGCAGGCTGCCTCCTCTTGCCAGGAACAGCAGCAGCAGGCACTTCCTAAAACATTAAAGACATGCAATAAAACAACTGTCATAAGGTCATAATTTGACAAAAATCACTCATATTCACTATTTTAATATTTCTAGAAATGGGTTAACATTCCCTCTGAATCACTGTATAGCAGGGGTGCTCAATACGTCGATCGCGGCGTAGTATTAGTAGATCGCATCCCAGATAGCAGTCAGTTCTGGGCCGATTCTGGTCCCCAGGACTCTCCCAGGTCCTCAAGTATGCTTGAGACCAGTGCTTGAGCCTGCTCTCTATCCCCCCCCACCCCCCAAGTCTACTTATACTTAGGTTACACATCCTGGGTACCATATTCTGGTCCCCAGGACTCTCCCAGGTCCTCAAGTATGCTTGAGACCACTGCTAGAGCCTGCTCTTTATCCCAAGCCTACTTGAGTAGGCTTTAGACCAGTGCTTGAGCCTGCTCTCTACCCCCACCCCCCAAGTCTACTTGTACCTACGTTACACATCCTGGGTACCATATGCTGGTCCCCAGGACTCTCCCAGGTCCTCAAGTATGCTTGAGACCACTGCTAGAGCCTGCTCTCTATCCCAAGCCTACTTGAGTAGGCTTGAGACCAGTGCTAGAGCCTGCTCTCTGAATGTCATCGGCGTCAGTCCATTATCGGTAAGTACAAACATATTTGTTAAAAATATATATTTGAGTCCCCACAATCAAAATGTTGTCTGTTAGTAGTGTGCACTGTGTTTAACAGTTTCGATACCTATTCTTTCTCAGCTGAATTTGTATTAGTGGCAGCTATACTCTTGCTAGCTAACATTAGTTCAGTCAGGTTTCCACTGAGTCAGAGTTTCAGTGTATTTCTCATTTAAACATAAAGGGGGGCTGTACGTTTTTCATAGAGGAAATCTCTCATTTTAAAAGCTGATATTCATATCTTTTTAACGTCAAACTCCCTCCCTCATCAAAACCTGCCGTGTCATGTCAAAATGTGATCGTCTGCCAGGAACTGACTGTCGTTTGAGACACCGGTTAGCTCACGATTATTTAGTTTTCCATCGATAAAATTCTATAATTCTGAATCGGAAATAGAGGTTACGGTGTAAGTAAGTGGAGGGCTACTTGGATTTGGCATGACTTATATTTTCAAATGCAAACTTACTTTACATGACAATCGCTTTATTTTCTTTGTTGAGGACATTGACCAAATCTGGCGGTAAACGTACTTAAATCAACGTTATCCTGCAGTAAGGGTGCGGGCCCACATAGATATACCGACATCGGCCCAGTATGTTGGGAATAAGATTAGTTAATTATATTTGAACAGTTACAGAAAATAAAATGCACGTAGTTTAAATATGAATGTAATATGATAATTTTCCAGATAGTCAGCATTTCATTGAAAGCTGTACATGTTAAATGTGTAAAAGTGTCTAGTCATGCAACTCAGGAAGCAGAGCATAAGTAAGAAAGGTAATAAGAATCCAAACTGTGGTTAAAATGTTTTGTATTCTGTCAGCAATGCATTTAACTCGACTAATTAACTCTTGTTTGTCTCTGTCCTCTTTACATAAGCTGTCCAGTTCCCTCAGAAACCAGGACATCCATTCAGCAGAAGGCCACAAGACAGTTCACCAAGTGGGAGCTCCAGCGGGACGCCTGCAAGAGTTGACTGTAAGAGACCTGGTTGCAAAGTGTTACACATTTTAAATTCAAGTTCTATTCAATTCAGTGGGAGTTACATGTTCTCTCTTTCAACGTGATTCTAATGGATTTTTTCTTTTAATGAACACTTTTTGGTCATTAAGTGGTGATATTGAAGTAGAAGTGATAAACATAAGTTAACTATCATTACTATGATCTGAAAGTAAAATGACAAAATCAAATGCTTATTTACTTTCTTGCTGACAGTCAGATGTTTTGATTGACTCCACTCATGTCTGCACTGTAAATATGGAGATGAGAGCCAGCAGGTGCTCAAATTAGCTGAGCTCAATACATTCTTCACACACACAAACCGCCATGAAACCACAATTCTTTGTCCAAAAGGAAATTATGGGAATTTGCCAAAATGTCCTATATATTCCCACCAAAATATCTTTTTGCAAACGCAACACAATCATTCATTACACGATGGTGTATAAATGTTTGAAGTATTTATGTTTGGCTTAAAGTTTTCTTCTTCTTTTTCTACCCAAATCCAAGATTCTGATCATCCACTCAGCCAGTGCATGTGCCATCCTGGAGTCCTCAGGCCCCATTTGAAACTACAACCTGTAAGTGGTAGATCATTTATGTATTATTTTAGTGTTTCTCCTAAATGTATTTAGTAGTGGTGGTACGTTGCTGTTTAAAAAACAACATTTGTTTAGGAGTAGAAAAGATGTCTCTGTCTCATTTTTGTGCAAAATAATGCGTTAGTTTTTTTTAAAGGATGCTTCCTATTCAGGTCAATTCACACACATATACAAACATTGTCAAATATATATATATATATATATATATATATATATATATATATATATATATATATATATATACTTTTGAATGGACATAAACAGATTAGGTGTGAATAGAACTTAAATCCCTAAAACCAAGGCTTCATCAAACATTGCAATCACCTTCAATCATATCAAAGGGCTTCATTGTTTTATTAATGGATGCAAAATCCTGTAATTAAGCACCTAAAAACCCCAAAGTCATCACGTTGTCATGTTTATGTCATATTTTACATATTTCTTTTTCAGCATTAATGCGGAAAAATGCTTACTAAGCAGGAGATGATTCTCGAGCAACAAACACGCATTCTACAGATTCTACATGAAAGAAAACAAGATGCGTCTCAATTTGAAACGGTGAGATGAGGGTCTCCTGCCAGTAAGGGACCAGCAAGGCCTCCAACGTCTTGAAAGCCAACTCCAGGAATCTAACTTTCGATCAAAACTGGTGAGTAAGTAAGTGAAAGTGTATTCTTTCTGACAAGAGGCACACACATACATAATTGTTTCATACTTTAGATAAACCATCTCAGCCTGATTGGCAGAAGTGATGTCAAGGATACGGTTTGGTGTCTCATGAAGCACACAATCTCAAACACCCTGGCAAAGGAAACCAATTGGAGAGGAGTAAATGGGAAAACATCCATGACTTCCCTGCAGCTGAAGACAGCTGTAATCGGTAAATGCTCCTCATAGTTGAGATAGAACTTCAACTCCTTTTGTTTCTGTACCAACAGAAACTTTAATGTCTTTGAAAACTGTTTCCCACATTAGCTGCCGTATGGAAGAACCCCCTGACATTGAAGGCTTCTGAACGTGAGGTGGAGATGTTCATGAAGAGGTGGAGGTGTTCATGAAGAGGTGGAGGTGTTCATGAAGAGGTGGAGGTGTTCATGAAGAGGGGGCTACAGCTGGCAGCGGACAGAGAAGGGGGCAGAAGAAGGCGAGCCCAAATCCCCTCAGCTCCCTGAACTTGTTGATTATTGTTATATTGATTGTTAAGCTCTTCAATACATTGTTTAAAAAATAATTTTAGCTCCATGAACTTGTTGGTTATTTTTATATTGATTGTTAAGCTCTTCAATACATTGTTTTAAAAATAATTGTAGCTTCATGAATTTGTTGGTTATTTTTATATTGATACTTGTTATATTGATTGTTGCTCTATTCAATACATTGATTTACAAATAGTGTACAATTTTAATTAAAGTTGAGTTAAACTTTTATATTTGTGACTGGCCTATATTGACTTCAAAACGGGGAATTTCACCGAATGGTGACACGTTTGCAGGTACGATATATACATTTAATTTAGATATTTATTTAATAAATATATATATATGAATTAAATGAAAATATATAAATACTGATTTGGAAAATCAAAGATGTCCATAAAATTAAGGAAAACAAAAAATACACATTAAAATAAATACAATTACATTTATTTATATATATATGAACATAATATGTATGTGTGTGTATATATATATATATATATATATATATATATATATATATATATATATATATAAATATAAATTTGCACTTGTGTTTACTCAACATTGGGGTTTAACTCATTCTAGATCCACTTAGTCAGTTAATCTGCCTTTTTGGTTTGAGATGATTCGTCATGTTTTTAATGCTTTGTCATGCCGTATGATTCTTCGTGGGGAATCTGTTTTATAAATCCGTATAAACTTATCTATTAAGTCAACAAAAATGTAAATATATCTCAAATGTGACGCCACTTGAGGTCTCAATCATTCCTTGATATATTTGAGTGAAAAGAAGTAAAATCACACGTACACGCGTTGAGTTACCGTCCAATTGTATTTATTCCACAGAACAGACAATGGGAGGGAGGCAGGGGCGGAGGTCAGAGGTCGGCCCGAACACATACAGAACCTACTGTCTGAAACATGGCGTTGTTATTACACACACGGTGCTTTTCATGCCACCAATGAAAGGAAAACATCCGACCAATTAAAAAACAAAACAAATAAAAACAGCCAGCCATCTGTATTCTGGTGCTAACAAATTAATAACAACAGTTTAGCATTTAGGAGTTTATTGTAACTTACTTAATGGTTTAATAACACTTCATGTTTTGGAAGTTGTAAACAGTTACACATATATGACTATAGCCCATCCTATGAAACATGTAGAAATGCTTAAAAACAAAAAAACATAAAAGTTGTAATCATATGTGAATAAATCATGACCGTTATAAAGCATTTAATAACTGTTTATATACATTTACAGGCAGGTTTAATATGGTTTATAAATGTATTTTGAAGGCATATATGATAACTATGTATTGATTATTATCCAATTATGGATGCTTTATACTGCAGGGAGTTTAAGTTGTATTAAATAAACAGTTTACTTATTTGTTACAACTACATGAAAATAATGTGTTAAATAAACAGTTATTAAGTGTTTATGATATAAATGCTAAGTAACAGGGTTCAAATTGAAATACATTAAGATTTGAGAACGTCAAATCTAAAACCGTATATATCTAAAATATATCTTAATTATTGCCACCATATATTTGTATACTTTATTATACTGTATGTATGTCACAGACCTAAAGTTATATAATGTTTGTCTTATTTCAGCTGCGCTGGAAAATATGACGTGTGGATTTATAAATAGATATACATCTTTGTACAACTTATTAATAAGGCACGCATTATACATTAATTACAGGTTGTGAGTCATGGCTTTATTAATGGTTGGTAAATACCTTTTTGTTGGGGTTCATCCTCATTTTCTAATATTGGTGTTTAAAATGTTAAATAATCCATCACGTCTGCATATATTAATGTTTAATATGTAATCAATAAAGCATTTTAAATCAAGTCTGCAGCAGTAAGTGATGGAAATATATATATATATATTTATCAGGTTTTAAAACCCGACAACCATTTATTATCGTCTCTTACCGGAACTATGAAGCATATTAAGTAATTCATTAAAGGAAAATTAAACAATGTAGCTCAGATTAAAGCATGTGGGGAACCTCTAAAGCTTATTAAGGAACATATTTAATGCATTTAATAAGCTAAGAGGTTCATGATCTTCTCATCTCAGATTTAAGATTACATTTCCCAAAATAAATATTCCTTCAACCATTAATAAAGCAAATAGTTCTTCAGCAGAGAAATAATTAACTTCTGCAGCATCTCAAATTCTAACGGACGGTGCATTTTAAAACGTATCCAAAACGTGGCAATAATTGTAATATTCTCAAATATAATCAGAATCTCTCGATGTGTATATTTCTCTAAACGGTGACATAACTGGATTATTATCGTTAGGCGTGAAGGTCACGTGGCTCCAATCTGACCGGATGACATGCAGCACACTGCTCTTTTGAATGGAGCCGTTTCCTTCGTGGGTTTTTAAAACTTTTTTCATGCGCCCACGGCCGACGGAGAAAAGCCGGCCTCCAGTTTCGCTGCAAAGGTTCTGCAAAACACTCCAGGTCTGAAAAATAGGAACGGCGAGTCCCATAAAACGCTCCGCGGTCGACTCGTAAAGAGAGACGGCGGAGCGGCTCGGATACAAAGAGTTCTCACAAGGTGTGAAACACAACTGCAGGTGGAGTGTGTGTGTGTGTGTGTGTGTGTGTGTGTGTGTGTGTGTGTTTCCTGTAGTATTGTGTTGTGTTAGCTGGAGCCCCTGCTGTGATATAGTGGCTGTGACTCGAACAATAATATTGCACTGGTAAAAAAAACAAAAAAAACATTCCCGTTTTAAAGTGACAAATAAAATGCTACATTTTTTCCTCTCAAATATATTTCACCTGAAATTTCCAGAGTAACATTCTGATCTTTAGGTAAATAAATAATTCTCAGCCATATAAGTCCTACATATACATCTGTACAGTATGTACACGATCCAAACGGGCGGACGCTCAACTCGGGAGGCCCAAACGGCCAAAAGCGGCGAACAATGTGTCACAAACGAGAGAAACCTTCAGTAAAGTCGCTTATCGTCAACGGTTACGGCGACACGCTCGACCTCGGCTCCCCGTTCAAAGCTGAAAAACATCTGTTAAAGACACTTTTCTTTCTCAGACATAACATTCGATTAAAACCGTCACCAAGTCAATATCAATGCTAAAATGAATGGTTGGGTCTCAACCGGGTTTTTAAAAACACACACACACACACACACACACACACACACACACACACACACACACACACACACACACACACACACACACACACACACACACACACACACGGCTCAAGAACGGTTATAAAGTTACTTGTCCAATCACCATAAGTCTCCTTCTCAGTAATAACTCAGTCAACTCTTAACACCCCGACATTACACACACACACACACACACACACATACACACACACACGTTTAGATTAAATGTGACTTCCACGTCTAAAGGGAATCATCGTCTCAGAAAACGTCCACAAATCTGCTTGGGCATAAACATGTAGAAACGTCACGTTTCCTTTCCTTCGGCGTCGTAGTGATCCGGCGATGTTCGTCTGTGCGTTCTGAGCACAGTGCAGACAGGAAGTGCTTAATAGCTTATTCGGCATATTTTAATCGCCCAAATGTAAACAAATAAATAACGGGGCTCAAGTTGTAGCCTCCAGCAGAACTCACTCGATCCGGTTTCTCCTCCAAATAGAAGACACAGACTAATAACAGGAGGGTGGAGGCGTCTCAATATTCTCCTCTAGAGCCGCCCACCGTTTGGCACATTTACCTCCATCGCGTCCACGTCCTGACGCAACGCACACGCGTGTGCGTACCTGCACACCCGTGTGCGTACCTGCTCACGCAGGTGTCTAAATGTAGTGACACGTCAGCTACAGAATATTTACACCGTAAACTAGTGCAAAACAAAACAATGCAGTTACACAGTTGATCCACTACAGTATTTGGAGAATGATTTTGGCTTTTTGTGGCGGGTTGAAGACGTGGAGCCGGACGCCCCCTAGTGGTGGGTTGAAGATGTGGAGCCGGACGCCCCCTAGTGGTGGGTTGAAGATGTGGAGCCGGACGCCCCCTAGTGGTGGGTTGAAGATGTGGAGCCGGACGCCCCCTAGTGGTGCGAAGAGGAAGCTGGGAGTGAAACGAAGGCGGAGTAAAACGAAACGCACGTCCGAAAGCTTTCACGGAGGTTCGGATGTTTTCAAGTCTGCCTTAAAACGAATCGGATGCTTTTTAGCGTGAAACTTGTTTTGCTCGCCAAAATCGTTTTTGTCGTCCGTACTGCGAAGAAACGGGCCATTCTGTCCCGATCGGGGTCACGTGATCTCGATAAGCATCATCAGTTAGCACGTTTGGTCTGTTTTGTATACTATTGCGGAAATTTAAATACGTGACGACCGGCCTCCGAGTCGTACTGGCCGTTCAGGGGTCTCTTCTAATTGTGCTTCCAGTGAAAGTGACAAGATGGCCACAGTTTATCTGAAGAAATGAGGCGCTCAGCTTCCAAAGCGAATGGTTTTAGGATGACATCCCCTCCAAGAGACCTAATGTGAAAAAAGCTATACTGCTACCTGAAGATAAAAGGCCTGAGAGAATCGACTCGAGATAAACTCATCGCTAAGTCTCTCTGGTAATGGATCCAACCCGAGCCCCTCCCCCTCTCCCGTCTATCTTCGGCCATTCTATGATAAGAGACCGCAGATTACATTTAGGTACAGATGCACGTGATTAGTGTGACAATAATATATAATGTTGAGGTTACGAAACACAGAGGCCAGTGGAAGCGTATGTCATAACAAATAAAATGGGACCTAGGAACCTAGGATGGAGCCTTGGGGGACGCCAAAAACTAGACTGGAATCTATCCAATGTTGTTTTGGTCTGATTCCTTTAAAAAAGTCTAGATAGAGGGTTTATATATATATGAGGAATGATGACAGCAAGCCGCCACCGTTTCACTCTTCATTCGGGCACTTGACTTGAGTTTTAAGACAGACGTTGAACGAGAGTGAACCCGTCCTTTAGATTGGAGATGTGAGGTGGCCTCTTCTTCTGCTTCCTCTTCTTCTTCTTCCTCTTCTTCTGCTACGTCCCCTTTGTATGAAAGTATACAGTCCAGTGGACAGGAGCAGCAGCGTGAGGGAGCCAGTGATGTTCTCCACATCCACCTAAAGGGGTCGAGCCAGGCGTTTCGACATCGCATCAGTTCCGTCTGTTCTTCAGTCCGTTTTGGTAAAAATACTGAGACGTGTACGGGTCAGTGTGGGCGAAAGCTTTGTGGAAACACCGCCGCCGCCACCTCCTCCTCCTCCTCCTCCTCCTCCTCCTCCTCCTCCTCCTCCTCCTCCTTTTCCTCCTCATCCGCCCCTCGACATGAAACACCACATTTATCCTCCATCCGTCCAAAAGAGCAAGAGTTGGGGAACGCCACACGAGTGTGGCCCGGCAGCAGCAGCAGCAGCACATGTGGGGAACAGGACACCGCCAACAGGTGGATCAGAGGTATTGCAAGCAGATGAATATATAAAGGGATTGTTGCTGAGGACTGTACAGAGTTTCAGATGTTGCTTTAATGCTGCGTGCCCTGTGTGTCTGCTGCCTGCGTCGCCTGTGGAACACGCGTGTTGTTGGCGTGTTGTTGACGTGTTGTTGACGTTAAGGCCTTCGATGGCCCAGA
Source organism: Liparis tanakae (assembly GCA_036178185.1). Lineage (NCBI taxonomy): Eukaryota > Metazoa > Chordata > Actinopteri > Perciformes > Liparidae > Liparis > Liparis tanakae. The sequence goes on along the minus strand of CM070090.1, from coordinate 14,128,712 downwards.
GGCCCAAAGGGGGAATACTACGGAGTCTCACACACACATGGAAACTAGCCTTGGGCTTTTAAATGCATGTAGTAGTGAGGAACAAAGCGGTTATGTAACTAAGACAATAAGTACTTTCTCCTCCGATACATTATATTCAGTTAACTCAAACTACACAAAAAGACACATTTTCTCACTCAGTTTTGGTTTTATGTGTGATAATGTCAACATGCTTATGTTTGGCAGGTATAATGTTTACCATGTTTACCATCTAGATGTAGCTTGCTAACATTTGCTAATTAACATTTGAGGCTGATGGTTATGTAATTAGTTCAGCAGGAGGTATCGGACAAATTAAAATCCTGACGTAGTTTGTTGACATTGTACCCGAAACTACAACGGCCGACCTCATGGTGGCGCTGTAGGAACAGTCTGGGGATCAGCAAAGTCAGTAGGATTCATCAACTAGGAATCACAAATGTCTGTACAAAAGAGGTGTGCTAATCCTTCTGGTAGATGTTGAGAATATTTAAGGGAGGACTCCATGAATATCGGTTCCAAATTTCATGGCAATCCATCGGCTAGTGGAAAAAATGTCATTCTCACATCGGTGCTACAAGAAAAGCCAGGGGATCAACAAAAAAGACACTGGACGAATCTTTATACGCAATCTCATATTAATCCACCCCAAAATGTATCGCAATATCTTAAGTCTGGAACCAAAGTGATCGGATTCAGACTAAAAGTTCAACGTGTCCTTCATCGCGCTGCACTCTCTAGATTATCGGGTCGGAGGCCGTAATCTTTGACAAACAAACCCTGCACCTCCTGAATGGATAGAAACCACAAGAGGCAAGTGAGAAAATATATCTAGCGTGTACTTTGGATGAACTGACTTCGTTTTTTTCTGCACTTACTTATTGTCAGTCATTTTGTGGGCGGAGTCGTTGTCGCCGCTCGCCTGACGGAAGCGGGGGTCTTCGGCTCTTTCCGGTTGAACTCGGCCTCAAACCGGCGCTCGACCGCTTGAAGTAGCAGTTTCGTCCTGAGCTCATGAGACGGTGTGTTGCTTACGTGTGTGTTTTGAAAAGGAGGGGAGGGGGAGGGCAGCAGGTTCCCGTTACACGAGATAGTTTAAGGCTTACAATATTTCCGTTAATCCTTCCGTGTCTTTTTCTCACATTAGTTAACGGTGTGTCCTATAAAAGTCGTACTGTAAAAGACTCATGCTACAGAATTGTCTCTTGTTGGCTGGATCCCACTCGGCCTGATGAGTCCACTCCTCCTGGACGGATCCCTCTCCACCCCATCCAGAGGGTTCCTTCTAAAACCCAGACCTGTCCCTATACTTCCTCAAATACAAACCCTGCATTCTCTTCCTCCTCTGTGTGTCCAGTCCAGCGATCATGGTGGCTCGGGCCGGGTCCTTCAACGCGGCGGCTCCACCGCGACCCTTATTTGGGGCCCAGTAACCCTCCGCTGCCCTCCTTGGTGCTGCCGCTGCGCCCCCAGCACCCTGCGGCGATGCTCATGCTCCTCTGGGTCGCCGCCCCGACCCCTCGGTCCCGCTCCACCTCGCACTGGCTCTGGGTTCGCTCGGTCCGCCCCGGCTGGCTGGGGGAGGGGGAGGTCGCCCCCGCCCCCCCGGGCTGAGAGGAAATGGTGCGAAAGATGTGGTTGCGCTTGCGGAGGAACTCTCCTCCGCCCGCGCCGAGCCCGAAGCTGCTCTTGCGGAGGACCATGCGGGTGCTGGCGGACTTGGCGGGCCGGGACCTCTGGTTGTACTCCAGCTGGGACAGGTGGGCGGCGTAGCCGTCCGCGATGAACTGGAAGGAGACGTCAAGTCAATCAAGTCACTCACCTGGACGGAGCCGCTGGCACGTGTTTATAAAACCCTTCCTGGTGGAACGTGACTAAATAGGACATGTAATTAAGAACAGTTGTGATTACTGCTATCATTACTTTTCAAAGATTTTACATTAATTCCACATAATCTGAAAGATTAACAGTTTGAGCTACAATTATCTAATAATACACAGAAAAGGCAAAACGTTTTTTTCAGCTGTTGAGATTCTTTAAAGTGCAACATTCCTATCACTTTTATTCATTTTTAAATGTGCAGCACTTCGTCTGTACAAACTAGATATTTATGCTGCATAGTCTGCATGAAATGTGCGATACAAATAAAGAGTATTATTATTAACATATAAATAAAGATGCGTGTGTCAAATCTTAGTTTCTTTTTCTTCTTCTCTATCCATTAATTATCTCACGACCCCTCAAGATTTATCTGGTGACCCTTTGGAGGGGGTTCCCTATGTTGGGAACCACTGGACTAAACTAGCTCACTGTATTGGCAGCAGCTCTAACATCGATGCTCCAGTGCTAACTATCTGATGATGTCATCTGTACTCACATGAGAGAAAGAGTTTAAATGTTGACGCTTTTGCAAATAATAATAATTATATAATGCACTTTTTTGTTATTGTTATGAGATTACAAAATTGGTCATAGCAGATACGTAATAAGATATAATTAACCAACTTTTATGGTTGATGGACTGAACTAAACTTTGACCGTTGGATTAAGTGTAATCAATATCGAATATATATCTATCAGGAGTTATTCTGTACCTGACACTGGTGCTGCATCTTCTTCGTGGGCCTTCCCACGATGTAGATATGCGAGGGAGGCAGGCCGATGGACGAGTACACAGAGATGTCCTTGGTAGAGCCGTAGGCCGCAAAGATCCTCATGTGGGCCTAATCCAAGAGGAGGTCGGGCGTTAGAGACTTCGGGGATTTTAATCGTAAACCGCTTGCCTCAAACTCGCGTACCTCGTTAATGAGGCTCTTGAGGAAGTTGGCCTTGTGGCGCAGCGGGTCGTGAACCAGCCCGTCGCAGAAGGACACGATGCCGTGAGGGAAGTTGTGCTGCGAGAGCCAGGCCACCACGCGCTGCTTCTGCATGTCAGGGCGGCCCGTTACGTAGACTATCAAGTAGCCCAAGTCCTGCCAGTATCTGCAGAAAACAACAACAACATCAACGGCGCGCAGAGCGATGTCCAATACTGAAGGAAACGCTGCGCTAAATGCTGCACAGCGTTCACCAGCTGGTCTCTAACTGTGTTTTAATCTGTGAAATTTGTGTTTTTCGAGCTTTTTCACTGAAAACAGTTGCGAAACCTTGAGAGTTGAAACTGAACCAAAACAGTCAAATGAGCTGGAAGCTTCTCTAAAGCATAAGTTAACTGTGACATGAACGTGTGCATATGGTGTCGTATCCTTTTTTCAAGGTTGAGCTGTATCGTCATTATACACAACAGGATTACACAATGAAATATGTATAAACAAATATTTAAACATTTTAAATTAGCATAAAATGGGCATATCAAGCATAAAAGTACCACTTAAAAGGTAAAAAAATATTATATTTACAATGAAGAAACACAGTAACGGATATACATACACACTGTATAAGTGTGTTATTATATGTTAGTTAAGGGTTGTAAATACTTTTTTACGCTCTTTTGATTATTTTTTGTATCCCTTGTGACTCAGGCCAGAATAATAAGAATAATATCTGTTTTTTGCAAAACGTGCTTCGGTACGTACAACGACATGTATAAGCAATTAATGAGGACATTTTACAGTTGACGGTATAATAAATGCCCCTCGGAAACGTGTCTGTATATTCCAGCAGAATGAATGTGTTCGATGCCTACCTCACCACATCCACAGCTCCAGCCCGAACCTTCGGATCGCTTCCCATTATCGACACGCTGGCGGCGAACGACCCGTCAATACTGAAGACAACGAACTCTGTTCCCCGTGGCACGATGGAGAGGTAGCTGTCTGCCACCGTGTGGTCGCCCCTGAGATGATGGAAGATGGAGGTTAATATGACGAGATGATAAGGAGGAGACAATGTTTGTAACAGTTTAGCTCCACACCTTCCTTCTTGTATTAGTTGTTTTCATCCTGTCTCTCCAACTATCGCGTCATTCCAGATCCTGCTTCCCATCTCTGTCAGTCCAGCTCCCTTCACCTGCCTCTGATCACCTCGTTAGTCCCTCATTACCTTCACCTGGTCTTCATGCCCATCTCACCTGTTGCCCATTCCCTCGTTAGTCCCCGTCTACTCAGGTTCCCTCACTTGTCCTCTACCAGATTGTTTTGTGTTCTTCTTGACGAAGCCCTCCAGCGTTACAAAGTGTATTTATCTGTTCCCGTCTGTTTTGTTCCTGCCGGTACTTGGAGTAAAGTTAATTAGACCCCGTTTACACGATGGGAAAATGCATATATTTTCATGCGTTTTTTCTTTGCATTCACACAAAAACTGAGGTTTTATCACGGAAAACGATCATTTCTAAAAACTCCGGCCAAAGTGGAGATTTCTGAAATCTCTGTTTTTGTGTTTGCATGTGAACGAGGTCAAACAGAGTTTTAGGTTGTCAAACGTCAGTATGCGACGAGAAATGCTTCACGTCATGTGAGCGTCCTATGGGACGTATGCGGACGGCGTATTTATGCGGGTTCATATAAACAGAAACTTTTTTGAAAACGACCTTGTGTGTACAACGTTATTTTTGAAAATGGAAGGGCAGACATATATGTTTCTGTAAATACCCGGCTATCTGTAAATGTGACCTTATTTTCCAGTTCTGTCTCCTGAGTCGTGCATTTGGGTCCACCCTAATACTCCCGTAACAATGTTTTTACATCAAATAAAAATGACTTTGCATACCTGACCACCATTTTGACCGGATAGACCCCGATCCCCAGCTTTTTCCCCTCGGGGATGAGGTAAGACACCCGTCCGCTGCTGTTGGTGAGCTCCGTGTGGAAGAACACCCACTCTCCAGAGGGCGGCTGCGTCATGATGTGGATGTCGATCTGCAGGAAATACGCCGTTTCAACACCGCTTGACCTCAGAGGACACAACCGCTTTCTTTTCTGTTCGTCCGTTTACGTCCGACGCACCTTCTCTCCGGTGAGGGTGACCATGTCCAGGGGTCCGTACATGAACCGTCCCGTCACCATCTGGGCCCCATCCTCCGTGAACACGGCGTCGTTCACTCGGTGGTTCGCCGTCACGTTCTGACACACGGACAAAGGCGAAACGGGCCGTCAGAATACAAACCTCCTCCTCCTTTGCGTCGTTATGGTAACATTCGCTCCGATTAATTTAAAGGTGCCGTCTACTCTCACTTGTACAGTTTCGGGTTTGATTCAATGCCTTTTCTCCTCACCTCCTATATTGCCGTCAAAATCTAGATGAGAAAAGCTCTAAATTGATCAAAACTGAAACAAAAGGCAGATGCTACGCTATGATTGGCCAGTCTGCGTTTAAGGGACGGGACTTAGTGAAGTTAGTGAAGTAAAAAGTACAATGTTTTAAATATTAAGTCTAAAGTATGTCAATATTATTATTAAGTATCCACCAAATGACCGGAGACACTACTTCTTTAGCTAATGCAGTATTTCTGGGGTTGCACTAGTTTAGCCCCCCCAGAAATAGGTATTTATAACCCTGCATTATTTATAACCTGTATATCATGTATTTATTATGATACTTCTGTTGCACTTCTGGTTAGATGTCAAACTGCATTTTGTTGCTCTGTACTTGTACATGTGTAATGACAATAAAGTTGAATCTAAATATAAAAGCTTTGTCCTTGAACTAGAGATGGAAATAAAACATACTTTTTTGAGTTTAAAACTACTCTTTAACAACTATGAAGATCTAACAGCGGATGATGTGGCGGTCTTACCCTGATTTTAACATGAGTTCTCTTGCGGAGCCACTTCTCTCGAGGTTTGGACGGAGTGAATTCAGACACTTCTTTGCCATCCAGCTCCAAAATACTGGAGTTCTCATGTCTCATCACCTGGGGAGGGAAGATCATACATTTTTATTAAAAAATAAGTCTGGTTTTGAATGATTCAGCTTGATGATCTTCATACAGATTCTGCTCTATTCAGCACTGGAGAGGTCAGCCAAAAAGAATATGATGCGGCAGCATTTTGCAAAGTAGCACAAGGATTAGATTGAGCCAAAGTAGGCACTTTCCCAACTTGCTTTCTTGGCATCTTCATCTGAATATTGTGGTTCATGACAGCAATGAAAAGAATATATATACAACATTTTAAAAAGCATTTAAATAACAGTTTTTTTTGCTGTACATAGTTTAGTTGAGGCAAATATATGTAATGGTGCTACATGAAAAATCAAAGGTTAAAATAATTCATCCCAATGAACCAAAACTCATGGCAATCGGTCCGATAGTTATCAGCCAAACTATTTTACAAAAAATCAGATGTGTCAACCTGCTGGTGGCGCCAGAGAAAATGTCAATCTGATTCACTAATGGCTGAATTAAATTTACTCTCTATTAAGAATATGTAGTAAAAGCAGAAATAACCTGTCTGAGTAAGAAGGAGACGACGTCTGTCGACTCCCAGTAGGAGGCGTGGAAGAGATGAGGCAGAGCCACCGTGGGAAACGCCGTCAGGGCGTCGGGGCAGTACAGGGCGTAGTCCATCCTCTTGCTGCCCCACCACCGAGAAGCAACTGCAGTCGGGAGAAGGAGAGAAGGAACAAAGACAGGCAGAGTTTAGGAATCGGTGCATCCGGCATGTAGGTCTTTGTTTGCGGTGTGCACCGCTCCACGTCTACATTCTGCTCACGGAGAGGTTGTTATCAGAAACTGGAGGAAGTTAGAGGATTTCAAGGGTTTCACGAGGAGGCACTAGACTGAAAACTATGAATACAAACGCACAGTGAAAGGGTGTGAAGATGTGCGAGGAGGTGTGAAGAGGTTTTGAAACCCCAAACTAGCAAGAACAGCTCAGACTCTGTGAGAACCGTGTCAGCATTTATACTTCTGGTGGTTTTTGCAAAAGAGAAAATCCAAGTGGTTCTCAAGAAGCTGAGCGTGGGTCTCGTTTGGCATTTTTGGAAGCAGGACTACTGAGGAGGACTATCCGAGAGAGGAAGACGCCAGAGGAGGAAGGGAAGAGCACACGGAACGAGGACGGAGTTCAGCGTCCGTCCCTCGCGTCCTCTTACTACAGCTCCCAGGGTACCTTGCTCTATGTTCTTCAGCAGCCTGGGGGACGGGGGGGCCGAGCTGAAGTCTGCGATGTCAGACGCGAGATCGAAGGTCAAGCTAACGTCCTGGCCCTGCTCAGACTGCCCGCCGTTGCGTTTGGGGAACACCCGACGGATTGTCTTTTGTGAGCGCAGGGACGAGCTCCGAGAGGCCAGCCTATTGTAGGGCAGGGCCAGCTGGGACAGCAGGCCGGGCCTCTTAGTGAGGCCGGCTTCACGTTTCGGAGGGAGGAAACGACAACGTCAGCATGCGCACCGTCAGCTCGTGGGTCACACGCGGGGAGGTCGGAGGTCAACTCACTCGTGGCGATGTTGGAGGCGGTGTAAGAGTCGGCTAAGCCTGACACCTGGCTGGTCAGGCTGGCTTCGCTGGCCCGGCGGTTGCAGCGAAGGTGAGGGAGCCCCGGGGAGGTGGGTGATGGGACCTGGCCGTCCACGAACATGTTGGAGTGAAGAGAATCCGCTGCAGAGACAAGAAGAGAAGAAGGGAGGAGTTAAAAGGCATTTATTGAGACGAGATGAAGAAAAGGAAATGTGGTCCTTATTTGTTTTCTTTCAACAGTTTAAAAAAAATACAGTTTAAAAGCAAGACTCAAGACTCTAAAGCTGATGGGCAGACACTTTGCTAATGTCATAAGGTCAATCTTTCGTATGAGAGCGGTTAACAGCAAAGTATTTGACCGAAGCTACATCAAAGTCAGGTTGTAAACAAGTCAACAGTTCATTTTGAAGTGAAACCCAACGTCTGAGAGCATCTGAATGGTCACCAATTATGACTCATAGCACAGGGAAATAGTCCATTGGGTCCATTGTTAAAACCAATGAGAATATCTTTACTTCTGCTCTTTGTTTTCTCTTTATAATAAGTTTGGCCAACGGGACAATTTGTTCAAAGTAAAGTGTATTAGGTGGAACAACGGGGGGGAGAAAGCTTGCTCGGCTCACAAGGCAACAAAATCCACCTACCGGCAACTTTAAAGCCCATTAATTAATATTGTTTATCTTGTTTGTTGAATAACTTCTTCGGTCCAGTGACTTCCTGGAGCCCATAGCTCTATATATTTATCTGACTTGGTAAGAGCAGCCTTATTAAAACAGATACAAATAAAGGTTAACGACTGAATAATTTATTCTGAATAATGAATTGGAATATAGCCAAATTTCAAAGTCTGCAGCAAAGAAAGTTTTAAAAAAGGAATAAAAGAGAAGAAGTAAACAACAGTTAAAAAATACGCACTGTCAGTGAGGAGCTGCCAGTTGAGGACGGGCACGGGGATGGAGGTCTCGTTGACGGTGCTGTCCTGGTAGCGGTGGGAAATGGCCCCAACAGACTCCATCAGCAGCTGGGGGTTACTCTGCACGGTCTCCACTAGGAAGAGAGACACAAAGGACTCGTCACCATGTAGAAGTAGGAAAGCACAGGGTTTGTACACATGTTGACCAGTGGAACTCCAGGACTTTTCCAGGACTTTAAACCAAATGTCCATGACCAAACTGAAATCTCAGTGTACATAAAAACTTTTTGAAAATGTAGTATTCAAACAATGAGAATTACAAAGCATACAATATACCTTAAATGAAACAAATGAATAAGAGACAATAGTTTAATTAAAATAATAAACATTACAATACATGTTTATTTTTTTAATCAAACTATTATCCTTTATGTGCAAATCTGTTTGGACTTGGCGTATGCCAGCTTATAATTTGAGTCTTCCTTTCAAAAACATATGAATTATTTTAAACTCGACGTAAATGAACATATGAATATAACACATTTCCATGATTTTTCAATTTTTTTTGTGATTAAATTTTGTTTGGCCTGGAAATGACCATTTTAAATTTTCCAGGTTTTCCATGACCGTACGAACCCTGAAAGCAGTGAAATGCCTCATGTACGTCTCATTTCTCTGGACTTACCCAAAAGTGCAGAGTGCCCGTCGCCCAGAGGAAAGCGCTGGTACCGAGGGACACTGAAGGGAGGCAGCAGGTGGAACCGCTTGTCCAGGAGAGGCTCGAGGCGGGAGGCCGACGGGTCGGCGGGATGAAACAGGTTGTAAACCTGCTGGCAGGCCGGACGCAGAGCGGACACTGGAGAGGGGGAACAAGAGATTTAAAGAAGAGAAAACGGTTGGCTGATGGATGGAACGAGTCATCCGCTTTTATTTATGCCTGGTTTCAAGTTTCAAGTGTGTTGCACCTGCAGCCACACCGAGCAATGATGTCACAGTGTGCTGGAGTACACTTGTACCTCCGTAAAGCCAGGAGAGAAACAAGATGTTCAGCTGCTGTTGACTCTGTGTTTCAAGGATTAGGTTCAACTTGTTTTTGCTTTGGTCCCGGCAGCTCGACAAGAAGATCGCTATCACTCTCATATCTGTACGTTAAATATGCAATACCAGCCAGAAGCCGGTTAGCTTAGCATAAAGACAGGAAACGGGGGGGAAACCGCGAGTCAACCAGCATCTCAAACTCTCACGAAGAAAAGGTGCTACTTGTTTTGTTGTGTTTTTTTCGATATTGTTTTGTTTCATTGGTAGCAATTGTCTTTTTTTACTGTTAGGCAACCGTGAGAAAACTAAGAAACAGAAAGAGACAATAAACAGCTACAATCATATCTGAATGTAAATTTGTCCAGATGTTGACCCGCCAGCTGCACGTACGTCAGTGACCGTATCTCCTTTAAACCCCAAAGGAAACAAACTACAGTCAGATTCATAGCCCAAACTCTGAGATCAGAAACATGACCTTTGACCCTTGACACCTGACTTGCGGCTGCTGGAGACGAGTATCTCACACAGGGAAAGAATGTGCAAAAAACCCACATCCTGCACATCTGGAAAAATATCTGTTTATCCGCTCAGTCCGATAGACGAGGAACATCGTCACGAACCAAACTAAAACTAACAGGTGCACCGGAAGAGGAGCAAACCTTCCTCACCATCTAACGAGGGAATCACAGTCTTCCTCAGCGCGAGCACCAGCCCCAGAGGAGAGCCGAACATGAAGAAGTCCGTCACCTCGAAGTCAAACTTCCCCAGAGAGCCTCCTTCCAGCATCGTGCTGCCGCTGGAGCGCCGCGACCCGGGCTCCCCGTAGAGCACACTGGAGTGAAGGCTGCGCACATGCAAACAGGCGGCGTCAGTTCATGAAACTTTGGAGAACAATGTTAATTGACGACTTGGTTTTCATGACAACAACAAAAAACGAAAAGAAAAGTTGACACGGATTTGTTGAATTGACTTGTTGATGTTTGTCTTGAATTGTTTGGACAATTTAATCGACTAAATTCCTCTACAAGAAGAAACATAACAGAGAACATGGTTTGATGACGTAATGGTTTTGCTGAATCTTTGAACAAACACGTTTCCAATAGAAACACGGTGTAAGGGCCTGAGGGGGAAGGCGGCGGCTGGAGTCGATATTCCAGAAGGCTCCATCCAGTCGTTCAGGAGAGCACGGGCATCGGGTGTGGGAACAGACGCACCTGGACGCATCGTGATCTCATCGTCAGGGAGACGAATAAAGGGCGAGGAGGGAAACACGATGGGGGGAGAGCGACTTCTCCTCTGCCTGAAGGAGGGGAAGCCGGGAAGTCGGCTAGCAGCCCGGCTGAGATAGAGTGTATGAGGAATGGATAAAGCTCCAGACTGAGCTATGCTTTCAGTTCTCTTTTGTTTATTTAATTAAAAACTCTTAAGCTCTACAGACCTGCCTCTGCCTCTGATTGCTGCACTGATGTAGATGTCATTTTACGGTCCGTTTTTCTTTTTTGATTTTTTGATTTTTATTTATTTAACCAGGAAATGCCTCATTGAGATTAAAAATCTCCTTTACAAGAGTGTCCTGGCCAAGACGGTAGCAGTAACAAGTAACAGTTGCTTCTTGCTGTAGAGTAGGTTACAATGTGCTTGAGTAGTGTGAATGTGTATTCCTCTCACTCCAACATGTTAACTGTGTGGCTGTAAAAGCTCACAGGGATATTAGTAAACGTTGTGCTGCTGTTAAAAGGAGTTGAAGGTTCAACGTCTTCATCTTCCTCTTCTTGCAAAATAAATATCAGTACTTTGTCTGATATTGGATCTTCTCCTCTGAGAGGACATGAGTGGACAGGTGGATGGTTGCAGCCTCTGAATGAGCTGTAATGATGATGTTGGTGTGTGTAGCCTCAAAATGCTAAGAAAACATAAACAAACGGTCTTTTTCTTTATTTTTAAACCACTATAATCACGTAAAATATTAAAGCTAATATAAATGTGTACGTGGAGAGTTTGCGCCGCCTCACCTGGACAGGAAGGCCTGGTGATGTTTGATGGTGTCCAGCTCGTACGTGGAAGAGTCGCTGCGCTTGCGTGGGAGCTGTCTCTTGGGGTCGTCGGGGCCCGAGCAGCGGGGGATGTCGATGTTGCTGCGGCTGAGGTGGCGGCTTCCTTCGAGGGACGGCGAGCAAGGAGAGACGCTGTTTATAACGATACCCGGCGAGAGGAGGTCTGTGTCCTGGGAGACGGAAAGAGACCACAATCTCCTGGTCTGGTTTGCCGTGACATGTGGAATCGGAATGGTCAGAGTTGAGCTCGTTACCTGCACACTGATGGCGCTGCCCCGCCTGCTGCTGTTCTGGCTTTCTGACACCGTCACCGAGCTGCTGCACAGAGCGTCAAACCCCAGGATCCCCCCGACGCAGTCCCCAATAACACACACCTGCGTTACGGGGCACAGACACATGAACACACGTGAATCTGCTTCATATGCACACAAATAACCTGAGAGGAGAAAATACGAACTTCCGTGTTTCTACACCGACCTGGCCGTTAAAAGACGCTCCCTCGGGAGACTTGACGAAGTCGGCGTACACCTGATTGGCTCGTAAGATGACTGTCGCGACGGCGTCTTGGTACTGGGGCGCGGAGGTAGCCAACAGAGGCAGCGCGGCCAGCGGGATGTGATCCTGACTGCTGGACAGGCAGCCCTCGTCGTAGCTGTAGGGGCTGAGACTGCAGAGAGGAGCGGCCTTGTTATCGGTCCTCGCGCGTCTGTGTTTGACATGTGTGCACAGCAGGTTGTTTAAATGCTGTTGAATACTAAATAGTAACGGCTCACTTGGAGACGAGTGAGAACGCGTCAACACACACGGCGGGACAGGGCACCATCCGGATGGCGATGCGGCCCAGCGCCGCCGGGTAATGAACCCCCATCACGGTCTCAAAGGCGCCGCTCAGCGTGTTTAGGTCTCCCTGCTTGCTGTTCTGTTCACCTGTAACACAAAAAAAACAAAAACAAGTTGCATTCCTGAACAAACTGCAAGCACAGTTGAGACTCTCTTAATCAAAGTCTGTTTTTTTGGTCTCCAGCAACTCCTAAGGGAAATATCCGTGTTTGTAGCTGCTAAGTGCTGCACTATGTTCACCGGCTCGGCTCTAACTGTGTCTGTTTCTTCTGGAAACAGCTGCTGGAAAAAAAAGCTGTGAAATCTGTGAGTGAAGCGAAATAGTAAAGATGTCATCACCGCCAATCAGAATCAACGAGCTGAAAGATGCTTTAACGCTTTGAAGGCAAAGAAAACTGCAGATTCAGGGGATAATTATTCGTAGGATTTGATGCGTTTCACATTACAAAGCCTCCCGTGGAGTTGGATTTTAGAATCAATGTGAACAAGCGGGACTTTTATAGTAAAGTTGTAGGATTTGGTAGCAGCTGTACCCGAGCCAGTGTCCAGGATGTTGCCTCCGTGCAGGACCAGGACCAGGACGTGCGTTTTAGCCGACTGGAGACACTGATGAGACGCACAATCCTGCAGGTGAGAGGAGAGAAGCCGTTTAACGGGACGTTCAAGTGACAGGAAATTAATATACTAAATATGTCTTTCGAATCATAGTGACCTGAAACTCTTTAACTGTGGGTCAGACGACATAAAGTAATCTGGAGACCTCACTTTGCAATACGAGGTAAGCTGCAGGCTATTCCCTGGTTGCGATCAGTAACTTCCTTTGGCCAGGAAAGAGAGAGACGGTGAAGGAACTGTCCATTATAACGAAGCCTTTCCTGAATTTCATTTAGTTTTTACGATGGATAGATGTCCTTTTAAACCCCCACAGCGTAGCCTGCAATAACCTCAGGGCCAGAAGTTAATGGTTCAAGTGGTCTGCCTCTTGTGAGATGAAACTCAGCCGATTGGCTGCAGCAGAAAGTGGATCCTAATTTCACGACACTGGCAGGGTGACTGACAGCTAATTTAGGAGGAGTGTTATCTACAAGCTTTTTAATTAAGGATGAGAGAGAGAGAGAGAGAGAGAGAGAGAGAGAGAGAGAGAGAGAGAGAGAGGGAGAGATATGAATGAAATTAGAAAAAAGTAAAGTAACTGTACCCCCATCTGCCTCTCCTCATTACTCATCACACCGTACTCCCCGCCCGACTCCTGATACAACAGTTCTGTGGAGACATGAATTAATTTAGAGAAGAAAAGTCGATTTCATTAATCTTATTCCTCCGCTCAGGATTGAATGTGAGCGTGAGGACGGCTTGTGCGCTGACCCTGTGCTTCGTCCACATCCATCGTTTCCATCTTATCCATCAGGTCGTTGGAGCTCCACTTGGTGATCTCCTTGGCGAACATCTCCTCGTTGTCAGAAAAGTCCTCTGCAAAAGAAATGAAGGGAATACAATTAATGAACGACACTCCTCCGCAGGTCATATCTAATAACACAGACCAGAATCAATATAAATGCAATGAAAAAAATAAAAAAATGTATTCCTTGTTTTGTTGTTGTCTTTAAATCTGATTTATAGATACAATTACTTGGCTTTCTTTCTGGCAGCTATTTTGAGAATTATTGTTTTTTACAATTATCCCTCTCGGGTAGCATAGTCGAATCTGATTGGTTAAGTCTCGCCTATACACGAATCATGTCGTTTTTCCTCTCTTGCTCATTGATCCCCCTTTGCTGAGAAAACCCCCCCGTAAAAACAACAGAACACAATTGGACATAATACATATCCTATGGCTTTGCAGGACGATATGTTGTGTAATTGTGGCGCTGTCAGTACATCGTGAGACGGGAAAACAGTTTCTCGTCCTGCTTGCTCTTCGCGGTTGTAAAAATAACTTCAGGTCAAGAAAGACAGAAGGAGGAGGAGGAGGAGGAGGAGGAGGAGGAGGAGGAGGCGGCTCGCTGCAACCAGCTGCTGGATCCACAGAGAACAGCTGTTTCTATTTGCCTCCCACAGCTGACTTGAGAGAATCGTTCATGAATTAAAAATATTTCTCGCCTCCGATGGCGCGACGCTTTCATGCGAGTGCTCCGATGCTCCGATTTTGAAATGTTATTTTTGAACGATCTTTTACTTAACACATTTTCCGATCACTGCAGTCGCATCGAGTTCCAAAGATACAAGATTAGACTATTCGGGGTCAGCCCTGTTCACCTCTATGAATCTGACGGTCTGATATGTCCACTATTTATAGTTCCAATGCATTAACCTCTGATAAAGAAAAGTAAACTAAACTTCCATGAAAACATAAAGCCAACACAGCAGGGTTGAGAAAGAAAACCTTGAGGTGTGGGTCATGCTGAGAGATGTAACACAAGTAAACGATCGAGTCACGTTTGTGTGCCGTAAAGCTGTAAAAAAGCAGAAGCACTACTGAAATATCATTTATAGCTCTATTCAATTCAATTCAGTTTATTTGTATAGCCCAATTACAAATTTGTCTCGGAGTGCTTTACAATCAGTGACACAAACAGTGTAAAGTGCAGAATAAAGCCGCTGGCTGACGCGTTGTGTTGTGCTTCGTGCAGAGAGCGATGTTTTTGTTTTACCGTGAGCGTCAAAGAACTCGTCGTCGGTGCTGTCCTCCGAGTCTCGCGCGATGCTCTGCATCCTCCACTCTGAAATGCTCTGGTGAGAAGGACTTCCTGTGGACACACACAGCAGGGCGTCGGGACGTCAAAGGGAGAGTTTGGATGTCGGCTGTGCTCTCTTCAAAGACACCAGAGTCCTTTGACAAAAGCAGGGATTCGACCTCGTGGTTTGTGTGTTTGTGTTGCGGTGGCACTTTGGTGATTCAAAGGGTTCATTTAGATTCACCGACAAGAGAAACTAGACCAGTCCACCAGAAACATTTCGGATCTGTCTTGTAAAATGCCGGAAAGATAACGGCAACAGTTCCCGGTCATAAAGCAGGGTTCATGCACATTTTGAACCATGGATTTTCAGGACTTTTCCATAACTTGAAACCAAATTTCCATAACCAAACTTTTTTTTTTTACTCGGTGCATGCATGAAAAAGTGAGAACATTAATATTTAAACTAACAATGAGAATTCCAAAGCATACATTATAACCTTAAATGACACAAGTGAATGAGAGACAATAGTTTGATTAAAAGAACTTCCGTTAAGGGGCGTTCACTTGCAGCGCAAAAAAATGTGCGAGTATGAAAGAGCGTATGCTAGATTATATTTTAAATGTCATTCTTGAAAAAGCATATTCCTTATTTAAAACTCAGCGTAAATGCACATATGAATAGAACACATTTCTATGACTTTTCAAAAACTTTTGGTTCCCCCCAGGCCTAGAAATAACCATTTTAAAATTCCATGACCGTACGAACCCCGTAAAGGTACACATATTCTAAATTAAGCGTTCGCTTCCTACTCACACAACCGCACTTCTAAACACCCCGACGGTCCCGTGAAAAGCGCAAAGTGGTGCTCACCGCCTCTCTTGGACGACCTGTTGGAGGATCTGGAGGACGTGGACCACTGCTTGGTGAGCTCCCCTCGTGTCTCCAGGGAATCTCCCAGCTTTCCTCCCGCGCCTCCTTCCGCCTCGGCGGACGACCCCGCGGCCTCGGCTCCCTGCCCCTGGTCGACGGAGCTGGTCTCGGTTCCCCCGTCGCTGTACTGGGCCATCTTCTTGGCCAAAGCCAGCTGGGTCTCCAGCTCCAGCTGCCTGATGTCCTCGATGGTCAGGCCGTACCACTCGTCCTGCCAACACCACGCCTGCCGGTGGGCTCGGACCATCACTTTACGCAGACCTGCAAGGACGGCAAACAAGGATTTATTGGCATTCTAGCGAGGGGAAAAAATCATATTCCCATGACATAAATCAACTTAAGTGGGTTAACCTTAAGAATATATAGTTATGGTTGGCAAAAACAGAATGTCTTGTCAGAGATTCACAGTTAAAAATGTCAGGTAAAGGTCCCGAGCAAAGGTGTCGGTTCAGTTTCAAACATGAAGAGACGCACAGACGTCTGGGCTCTTCAACCAGACAAACAAGGGGCACGCCGTTTAGAAAATAACATATTTTAAAGATGTTTTTTTAAATGGTTTCATTGGCAGAAGACAGCAGATTGACTTCTCTCTCCACAAGCTGTATCTTTTTTCTTTTTTTAACATTTTCCCTCTTATATGTTGAGTACTTATCTGATAATACGTCTCCAGTTATACTTTAATATCATTTTAAATGTCCGACAAATTACTTGTGTGTTAGAACTATTTTTAGTTGATGATTAACCTTGAATTAATGAGCTCTCCAGAGGGAAAATGTTTCCACATTTAACAGGCTGTTACCACAGCAACCCGTTTGTGAAATTTGCAAATAATAAAAATATTAATATTGAGATACGATGGCCTTATTTATAGTTTTTAAACAAGAGCTGATGTGAACTTCAAACAGAAAAGATCTTTACTGCAGCAAACATAACAAATAGTAAGTTATATTAGTCCTCAGTAATAGTGGGGACTAGTGAGGTGAATAGTGAGGTGAATAGTTAGAGGACTAGTGAGAGGAATAGTGAGAGGAATAATGAGAATAGTTAGATGACAAGTGAGAGGACTAGTGAGAAAACTAGTGAGGTGACTAGTGAGAGGACTAGTGAGGTGACTAGTGAGAGGACTAGTGAAATAACTAGTGAGGTGACTAGTGAGAGGACTAGTGAGGTGACTAGTGAGAGGACTAGTGAGGTGACTAGTGAGAGGACTAGTGAGAAAGAACTAGTGAGGTGACTAGTGAGAGGACTAGTGAGAGGACTAAAGAGGTGACAAGTGAGGTGACGAGTGAGGTGACTAGTGAGAGGACTAGTGAGAGGACTAGTGAGAGGACTAGTGAGGTGACTAGTGAGAGGACTAGTGAGAGGACTCGTGAGAGGACTAGTGAGGTGACTAGTGAGGTGACTAGTGAGAGGACTAGTGAGGTGACTAGTGAGAGGACTAGTGAGAGGACTAGTGAGAGGACTAGTGAGAGGACTAGTGAGGTGGCTAGTGAGGTGACTAGTGAGAGGACTAGTGAGGTGACTAGTGAGAGGACTAGTGAGAGGACTAGTGAGGTGACTAGTGAGGTGACTAGTGAGAGGACTAGTGAGGTGACTAGTGAGAGGACTAGTGAGAGGACTAGTGAGGTGACTAGTGAGAGGACTAGTGAGGTGACTAGTGAGAGGACTAGTGAGGTGACTAGTGAGAGGACTAGTGGGGTGACTAGTGAGAGGACTAGTGAGAGGACTAGTGAGAGGACTAGTGAGAGGACTAGTGAGGTGACTAGTGAGGGGACTAGTGAGAGGACTAGTGAGAATAGTTAGATGACAAGTGAGAGAACTAGTGAGATGACTAGTGAGGTGACTAGTGAGAGAACTAGTGAGGTGACTAGTGAGAGGACTAGTGAGGTGACTAGTGAGAGGACTAGTGAGAGGACTAGTGAGAGGACTAGTGAAGTGACTAGTGAGGGGACTAGTGAGAGGACTAGTGAGAATAGTTAGATGACAAGTGAGAGGACTAGTGAGGTGACTAGTGAGAGGACTAGTGAGGTGACTAGTGAGAGGACTAGTGAGAGGACTAGTGAGAGGACTAGTGAGGTGACTAGTGAGGTGACTAGTGAGAGGACTAGTGAGGTGACTAGTGAGAGGACTAGTGAGAGGACTAGTGAGGTGACTAGTGAGAGGACTAGTGAGGTGACTAGTGAGAGGACTAGTGAGAGGACTAGTGAGGTGACTAGTGAGAGGACTAGTGAGAGGACTAGTGAGAGGACTAGTGAGGTGACTAGTGAGAGGACTAGTGAGAGGACTAGTGAGAGGACTAGTGAGAGGACTAGTGAGGTGACTAGTGAGAGGACTAGTGAGGTGACTAGTGAGGGCAGCTACAACTAAAGACCAAAGAGCCTTCCTGCAGGACGCCTCTCCGGGAAGACGTGTGGCTGCGTGCGATAACAGACTGGATTCATTTCCTGCCGGTGTTTCTGTCTCCCTGCTGCGGCTGAAGACTGTTGACACTGCGCCGGCCCTCCGCTCGCTTTACTTCCAGGCTAATGAAGCAGCAGCTGCTCCGCCTCCATGTGTTTCTCACTCTGTGGTCTAATCAACAGATCTTCAACCACTAAATGTGTTAGTTTCTTCTGGCCACCTCCACACGCAGCCTTTAACAGAACTCATCCTTTTTATAATATCAGCTCTACTCTGAAATATTCGTCTCAGACTTAATTATCGCATACAAGTTCCAACATATTGTCTTTGTTATAAATGCATGATGCAGAATCTCACAAGCTTTATTAACGTGTCAGTGGTTATTTCCAAAGAAGTATTAATATGTATATTTTACTTTTTATGTTTCATATTATTTGGGGGTAATCACTTTTCAGGACGTTTCCTACATTTTTAGGGTTATCATTGAAAAATGTTATATTAAACATTAGGTTATTTTTTTATGTTTTCATTATTTTCTATTAAAAACACAAGAGGGAAATATTTTCCAACTGGAGACAAATAACGCAAAAGAAAAATATTACCAAATAATAAATAGTTCTTAATATTTGTTTTGTTTTTTTACGATTATTTTGGTTTTACTTATAGCTTTTATTTGTTCACGATTTTTTTACGATTTTTCCAACCTTTCAGAAATGTCTCTACACTTTTCAAATGCCATATTCCCCATGTCTGCATTGGCTTTTTTAGTTACTTTCATTATTATTATTGCTTTGACTGTTTAGGGTCATCACTGTATTAAAAATATATATACTGTATATCCACAAATCCCCATGCTTATCTTGTAACTTTAATTATTTTAGACTTTTCATGGATATACTCAAATTTTATGCAAGTATTGACGCACACATGTGCCATACCTACCCACGTCGTGTATGAAGCGCTCGATCTTGGACTGCATGCCCCAGTATCTGAACTCCACTTTGCAGAGCTTGTAGGCGCACATGACGGGACATTCACCGGGATCCTGGTTGATCTCCTCGATCCAGTCGTCCGACAGCGGGCCCCGTTTGGTTTTCAGCGACTGGTAGAGTTTGGGGTCTTCCTCCACCAGGTACTCATGAGGAGTGATGTAGTCCTTCACGATGTCTATGGGGTCTGCAACGGGGGAGGGGGGCAGAACAAATATATCATTAATCACGCCAGACCGCTAACCTGATGCAGATGCGAGCGGCAGGCGTGAGCAGCGCAGATGTCACAGCACCGGTCTGAAAAGGTGTGTGAGAGATTTATGTAACGACTCCCTGCGGTGAGTGTGTCTGCACATTTCTCCTGCAGCCCGGTGAAGTTTAGTATGCAGAGGCTGAACACAAAGTCTGCCTCATTCCGCCTCCCTCTGCATCACACCACTGTCTGGGTGTTCACCGCACATGCCAGCCAGAAGATCCGACTCCTGATGCTGCTCACAATTAAAACAGCGGCGAGTCTTCACAGCGGCGGCGGGCTTGTTCCCGTGCGAGTGACTCACCCACAGTCCTCTGTCTCTTTTCAGCAGAAGACATGTTGAAGACGTCCACTTGGTTTCCAGTATCTGGTTTGTAATACGTCTCAATGTCTATGGAGAACTTCTCTACAAAGGGACAGGTGTACCTGGGAAACAAAAAGAGCAATTCATACTTAGACGCATGGACATGCCTTTTTATTATTCTATTTTATTACATTTCTTTATTTAGTTTGTATCCCTCTGTTGTTGTTGTTCCCATAATTTGCTTTTGCTTTTGTGTGTCCTACATGTGTTTAGTTATTATTATTATGGTTATTTTATTATTATTATTATTATTATTATTATTATTATTATATTAAGTTAACAAGGAGCCAGTGTTTGTTCTCTGATTTATTTTTCATGTCTCCTGTGTGTCATTTTGTATTTGTTTTTTTACAGCTTGTATTTACTTTGTTTTATTATTAGTAGTAATTATTGTTATCAATTTGATCAAATGTATTAGTGAACAAAAGTAACAAGTGATATTTGTCCCTGAAGCAGTTTATGGGGGAAAAAGATTAAATACTTGAAGGAATACACCAAGCTGTGGTCTATTGTACAAATTCCCTCATCTGGAGGAGAGGATATAAAGAGTTGATTATTCAGCTGAAGTTGTTCCAATTAAAGAAAAGGCCCCATCAGCAATATCTAGTGAGTGTTACTTCATCCATTTATGAATCTAGAAGTCATAAAAGAAAACCATTAACAAAGTTATATTACTAAGAAGTTCAGTCTTTCTATTTTAAAATAGGGCAAGTTGCCTAAAATCACTGTATGTAATATTTCCATAAGTGTTAACAAAGGTTTTAGCCCAGGGATGATTTTAGTCCAAAGTCATAATTGTGTGTGTGTGTGTGTGTGTGTGTGTGTGTTTAATGACTCATCGTCCTCCTTCCTCACCGGGTCCGTGTGTATGGGTAGGCGTTCCAGGACTCCTCCTCCACGCGGAGGGCAGCTTGAGGCAGAATGGCACAGAACCAGGACGGGATGTGTTTGCCGATGTGGTAGACCTTGTGTGTGTACTGACCCGATCCTCCGGGTCCGTCCTCATACGGCTTGTTCTCCAGGATCTCCACCCCGCTGCCCTCGCCGCAGCTCTCCTCTCGGCTCTTTTTCTGCAACAACAATACAGAGGGAGGAGGAGATGAAGGAGGAGATGGAGGAAGAGATGGAGGAGGAGACGGAGGAGGAGATGGAGGCACTGCTTAGATTCATCAACAATGTTTGTCACACTCTTTCTGGAGGTTTGGTTTCATCCCAGAAATCAGAGGTTCCACCCGCTTCTAAAAAAAGAAAATGCTAGGATTTAATTTGTATTTATTTGGTTTATTTGACGATGATTAATGTTGTACATTACAGTACAAGAAGGAACAAATATTCATTGAGTAAGATTCTAAAAAATAGGCTTTATTGCCCAAATATGTGTCAATAGATAAAAGAATTTCACACAAGTCGTGAACAAATCTAATACATGATCTAATTTAATATATACATAAAAAGCAGTGGTGTATAGTAACACAGTAGAAATGCTTTGTTACTGTACTTAAGTAGGTTGTTTCGGATATCTGTACTTTACTTTCTATTTATATTTGTGTTTACTTTCACTTTTACTTCACTACATTTTGCAAAGAAAACTGGTACATAGCCCCTGAAACCTTTGTTAATTACTACAAAATAAAATCTCTATAAACAAAATACATATAAATAAAATGATATCTGTATCTATATCTATATAAATATATATAAAAAGCACAAATGACCAACAATACAATGAAAAAAAGAAGTCTATATACGAGTAAAGCTGATTGGATGGATGACATGTACATAATATATGCGTAAAGATGTCTATATACTGTGTATATAGCGCGTACAATGTATACAGCAACAGATATTCAAAAACTAATTAAGTAAAAAACACTATAATATTACAGTTCTTCATTGCAGCAGTGAATATTTTGGCACAAGAGGGTGGATCTGCATATGGAGATCAAAACAAGACGTGAAGTGTTTTTAACCTTTCCATAACACAAGTGTGAAGTGTGGTGATGAATTGATTAAACCGTGTGATTATCTGCTCAAACGTGAGCCGGCTAACGAGCTACAGTGACAGCTGAGGGACGCCGGTCCTGGTCGCACGAAAGGAGTTCCTCTTCTGCTCCTTCGACCTTTCGACGATACGTTGTACGCCCCGTGAGTAAAGCTCGACAATGAAGGGCGGAGCATCAGACGGAGCAACAGGCGGCCCATTGAAGATGAACAAAGCAACATTTGTTATCATTTCTCACACCGTTAAGAGGTATTTTCAGTCAAACTGCAGGAAAAGTGAGCGAATGCTCGAAGATTTCAACCTAATCCAGCCTAACATCCTCCCAACTTCCCTCCTTTCCTTGCTCTTCAAATCAACCCCCCGAGACCTTCACGCAGCGCTCCCGGCTCTCAGAGCTGGACAGATGATGCAGCAGAGGCAAAGCGATGAGCTGGAAAGAAGAAGAAATAAGCTGCCGCACGGCCTCTTTATTCCTCCCCGGCTCCCGTTGCCTCGTCTTCGTCTCTCCTCACCTTCTGCGCTAAATAATCTAAACTCGGTTAACTGTTTTGATTTTCACGGATGAGTTCAGGGCTTAAAGTAATCTATTTTAGGAGGTTGAATCTGAGGTTTTTCTCATCCCCGGCATGTGTCCTTCTCTAATAAAAGGCAGCAGATGGTTCGACCCGACAGATCCTGTAACACTGAGCTCTGTATTAAACCTGTTGCTTCACAGAGGGAGACGAGGATTACAGCATCCGTTTATAAACACATCTCCTTATGGAGCCTCTCCATACAGACGGGATCCGCCTGGGTCCACCGGCGTTTATATGGCTGGTATAATATACAAACCTCCTCCAGGATCGGATACAGGAGCCTCATTTGTTTACCTTAAAGTTCACGGCCAAGCGATCAACTGGCGGTGAAACAAGCCGTCAATTAATCAATTAATCCTTTTTTTTGATTTCATCAACCTTCTCTGCTTCCAGCTGCTTTTCTTTTTGTAAGTAAAAAAATGTTTCCGGGAAATGTGATTTTCTCAAATATGTCTTACAGGCTGTTTAATTATCCGTCATATTTCTAAAATAACCTTTGATATGTTTCAATTGATCCACTTTATGCAGCCTTTATTGCAAACTGGTGCCCAAAACATAAATGACTGAAGTAATTCAAAAATCTTTGCCACTAAACTTCAATCTTACC
Organism: Liparis tanakae; assembly: GCA_036178185.1. NCBI lineage: Eukaryota > Metazoa > Chordata > Actinopteri > Perciformes > Liparidae > Liparis > Liparis tanakae. The sequence continues at coordinate 14,105,654 of CM070090.1, read as the reverse complement.
GCTGACCAGAAGAAAGACGGTTGATATACTGTATATTCTGCCACGACACCGATGATTGAAAATCCGTTTCCTTCCTCTCATTGCGATGCGCTGCGGGGTCGAGTTATGGCACATCGCAAATACAAATCATCGCGATCGTTATTAACAGCGAGAGGGGTGCTCGGGGTCGAGAACGAGAGCTCAGATTGAACACGGAGACGCCTCTCCTGAAGACTTTAGGGAGGTGATATCAGTAATGAAGGTCAGGAGGCAAACAGCTGGAAAATCGTCGTAATCTAGCGGGTAATGTAATTTAGGCGAGGAAATAAGGGCCTTAAATTACCCTCCTCGTGTCTGCAGTACAGGAGGAAGAGGATCTGACTAGACGGCATTTCTCCAGGCACTTTAAGGTTTATGAATCTTTATGAAAAACAACAGATATTACATACAGGGTTCTTACACATTTTGACCAATGGATTTTCCACTTTTCCAGGACTTTAAACCAAATGTTCATGACCAAACTGAAATCTCGGTATAAACATGAAAACTGTAGAACATTTTGCGTATTGAGAGCGTACGATGGATTATATTTTGAGCGTTAATCTTTAAAAAATTAACAAACATTTGATTTTAACAAATTTCCATGACTTTTCCAAAACTCTTATGATTTAAGTTTTTTTCATGACTTTTCCAGACCTGGGAATGACCATTTTAAAATGCCATGACTTTTCCAGGTTTTCCATGACCGTAGGAACCCTGTAGATATGTGTTGTATGGATAGTTTAATGTTTTCTCTTACATACTTCTCCAACAGTCAGAGACAACAAGACTGAGAAGCTAAAGATGCAGTCAGCAGTTTTAATATATGTGGAATAAGACCTTCAACTCCCTCTGCGCTGCTTTATTCAAACACGACTGTCACGTTCGAACATCACTGGCAGCTTTTCTAAAAAAGCTCCCGAGGGTGCTGCGTCTGATGCTTAGGTGTCGGTGTTCTGCTGGAGCAAGAATAAACGTGTACAGCAGTTCTGTCGGGCTGGACTTGGATCTTATTGCTAATGTTGAAGACATTATTTAAAGAAACAATGGTCTTCATTACTTCTGAACAGCAATCCTTCCAATAGTTTCACTTAAAAACACGAGTAAGCAAATTCCTGTTCTAAACAGTGATGCCAATGCTTCTTCAACCTGTATTCTCTCTACTGTCCACCAGGGGGCGACTCCTCTGGTTGTATAGAAGTCTATATAAGATGACTCTACTTCTCTCTCGATTTATTCCCTCAGTAAACATTGGAAACATGAGTGTATGTTCTCCATCCATAGCTTCAAGCTACATGTACGCTCTCAGCTATAACGTTACTGCACACACACACTCGCATACACACACTCGCACACACACACACTCGCACACACACACTCGCAAAAGTTATGCACACAACCGGCTATTATTCCTTAAAAATGGGTTCACTATATATAAATCCGGGGCGCTGTCCGCGGTGCTGAAGTAGCTTCACGTCTCAGATGAGAACAGGAAGCTTCATGGAAAATATGCAGGTGAGGAAAGACTGAATATAAAGTAAGAACTCTTGATAAAACTTTAGTTTACAGGTCAGTGTTTTCTGAATTATCCCCCGAAAACATTTACTCATAGATTTCATGGAACAAACAATCTAATTACATGCAGAAATGTGTCAATAAACAAATGTAAAATTCAACATATATAAAGAACAACACTATCAATAAGAAATGAATTATGAAAACATATTTATTCCGGTTTCAATTAAGCTGTTCTTTCCTTTAATTTGTACCGTACACCATTAGTTATTTCCGGGAATCTTACGGGGCAATCATTTGGATATTGTTAAATGAAGAAAAGATGAGGAGATTTATCCAGTTTGAAACAAACAACAACAGTTTCAAGAGAAAGAAATCTGAGCGAAAAAGAGCGAATATTCAGAAAGCTAAAAGAAGATGAGAAGCGGACAGAAGGAGGAAAAACGAGAAGAAGCAGATGAAGAAAATCAAGATCCGTGTACAGTTTGAGAAGTGCGACCGGCTTTGTGCAGGCGCTCTGTGGAATCGTAATGGGCCCGGCTCTGCTGAGGGTCTCGGTTCTGAGCCGGCCCTGAATTATTTATGTGGCACCGCAAGGTTAGCATAAACCGGGGGTACGCGCGGCGCCCCTCCTCGGGCCGAGCGCAGCGCCGGAGGAGCCTCGTGCATCAAACGTTATCACCGGCCCGACGCGTCACACGCCACGCACATTAACCAGTCTGCCATTCTTCAAATGCTGTGCTCGGCCTTTCAAGTCATGCATCAAACTGGCAGAGCGGTGGCGAGAAACAAAACAAACAGATACGTTGTGAGAATCCACACACGAGATGTTGAGAGAAAATGATGGAGCGGTGTTGAAAAGCACCAGCAGAAAATATCTCTCCCTCTCAAAAGAAAACTGAGCGATCGTCTTTTCGTGTGCTATTTTACGAACCGTGAACACGTAGTGATGAAGGAGCATGTCGACGCGAGAGTGTGTTCGTGTTATTGTGTCCACCCCGTGTAGTGAGCGCGAGTGATGCGTACGACTCAAAGCGAATTTAGAGCGAGACGCAACGTTATCATGGTAACGCCGACCGCACCTGTCTGTCCACGTCTCCCTCGCTCCCTCTCGTTCCGCCCAAGTCACAAACAAATGATGCCATGCTGCAGCTGATGTCACCAGTTGCCATGGTAACCGGCACTCAGCTGTGACGCTGAGCCGGAGGAGGGGTCCAGTAGTGTGTGTGGTGTGTGTGTGTGATAAGGTGCATTATCAAAGCTGATATTTTGGTTGTTGGAGATTTATTTTGCACCCTTTTGTCCATGTATGTTTGGTTATATATTCTTCATATAGCTTTACAGTCCATTATATATTATTCTGTCTTACTGTAATGTATTATATTGATCTATTCTGAACACACATCTATTGCATCTGTTCGTGCAGGAGGAGAGACACCTCTTACTGAGGTTTCTTGACATTCTTTTCCAGTTCATTGGGAGTTTTTTCAAAGGTTTTTGAATTATTTTTAAAAACTACATATTAAAGCTATTGTTGGTATTAAAACAATGTTTTATTAATTACTGCACATGCTCAGTAACAAAGTCTAAAAAAACATACAAAGAAGTAGTCCAGTATTAAATGAAAATATAAACATAATAACGATCTCATTTTCTAGGTTATTTTGTATAGAGTTTATATATATATATATATATATATATATGTATATATATATACAAATAAATATATATATATATATAAATATATATATATACATAAATATATATATATATATATGTATATATATATACAAATATATATATATATATATATATATATTGAATCACACATACTTAAAGATTTTCTTGTCTTTTTTTATGGCTAAAAAGCAAATAATAAAATTAGTTAGTTTTTACTTTTCTGTATTTATTCGCTGAACAAAAATCCCTTCTTCCTCTCCATTTTTTCAGTGGGTGTTCTTACAGTACATGTGTGAGTGGATTTGCACCAAATTATTAAACGGAACACAATCCACAGGCATATGGTAGCACCATCTGCTCTGCAGAGCAACACTGGCCCTGTGGCTCTTTCGACCGTGTTCTCCTCCGCTCTCGTCCTGGTGCAGGAGGACACGACGACGCTTTAAACTCTCGACCTGCCCCCTCCCCTCCCCGACCTGCACGCACAGACCTGTAGCTGTTCTCTGCGGGGGGAGAGAACCCACTCACCTGGATCATGTAGAGCTGAGCAATGCGGTACTCCTCCACGCTCATCGGCATGGGGATGCGATACTCCTTGATCAGCATGGTGGTGCTGGAGTCGGGACCGGCCGCCAAGCCTTCGTGTGTCCGGAGTGTAAAGCGGGTCGACGCTCCTCTCGGTCGGCTCTGCTACCCGAGCAGCATGTTCAGACGGCGAGGACGGGAGTCATTCACGCCTGAGGAGACCAGAAGACAGACTTTCAGTTGGACGGACTTACGAGAAAAGGTTTAAGAATAGGTTGATTTGTTAGCTTCCAGCATTACTTACGAAGCAGAGGAGGAGTTAGCATGTTTATTTCAAGGATTACCCCCCCCCCCCCTCTCTCTGTCCCCCCTCGTACACAAGACAACATTTCCTGTGTGTGTGTGTGTGTCCTCTAGCCCTCCTACAGATATATTACAAGGTAATCCACTGACCTAGCATCATCCCTGAACTGAAATCCCACAGCAACCTAAATCCCAACTGTGTCGGCACACTGGAGAAGATTCAGCCACGTTGTGGTCAATGTTGCTTTTGAATGCAGGTATGTTAAGATATTAAATGTTCCCTTTTACTTTATGCGTCTACTGCAATACATTTTAGAGGGATCAATTGTGCTTTTCACTGCACTGTATTCTTTTGAGCGCTACGGTTTTTCATTCCCACGTTCGGTTGTTACTGAGCATCGTGGGTGTTCGTACCGCCTGACCGATGATAGTCCAGTAGTCTCTCTCTTTTAGCTCTGCTTTTGGTCTCCACCACCTCCTGAGAGAACGATCCGCCTCTTTGACTCCTTCTACACTGTCATTATAAAAATTAAAATTAGCTTCAAGTACTATTTTCTTTCAAATACATTTTATAAATGTTTTACGGATCTGCCTATTGGATTCAAAACAGACTTCCTAAAATCGATTTTCCTTTTCTATAATTTATTTGCTGCTATTATTTCTTGTTTCAAGCCAGACACATATTTATAAAACATCTTGACGTAAGAGGTGATAGGTGAATGTATATTTCATATCTTTACTGCATTATTGCATTTTGTTTTACTCGGTTTAATAAAATTATGTTTTTTAGGACTCAATCATAAAGACAACATATCAAGAAAACACAAACAAAGAAACTATATTCTGCACTTTAAGTACTTTTGACACTTTGCTGATATTACTTGTGTATTTTTAATTGAATTGAAATATTAAATGCATGACATTTACTCGTGCCAGAGTATTTTTTAGTGTATAGAATATTCATACTGTGTTATTCTTCTGATCTGTGTGTCCATAAAAACTTCCGACTTCCGACATCCATCCCAACAGAAGTGAAGGTGTGATCCGTCACAGACTAACAAGCAGACACACAGACGGGTTCAGAAGAGTCACATGACAAAGGCTCCTTAATCTGGGATTTAAGAAGTAGGACTGTCAATCTGATGCTGTTGACACGAGAGACAAAAGGGGAGGAGCCGACGTGTCGACTGAGTGTGTGTGTGTGTGTGTGTGTGTGTGTGTGTGCAGTTTGCGTCCCACCGTGTGTCCATCTGTGCGCATGATTAGGTTACGCATGTTTGGTCGGTTCTGCAGCGGATGAACCGGAGAGGTCAGGAAGTACAGTATGAGAGTAGCCTGCAGGTTTCTCCTGCCAACGACACGCTTCATTAGCTTTTTAATATGTTTTTTTTAAATGTTTAATTTCAGCTGCTCTGGGTTCTGAGGATTGGACCAATTCAGATATTCAAAAACATCACACTCATAAATCATGTGGCATTTGTAACTCTGCTCACGTTTCTTGCATTACTTCATTAAAGTATGTCTATGTGTGTATTAGTCTGGTTTAGTGGAAAACCCAGAATTAAAATATGAATGACTAGAACGGGCACTCGGTAGATAGCAGATACCTTCACCTCAGCAACTTTTTTTGGTACCTTTTCATGACCTTGACCTTTGACCCGATCGATCCCAAAATCTAAGCAAATGGTTCCTGGATAATAACCAATCATCCCACCACATTTCATGACATTCGGTTTAACACTTTTTGAGTTATGCGAATAACAAGCATACAAATAAATAAATAAATAAATACACAGCGATCAAAACATAACCTTCCGCATTCTCGAATGTGACGTTAATAATTCAAATGCAAAATATCTCAAGAGCATCGTTAAACACGTTATCATGTAAAAGGTTATTCGGCCTCAGGTTCGAGGTAGAATCTACCATCAAGAATCAAGAATAATCATCGAGACCTCCAAATCCCAGCGAGGCTCTTTGATCCACGATGCACTTCTTTAAACAATAGCTACAGATAATGAAGCGTCAGCGCCGCCAGTGGAGATTCAAATCCCGTAACGTACGACCTTATTTGCCGAGCTGCGGCTGGTTTGTGCTCCGATATAATTACAGCGGGGGAAAAACACGGAGCGGCATTTCTCACTGAATCCTGTGAAGAACGAGTCCTTGACCGACAAAAGAAACGCTATTTATAGAGACGCCGTGATCCCCATAAATCAGAATGTGAGACGGAGACAGACGAGGGCTGACACACACACACACACACACAGATAGACGGAGCCGTGCCAGAAGATCCGGCCTTTTTTTTGTGTCTCCGTCAGCTCCGTGAGCTGTGAGTCAGCACATCGGACGGGCGAGAAAAAGATTAAACATTAACCAGAGGATAGAGGAAGAGGAGGTCATGAGGATGGAGGGCTGCAGAAGGTACTAGAAATGTCTCTGTTTGGGATCACGGTAAAATAAAGACTGCGGGTCGAACAAAACTTAGACTCCTGTGGGTCGAGAAACTAATTGGAAAGTAAATCAATAGTGACATCGATCGTTAGTTGCCGGCGCTGCGCTAGATACAAAGGTCTGGCCAGAGCGGCAACTCTTGCCCCTTTTCACCTCACTGTTTCCATGTCTTCACGACCCTCAACAGTAATGATCTGGTTCACTTACAACTGAGCTGAAAGAGAATCAAATCCATAAAAGGTGAACACAAACGTGAAAAATCAAAGAATGATACTCTTTCGTTTTAATTTCGTTTTCAGAATCCGTTTGCTCGTTTCAGTTTAGTTTTGCTTTTTCGTTTAAGTGTTTACATATATTTAGTTTTAGTTTCGTGGTATAATGTCTCAGACGTATGTAACTACATATAAACAGAAACACAAATGTCCTTGAACCCAAGGGGACATCTTCAAATTACTTGTTTTGTGAAACCAATGTCATCTTTAAAGAAAATCCATAACTAATATTTACTTTATGTGGCCACATTTATTTATGCCCTTCAACATTTGATCACAAAAATGGCTTCAAAATGAATAAGCAACAAAAATGAGACGATCAAAATAAAGAACCTTGATTATAGCTCAGCACAATTTCTCCATTTGGTCACTTAATGATATCCAGTGTAACATTAGCGTGTGTGTATTTCAGTATATATCAGTAACAACATAAGCCACGATAAGCTTCCCTTCAGTTCTCATTTTAATCCACTGAAAGTAGAACATTAAAAATAATGGCAGAAAACCACATACTAAAATTTAATTTGTCAACATGTGACGTAATGCTTTTTATCTCCTTTCGTAACTCTTCCTGAATGTGGCTCTGTTCCCTCTCAGCACCTCGGGAATGATCAGCGATGCAACAAAACTAAACAAAGTTCCCTTGGGTTTTTTGGCCTATTTCCCACAATGCAACCAAACTGCAGCATGTGGGAAATGAGCAGCGTGTCCCCCGGTCCACTCCAATCCATACGTCTGACGAAGTTCGCGCCTCGCACTCCGGCATTAGCAATAACACATGCGAGCCGATCGTACAGGAAGATCGGCCTCTGTGGAAAACCGCTCAAAATTGCCCCGCCGCCGCTGTGGAAACATTTCCAACGAAATCCAACAGGAGATTGTCTTCTTGCAGCCGCTGGGAAATTTCAAAGAACCCTGCAGTCCGCTGGTTAAATTTAACAGGGCCTCCTAATTGAGCTCAAAGTCGAAAATCGCAGTCCGCTGAGATAGTAAACGTCTCATCTGCCCCACTAAGAGGGCGACTGGCTGCCAGCTTCCCCCCCAAATCACGGTCCTGTGTGACGGCACGCTGAGAAAGCCTTCGGCTAAATTGCACCGAATTTGACAAAGAGGCATTCGACTCGGACGACAACAGCTCTGCTCCATTAAACACGGCACCGCCTGCCAGCAGCTCCTTCCCAGAGGGCCACTTGCTGCTCCAACGACTCCCTAAAAAAAAAAAAAACGCACCCCAGTTCAGACTGAACTCAAAAGCCTGCGTCTTACCGGAGAGAAGCGCACTGTGGACGTCTCCGGCTGAATGTTGAGAGGCCACTCGTCTCCGGAGCTGCAGGTGTACCGACCGGCTGTCCTCTGCAAGCTGCTCTGCAGCTACGAAGATCACAGTGTCTAAAGCACCACCTGTAACAGTGCACAGGACTACTTTACAGCCCCAGCTGAGGAGGCAGGTCAACTCCTCACCCCCTTAAAGCTGCAATAACAGATGATGTTTGACCACATGGGGGCAGTGGAAACAAGCTGGAAACTCAACACTGAGCGACGCTAAGCAACCACAAAGTTAGTACTGGTTCTTTCTGAGAAATCAACAGGCGGGTTGACCTGTAACGTGAGCATCGGACGACCACGTTGCGTGGAAACTCGCTCATATCGTTAAATGTTGTTTCATGTTTCCTTGTGAAAATCAAAGTTCAATCTGTTCAAATCGATATCAACATGACGAGGACAGAGGATGGGGATTTCAAACATATACACAGCATATGAAACATATGTAAATGTCGCTCATTAACATGACATTCACGAGCGTGTTTAGGAGCGAGAAGCCGATGCGCGGCGGCGTTCTTACACATCACAGCGTGACGCGCCAGGATGCGTCTGATTTGATTCTTTAGCAGTTAGTAGAGTCGTGCTGCGCTAACGAGATCCCCCCCCCCGAAAAGATTTCGTCTCTGCTTTTAATAATACTAAAAACAAGCACACGCTCACTCAGATTTTCAAAACACGTACACAACATTCTTCACATCCGAGAGAAAAAAACGCCAGCTTGCAGAATGAATCAGGCGACGCGTCGCTCGCACACGGGCGGGTCGAGTACGACGAACACGCCGAGAGCGACGCGTGCGTGCGTTTCTGGTTGCGTTCCTCAAAATCTCATCCAAATGGACTGGAGAACGTGATCCAGCAGCAGCTTCGGTCAAACGGCAACACATATTTACAATCAACGATTGCAGAAGATCCTCAGATTCAGACATGAAGTTAACGTCTCCCTTGTGCCTCCTGATTGATTTATCTTCCTCTCATCAGCACCCACGACCCAGAGATGGAGAAACTCGGTTACCGTGCGGCGCAGCCCATCACAACCACCTAACGTGACCATTGAACATGTGTCGCTTCACTGCAACAACACATTTCATCCCTCTAATCCTGACAAATAAATGCCACACAGTAAGTCCACCGCTTATCTCGCGCATGTATTTATATATTTCCCCCCTCTTGCAGGAAAATGTACAAAACCGTCAATAGTACTTTAGACTGCAGCCACCTGCTACACCTCCTCTTCTACGCCGGTCTGGATTTGTGTGAGCCAAAGTCCAACAGGCAGGCATCCATGTTGCAATTCTCTAATTTACCTGTGTTTCCATAACAGCAAAACTGCTGCGGTTGTGTAAACGTGCCGGTGATGGGAAGCAGTTTGCCTCGCGGAGACACCTAAGCGTCGCCACCCAGCTGATCCATTCAGGTCTCAGGGGCGACCGGCAGCCCCGGCATCCTTCCACCCCATCTCTGCACTCCGCTCCTTCCTCTGCCGTTCTGCTGTCGGCCAATCCGCAGCCGGCTGGTCATAACCCCCCCCCCCCCCCCCCCCCCCATCGGGAAGGAGCTTCGGTTTTATAAACCCTTACTTTGAAATGAGAGACGGGATCGATTCTCTCCTCCTCCTCCTCCTCCTCTTCTTCTTCTTTCCCCGTCCTCCTCTGTACTGTTTATGCCCCCTCTGTCTCCACCTCCTCAGGACTGAGGGAGCTCTGTTACCATGGAGACGCATGAGGCTGAAGCCCGATTGGCGGAGGTTATTGTGATGCAGCGAGTCGCGGTGCGGCCCATCGAATTGATTGCCTTTTCGGTGCACATCATTCTTCAACGCTGAGGCCAGAATCACTTCTCCACCAACGGTTTACCCTCATCAAGTTAGTGTCAATAAGGAGGGAGAGAATAAGGGTAACTTTGTACATGTTTACAATTATTGTGAATATTATTCTCTTTCACAATTTCCCAAACACAGAACAACATTTATCAATAATATTATGAATCTGTGTTCATAATAGAAACCTAAACATCTATAAACGTTATAACAAATTGTTACATTTCAGAACCTTAAATTTGAGAAATATTGTAGTTTTTGCTAAATAAATTTGGTGAACTAATTGATTCATTGATAAATTGGGAAGCTTTGATCAAGAATGCCTTTAAAATACTTTATATACAGTAACTCAGTGAAACAATGACGTGATTATTTTATAAAGCGATACCAAAGAAAAACAAATATACTGCGTGAGCTGTTCCCCTTTCTCTCCGCCCCCGGAGGCAGATCTGCTGCTCCGATTGGTGATCCGTCTATTTGCATGGCGTCGTGACCATCCCTTCTTCCCTGCTGTGTCCCTTTCTCACCTGTCGGATTTGAATGAGCCAGCCGTGTGGTGCGAACAAAGCTCTTTTCTTTCGACCTTCCACTCAGCGAATGACCGGAACGGAGCGCTTTGCATAGTGTAGTCACCTCAGCGGCTCCGATCTACGCTCACTACGGCGTGGACGCCGCAGCCGCCTTCCTACACTCACATCACTTCAGGTGGCTTAACTACACTGGCTATCTAGTCACGTTAAAACAGGTTTTACTTTGGTTCTGGGCTTGTAAAGCTTTTAGTTTTAGTATGAAAATAAAAGTATATCTTTTACAAAATACGCCTTTTCACTTTGTTGTCGACACAGAAAATGCAAAATACACGCATATAATATTATATGTCTAGGCTTTTATCAGGGTTCTTACACATTTTGACTAGTGGATTTCCAGGATTTTTCCAGGACTTTAAACCAAATGTCCAACTGAAGAACATGTTGCATATAGCGTATGCCGGCTTATATTTTGAGCGTCTTTCTTTAAAAAAACATATTAATTATTTCAAACTCGGCGTAAATGAACATGTGATTATAACAAATTTCCATGATTTTTCCAAAACTTTTATGATTTAAGACTTTTCCAGGCCTGGAAATGACCTTTTTAAAATTCCATGACTTTTCCAGGTTTTCCATGACCGTCCGAACCCTGTTTAATGTATTTTACTGGTCTGAGCTGCCGCCGCTGAGGTTAAAAGGAGTGATCTAGTTTGCCGTCTTGGTCCGGCCTCCATGTTGTTTCAAAAAGAATTAGTTAATATTCCTGGTGCGAAAGCTCAGAAATCTCGCCCTGATCCTCGCCTGTTGTTGTGGTATTTCCTTGTGAAAGTTTTCATTATAAAAACAATGGCGCGGATGACCCGAGCGAGGCGTTTCCATGTTTTTTGCGCTGCCGCGGTCTCACACGCGGTCCCTTTAACGGATATGAGAGCGCTGTTGATCTCGCCGAACTCTCGTCAAGAAAGAGAAGAAGTGCATTTCGCAAAATGTCAAACAATTATGAAAAAAGCTTTAACCCTCCGGTTACCTTTGGGGTCAATTTGACGCCATTTGATGTTTGAAGTCTCAACATATATGATTGACATCATGTTTTCATGTTTTTTGCTTTATATTTCACAACTTTTCCTTATTAAGGACGACAACTGGGTAAACATAAAATGAACATGATTACATGTTTTTAATGTCCTGAACACACTCGTGCACATCGGTGTTCTTTGGTGTCAATTTGACCCCCAGGCTGAAATATCAACATTTTATTGACCTATTTCATAGGTTTGGGTTGTTGTGGATGATATTGAGGTAACTATAACATTTTTTAAACTTCCAAAAGGTTTTGGGCCCTAACATAACCAGCAAACCACAGATAGTTCACACATGACGCGGGGGAGGGGCAAACGTGTACAAGTTTACACAGCAGCCTTCTACACACTGTTTGATTTAAGGCCTATTTAGGTATCAACAAACACACATTAGGTACCTGACACTTAAACATGGGAACTAATTGGAATTAGAAAAAAAATGTCTTAAGGGTCCAATTGACCTCAAGGGTAAAAGATGTTAGTTTATTTGCAGGTAGCAGGAGGGTTATAAAGTCAGATGCGTTGCTCTGTAACAGTGAAGGAGCACGAGAGGCGGAATCCGGAGCTATTTTCTTTGAACGAGAGCCGATGTGCGCCGAGTGAGCGCCGCGAGCGTAGGATGGACTCTGTGAATCACGCGCCTGCCTTATAAACGTCTCCTTGATTACATCTAGCCGACGCATCTAGGGGGGTTGAGGTTTAAAAATATCCCACCTGCAGCCAGGCGTGTGTTCTCCGGGGGCTCAGAGCTTCGCCTTTGAGGACATTTTGGAACGCCTTCTGCGGCGCGAGACTCGCGGGTCCGCGTCAGAGAGTCGACCTGAAGACGTTCACGACGACGGGTCACAAAAATTGAACTTGCACCGAGACTAAACGTTCCCCAACGAAACGCGAGGCCGAAAGCGGGGATGACATTTTTCGGAGCGGCGTCCTCCTCAGAGTCGGCCGCTGGTTTTTATCCGCGAGCTGCAGGGAGCGTACGTCCTCAGAATGAAGTGACTCGCTGACGGGTACCCCGCCCCGACACACACACACACACACACACACACACACACACACACACACACACACACACACGCACTTTATCTGAGCATCAGCAGAACACACCTTAACATAATCAACCTCTGCACATCTGCTGCTATTACAGCTGTTAATGTGTGATCCTGACAAACACATCTTTCCACACCAGACGCTCCTGTTACTCATCCCGTTCAGATCAAACACAGAGCGGGGTTACAGGTGTACGGAGCGCCGAGTCCCGTGATGTTCCTGATGGGACGTCACGCTGCTGCTGCTGCTGCTGCTGCATGTGATTGTGTTCCAGGTTTCTATTTCACTGCCACACACTGAGTGGTGAGGTTACAGAGTCTGGAAAGGTGCATTTATGTACTTCATGTAAAATCAAGGTTGAGTTTGTCCATATTATGCTATTTTGTACTTCTTTCTTTTTTTGGGGAAATAGTGTATTAAAAGAATCTAATGGCATACTTATACATTACAACGTATTGTTTAGGATGAAAGCAGTTTGGCTTGTAAAAAAGGAGTATCTAGTCGGGTGCCTGAACACTTTCAAACCCTAAATGGTGAAATTATTCAATGTTTCTAAATTGAGAACAAAAATAAATGCAAATTTGTGGAGCCGAATTTCTTTCTCACGTCATTAAACCTTTAAATGTAAAAAAGGCACCAAACTGGATTATTTTGACTGACTTGTGACCCTTTGAAGCAGCCTGCCTCCTGGGTTGAGCACCCCTGGTACTTGTCTTCAAGTATCTGAATACTTCCTCCCCCGACCGATAAGCCCACAGAATTTGTTTCGTTTATCCGAACGACAGATATGAGATGCTGTCACTGACCTGCGGTCCATCTCCAGCGACGGTTTCCTTCCACTCCTCCTTCCTGTGAACGAGAAGCAGCCGAGATGAGACTCAGTGATATCCCGCTAATGTCAATTTAACGAGGCGCGCACAGTAACACAAATGCAGAGCTCAACGACTAACTCTGTGTTGTCAAAAAGGTCACACTCACGCTGCGTGGAAAACAGAAGTCCTGTTTCGCAAAACAATTTCCTTCCTCAATCCAGTTTCAGATGCACAGGAACTGCAAGCGGACTGGAATACGACAGAGCCCGGCACATCAGGAGAACTACCGCCTCGCTTAAGAATCTCTTTCCCCCCGCGAACGGACGCCAAACATGTTCCCCCGCGGCTCGCGTGTTCATCTGACGCTGTCAAAGCATCACAACACAGAAAAGAGGCGTCGGCAGCGGATGAGAGCGAACGCGGCCGTGACGTGACGGCCGGGTGATGCGAGAGGACGAGCTATTTTTAGCTCAGGGCGGCGGTGGCGGTGGAGGTGGAGGGGGAGGCAGAGAGCAGCGTGATGGTGGCGGGGTTAGTTGTGATGCTTCTCCAATCGCTCTGCTTTCCCTGCGTTCGGGTAAATGGCGGCGATGCATCACTGTCTGAGGGGAGGTGGGGGGGGGGGGGGGGGCTAATTGCCTCTCACGCCGTTCATCTGGACCTTCGGTTCCTCTGTGCATCTGTAATGTTTTCGAGCTTCTTTTAGGTAATCCAAAAACACAAAATTCTTCTTTTCTAAGCTGAGATTTAAAGTCACCAGCAGCAACAGCTTTAAAAAAAAAATATATATATATATATATATATTTTTATATATATATTTTGATATATATATATATATATATTTATATATTATATATTGTCTCAAACAACTTGCTTTGTATTATCCTTGGTTTGTGTGAATGTTTAAACGACTACTCTCCAACCAAATCCCAAGGTATTTCATACGATTGGACAAATGAAGCGCTCTCATTAAGCGTTCGGATGGCAGGGAGATGCAAACTGGAATAAACTGAAACAAATGAATGCATTTATTTGGTCTTAAAAGCATTTGGTCCAGGCTTATCGTCAGAGGATCGTCAGAGACGGATTGTGATCTTCAAACAGATAAAAAGGAAGAGGCGTCAAATGCAGACAAGACTGTGTCATCTGCTTAAATGTCATATTTAAGAACATGCATGCACCCTGTGCACCCTGACAAGCAATGGGTGATGCGGCCCTTTTTGATTGGAGTTGATATTGAGTTTTAGTGGTGTGTATCATTTCCAAATGAATGTGCAACCAAACCAATTTGCTCTGTTGGCGATCTTAACGACACGTCATAAATGATAAGAGCTGTGCAGGTGAACCACCTGCTGCTGGATCACATCCTGTGTTCACAAGCACAAAGCCATGCCCCGAAAGAGGAAATCATTTCCTGAAGAGCTCGCTGACTGTCGCGGCTGCGGCGACACATTTAACACTTGACACGTCTCCTCCCGACTCTTTGGGAAAAAAGAAAATAGCGAACCATTCCTTGAAATCCCCCCCGCGAGGCGTTTCAAGAGAGGGAAGCAGCCGGCAGTCGAGATCAGAGAAGCAGCCTCCGCGCCCGCCGCCTCTTCCAACGACTCTCCATTAACTTTACCAGCGCATCATTTCTTCCCCGCTTATAGTCCCGCCTCCACCTTCATGAACGGAGGCCAGGGGAGGAAACGCAGTGACGAGAAAATGAGAAGGCTGGGTTTAAATTTGAGACGTGACACACGGATACCAAGAGGGTCAGCAGGTGGTGGAAGACAGAAGAGTACGGAGGAGTGAGGGGGTTGATGATAATAACACAGAGTCGGACACAGTAGGAAAGCAGAGGAAGACAGCTGGGAAGATTGAAGGCTCAATACTAAAAAGGAGGGGAAGTTCCGCTCTTCGGGCCAATACCATTACCGCTTGGCCCGGCTCCAGGCCTCCGAGGCCGGCTGATATACAGCCGGCGTGACGCGGGGGACGCGGCACGCGCTCTCCGGCTGCAGCGACACCCGGTCCACTTTCATTTGTCACAGAGATTAAGCGTCTATTAAGACTACAGATGCGTGCTCTGGATTACCCACATCCGTGACGTCACGACTATAAGCGAGTGGCTTTCTGTCGAGACGAGATGTACCGCAACGCAGATGTTACAGGACAGCTGCAGGCTGGGGCGGCCCGAAATATAATCAATTTTACAAAAGATTGGCACAGACGTTCATCGTACCCACAGGACGAATCCCACGGACTTTATCTATCCCCGACATTTCAGCAGCTGCTTGATATTTGCAGCTTCAAATGAAACATCCCAACAAACAAACAGGATCAATTGTGGTAACTTTGCATCGAGCACTATCATATTTATTTGTCCGATGGTTCACGACTAAATTCCCGCAAAACTAATGACATTTCCATCAGCCTAACTGCACTTTGAACTATTTTGTTGTAGTTCTTCATGCAAAGATTGCAGATAATTCTATTTTCAGCGTCTCAAATATGGAGATGTCCCGCTTCTCTCGTTTTATATTATTTTAAGGTGAACATTTTGGTTTTGGACTGACAAATTACGACATAAGAAGACCTCACCTTGGACTTTGAGAATCCAGGATGAAGGTTTTCTAGGTCGATTAATCTCGAAAACAATCTGCAGATGAATCGATTCCCCCGAGGAAACCGAAGCGCGGAGATAACTTTTAACTAACAGAGTGACGCTCGAGGCGTCGGGTCAGCAGGTGGCTCCTCCTCATCCATGCCACTCAACATGCGTGTGCGTGTGAATATTTGATGGGGACACAACGCCTCGCTGGACCTGAACAAAGCCCAGGGATTGTTAATTAGAGCGAGTGCTCGAGCACGCCGCACGAGCGCCGCAAACGTGGCCAAACGTGGCCGCTTCGGATTCTCGGAACAATCCACACCGGAGCAACTGGGGACATCTTGTAGGTGTGGATCTATATTTAAAAGGTGTGGATCTATATTTAAAAGGTTCTCGCGAGGGCCCCAGCTGAGCGGCCGGCGTAAACCCCGACAATGTGAGTCTATATACAGCTTGTTCTGTATGCATGACGTGGGAGACATTCGAAGAAAGTCAAAAATAGTAATGCCAAATGATCACAACACAAGTGGAAGTCGTTCAAAGTTTGAAGTAAATTAATGTTTTTCTAGCTTCTTTGAGCTTTAAATACTTCAATAAATAACAAATTGCTACACGAGAATTATGAAAAATTAAACTTGATTATAGGGAAATACTTGAAACACTTTAAAAGGACAAATTCTTGAAAGAAGTGTGACGCTGTTAAAAGAACGGATTATTTTTCTTACGTAATTAAGAGTTTTAGTGGAAAACAATACGATTTTTCTCACTAATCTGAGGAAAGATATGCTTGTTATTATCACAAAATCTGATTTCATTGAAAAACGATAAAAAAATATATATAAATATATATAAAATAGATGAATATCAAAATAGATTAAAAAATGTATGAGGATCAAATGTGCAAAATATGGACTGAAGAGGAGTGTGCAGATGTAGAGCAAAAATGTGCGATAAGATTTGCATTCATGTGACACAACAAGTTTAACAAGTATGGTGGATCATTTATATCACCGATTATTTGATGTCATTTATCTCAGAATGCCTCACGAGCTCCGGTTATCATTTTCATTATCGGTGAAGGTCTCTTTCCACCTTATGGTATGACTGCCTCGAGAGACGCAGCGCGTATGCGCCTGCATATGAAGCAGAGCGAGGTGGAGAAAGTGACAGACGGGGGGGGGGGGGGGGGGTGCTCGTCGGTCTATTTGTAGCGCAGTGTTTCTCTCCGACAGGCCACGGCGGCGGGAAGGGGGTCGGGAGCGCCGGGCGAAGGCGGACAGTCGGGACGACACTCGTTGTTCATTCACATCCGAGCGCGACGCCACGGAGCGCCTCCAGCCTCCCACCGCTCAGGGCTGGCTGCGAAGCCGTGATCAGTGGGCTGGAATCCCTCTGTTTACCCTGCTAAAAATAGATTTCACACACTGCGATGACGTGGCATCTCGTGACAAGACCCCCCTCCTCCTCTCCTCTCCTCTCCTCTCCTCTCCTCCACACCACCACCCTCCTCCCTCCCTCCCCTCCCTCCCTCTTACCCAGACCGCACCACCAAGCGAGTCATGCCGTTATCGGTATGCAGCGCTCGCCCCGGCTGCACGCCGCCTCTCCTCACAACCCAGTCGGACGTGCATTCGCAGAAAAGAATCGGACGTTTCCCATGAGCTGGGAAAAGGGGAATTTTAAGGAGTGAGATGAAAGAAAAGGATGGCCGGATGGGTAAAAAGAGAGCGAGAGGGGAGGAAAGGGAGAAGGAGCAACTGAAGGAGGGGGCAGCAATCAATACCATGACTCATTCTTTCTGTGGCGGCCACTTCCTAACAGCATTCATTAAAGCAAACCTAATCATTTTGGCCCGATAATCAGATCCTGTGAGGCTGCATCTTCTTTCACTCCAAACCACACACATTAAAATCGTGCACACTG
Organism: Liparis tanakae; assembly: GCA_036178185.1. Classification (NCBI taxonomy): domain Eukaryota; kingdom Metazoa; phylum Chordata; class Actinopteri; order Perciformes; family Liparidae; genus Liparis; species Liparis tanakae. Next base: position 14,087,758 of record CM070090.1, on the reverse strand, counting down.
AACTTGAAATGGGAGGAAAGAGGACCGCTACATTACGCAGTGGATCTGATGGTTGTGGTGATTGTGAAGCTGCGATAGACTTAACTTCAAATAGCAAATTAAGATTTGTTTTGTCCACGATGGCAGCTCGGTTCAGTGGAAAGGTCGCAGGATGCAGAATAATGACTGTGGTGATCCCCTGGTGATCCAGCACAACCAGGAGTATGGCCATGTGACCATATGAGACCAACCGTATGATCCCTAGAGATCATAAGGTTGATCTTATTGCTTAATAACAAATAAGTACATTTGTTGTTCGGCGGCGACCTCTCATCGCTGTGGTTGTGATGACGGGAGGAAAGGAGTAGAAGTTACGGATAGGTCGGACGAACGCAGAACTTTCAGGAGGCCGCTCGCTATTCACTGTAGAAACCGTAAAAGGTGCGTTCACACCACAGGCGAAGCAAATTTTTGCGTCGCCCAAAACGCGTGTTTACTCGCTCGGCCATTCGCCGTGTTCTCGCCATGAGCGTCGAGACGCCACCCGTAGGCTCACTCAGCTCGGTCACTTTCACCGATGAAGTCACTGTTACGTCTGGAAGACTTCCGCCTCCAGCGCTACGAGAGCGGAACTCAAGAGCCGATTGGCTCGAGTTGCGAGACGACCGCCTAAAAGTTGAAATATTTAAACTCGGGGTGAAAATTGCGCCGCTGTAAACGCGTCGCCCACATCGCGTGGAATGTTTTAATACAAAACGAGAACACGACATAGAATCAACCAAGATTAAAACTGCGATCGCATATGTTGTTCAGTTGTGAGAACATTTCGGCTACGAATGTTCATCTCGTCCCAAAACTCAAGGTGATGTTTTTTTGATTAGTTATCGTGCCTTAAGATATTTACTGAGCAAAGGGTAAACAACCAAAACAAAGGCAGCAAAATCCTCAGGTTTGAGAAACAATCTAAATATTAAATACACTGTCATGGAGATGTTGAGGCTCCATAACTTTTAATCCCCCTGACTTTTCATGTAGAGCCATCATATGGGCAATATTTTAATTTGTCTTATACGACTATTAGCAGCCTCAGCCTTACTTGGCTTTACTGCTAATCGATGTTGAATGAAATTCCCCCAAAACAGTCAACGCATATATTTTGTTATATCTACAGTTCGATTAATACATTTTATTTGCTTTACTTTACCACAGCCAGGTGTCAGCCCTGAATATTTAAAGTGATTCGATGCTAGGCGGCCTGAAAAACTCTCCAGGTTTAAAGTGTTCTTCCTAGAAAGTTTTGGCTCCGCTGCAGCATCCGTCTGAATAAGTTACAAGCTCGCTGAGAATCTCACGTGCAGCAGCATTTCTTCAGTGTTTTCAACCTTCAGTGTCTAAGAATAGCCCCCCGCTCGGTGGAAGTCTGCATTGTTAGCAGTATGTGCAGGTCAGGACATTTGTAGCAAGGACAGGTCAAGTTTTTGCACACAGGGTAAACAAGTCAAAGATATCTTTCAACGGTTGTGCTTTAAAAAAATAAACAAAAAGAGGACGAGAAAACCCGGAGAAGGGAGAAGACAAACAGTTGTACTTCCAGTAATCATAATAAATAATAAAAGACAGTTGCAAGGGGGGGGGGGTATTGTTATAGCTAAAACAATAATGAATGTATTATTCAATCATCAGATAATGAATCTATTTTGATGAGGCCTTTATTTTTATTTTTATTTAGAAAAAATGTCAATGTTATTCATTTATTCTTGTTTACAGCTTCTCAAATGTGAACATTTGCTCTGGTTTTGTGTCCTCTATGTTATCAATTGAATATATTCACAAACAAGCAAACTGAATATGTCATTTAGGGTTTTGTGATTATAGGTTATGCAAATATTTTCAAATAATGAGTCATTATTAGCCATTAAAGCAGGAAGCCGTTAACATAGGTTATTAATCTCGTTGGATTGATACTTTGTGGAGGAATCCAGTGACAACGTCTAGTTATTAATTATTGTGAATTATGGCACATTATGTTATTACTGAATGCTGGACAGGGTACATAAATAGTGCGCAGAAATTAATCCAGCCATGCCCATTGATTTACAGCCATTTAATGCACACTCATACTTTGTGCAATATATTTTGATGTGAAACATGCAGAAATAGCCTATTGTGTATCATCGGAGAACATGTAAATGATTTGGTGTGAGCTTCATGCAACCTATGATTTCACTACCAGAGGGTGATATACGAGACTCAATATCTGCACAGCACACAAACACACAATTATTATCTTCGAACAACCAGAATCAGATACATAGATAATATTGATCACCTGTTCTGGTAAATAAATCAAAATTTAAAAAAACGCTACGATGATGGATGCCACGAGCACTGCAGCTCATTCAAACACTGCCATGAAATAATAACGGTGGGAATTAATGAGCGTTTGCATCGTGTCGATTATTAATTAATGAGAAATCTGGGGAGATAATTTGTGTTATGTGGTAAACAACAAATCCATCATCGACGACTCACCTGCAGCTCTGAGTTTTATCTGCAGTCCCGCTTTATCTCCATAGAAAGGCTGAATGCAACACCGCCGTCAACGAGAGACGCATCCCCCCCGCACGGAGCAGTCATTCCCCGGCGTGTCGGCCTAGTCTGCCCCGCTGTTGTGGACGGAGCTCGTCACTCCTCCCTCCATCATCCAAAAAGGAAACGCCGCTGTCCGGTCCCGTTGGTTCAGCTTCGCTGTGCTGCTGGTGGCCGATGATATATCCAGGTTACCGGTTATATCAGAAGCCCGGACGTCCCTCTGGCGGACACCGGAGGAAGAAAGCGCCACCTAGCGGTCAACAGGTGTCTTCAGAAAAATACTCTTTAATTAAACGGTTACTATTATTACGGTGAAAAAACGACATGTATCAAGTAAATACCTCAATTCAAAAGTAAAAGTACCAAAAGTACGTTATAATATTTCCAGTTATGTATTTCTCATAAATACATATATATTAAATGACGGTTGTGGTTTAATCCCCTTAATTTAGCAAGCTAACGCTGTCCTTTAATACATATGTCCTATATTTAAATTAACCATTTAAAAAGGTTTGTTCGGACTTTAGCTAGTAACGTTATTTTAACCGTTGGACCGTTTCTGTACGTCCGATTGAACTCACCTAAAATAAAATATCCTCACCTTTTTCTCAATAATATATAATTGCTTAACTCGCCAGAAATAAAATGTCCTTACCTTTATCTCAATATAATGTCTTAGTTTACTGTCCGTTAGTCACGGTAATACCGCGAGCTTAATTAAGCCGCGAAAAATACGACGATTTCAGGCTCGCGTTCTGCCTCGTCATCGGGTTTTTTCGGAGCTCTTCGGTGAAGCTCGTGCACTTCCGCTGATTTGAGGGCGACACGTCACAGCCCTGTGTTTCACGTGAAGAATTATAAATACATAATTACAGATGACGAAAACGTATTAATATTTTTAAAAAGTCACATTTATTGTGCAACAACATTATTAGTTCCAGTGAAGTTCATGTATGTTATAAAAAAAATATAGCATGGCAAAAGGAAGCAGTGCAAGAAATTCCATGCACAAGCATCGCTAGAGGAGAAACGAACAACTGAGGAAAGTGTTTGTACGTGTGTGTGTGTGTGTGTGTGTGTGTGTGTGTGTGTGTGTGTGTGTGTGTGTGCGTGTGCGTGTGTGTGTGCGTGTTTACTGAAAATGTGTGCTGGTTTGGATATTACAAGAAAATTTAATCAGGTAGTAATAACATTTAAACAAAGAAATAATGCAATTTATTCAAGTCCACAAAATATTATGTTAAAGTTTGATCAATTTGGTCCAAAAACAAATAGAAACAACCTCTGTAAAATACATACAGAAACATAAAATAAATATTTGATGTAAAAAAATAATAATTCCAGAAACAAGTGAACACAAATGGCAGTGATGTTTCCAAAGTGGATGAATGTCTCTGCTGGAAAACCTTTTTGATCAATCACATAGCAGATTTAAAAAATAAAAAATATATACACCTGAATATGGCGAAGTAAAACATATCATATAAATATTTCTCTGACTAAAAAAAGTAAACGACTTTTACAAATCTGTGCATTACAAAAAAATATATGCTCCAAATTGCAATATCTTTCAGACACATAAGAAAATATCCCAGAGCAGTACGTATAAAAAGATGTCGTGGAGGAGTTACTGTACATATGAACTCATGGCACACGGAGACAATCGGTGGATCAGTGTATAAAAACCAAGACACTAAGTTGTAGCTTCATCTACGCCGTGATGTAAAAAGACAGACATTGCTATGTGTTGGCAGACGAGCGAAGGACGTGGAATCTCTTCAGGGTCATGCGGATGGATCCCAGCTCACGATTCAGTCTCTCTAGGCGGTCCTCCAAGGCCACCTGAGGAGGGAAGAAGAGCAGAAAGTTTCGATCAAAACATTCATTAAGGATGCAAAAGAAAAAAAGTGAAAGAAAATACTTGCTGGCATTCTGTACGCACACACATGCACACTCAACGTATACCATCCTTCAATGTGCCGTTTTGTGTTTGTGTATCGCAATGAGTCTAATTCTAAAAATTGTTGCAACAAAGAAAAGAGAAATCAAACAAAACAAAGAAAAAAACACTAAAATGTCAAACAATCCCTGACTTCTCAAATGTGAAGACGTGCTACGTGGAGGTCTGAATATACATTTAATGTCAAATCATTCAAATGTTTTTGAGATCTGGACTAAAGTAATGGTCTGATATTATTATATCTATAGATCCACGCTGCTGGTAAAATTATTTAAACTATTATTAGTTAGTTATCATTAAATTAATACAGCTGTGTCATGGCTTATTTGAGTAAGCACTATTTTAAAAAAGATACATGAGGTACAGAAGAAATGAATAAGAAAAACGTCAAACTTCAAGGGAAAAAAGTGAAAGGCTCATAATTAGCTGAAACCTTTTTTTTTTATTTGTTTTCAACCAAGACTAAAATAAACCTAACCTTTCAGCTCCAATTAAAAAACAAACAAACACGGGAGAACGAGATGAAGATAATAAATGTGTGGCTCTTACCTCATCGAGCCTGGTCTGCAGAGTCACTCTCCCACCTGCTCCAGGCATCCGGCTCAGAGCTGCCTCAATCTGACACACACACACACACACACACACACACACACACACACACACACACACACACACACACACACACACACACACACACACACACACACACACACACACACACACACACACACACACACACACACACACACACACACACACACACACACACACACACACACACACACACACACACACACACACACACACACACACACACACACACACACACACACACACACACACACACACACACACACACACACACACACACACACACACACACACACACACACACACACACACACACACACACACACACACACACACACACACACACACACACACACACACACACACACACACACACACACACACACACACACACACACACACACACACACACACACACACACACACACACAGTTAAGGAATGAACTTGCTAAAAATAGAAGTAATTTAAAAACAATAAAGTCTTTGTCACATATGCGGGTCGGATGGGAGATTATTCGACTAGAGTTCTGAATAGATACGAGGCAGAGCTTCAGTCAGCAGAAACATAATTAGATTTCAATGCCACTCTTCCATAATATGCTGTGATCTTTATTATTGCATATTTTAATGAGTTTACCTGCTTTATTGTAAATATGTCTTGAATTAATGTAAATAAGAATTACGCTGCAAGTAGCTATTAATATCTAACGCCATGCCAAAAACAGGACTTTTGTCATTAAGAATCACTAGATCTGTTTTAATTATAATTAATTACCAATGATGGTTAGTGAATTGTTTAAATGGAAACTTAAATGTAACCTTATTTTACACAAACAAGGTTATTTAAAAAGGGAAACATGTCTTATCTTACTGTTAGTTTTAAAATAAATTATGTATATTAAAAAATGTTGGCACAAAAGACAAAAAAATAACAAAACATGAGAATCGCTTGACTCCGGTAATGTGACTGAACAACGTTTCAGACAAAAAATGCCTTCAGTGGACATTTTAATACTTTTATGGCTCACCGACTTACAGCCAGCTGGGGTTTTATTATTTAATGATGCGTTAATTAGATTAGTGGTAGAATTTTGTAATAGACTCAAAAAACGAACGTAATAAAGTTTGTCGTCTGTAAAGTTCTGAGGCTCTTTAAACCGAGTGCTTCTCAGCAAATATGCTGAGTTAATAAAAAAATGTCCTGGCTGACGGGTGGAAACATCGCCGAGTGAGATGCGACGAGCTCAGCTCGTCTCACACAGATTCAAAACATAAATAAATAAAATACCTGCAGTTTCTCCCGCGTCAGGTCGTCAAACAGTCTCTCGGCCTCAGCCGGCGAGTGGAGTCCAGACTCCGGGAGAAGCGGCGCCGAGTCCTCGCAGGATTCTTGCGGCTCGGATCCGGCACCGACTCCTTGATCCTCCCAGCCCAGCTGGGAGTTTCCCTCCGGGGGGTTCACGCCTGGAGGGGGAGGAAGGCAGAGAGTCTGATGAAAGAGCAGTCATTTACATACATGACTGGGGCAGCATATTAAAATATAAAGCCCTCCAGTACATCCTCGATAACATATGGGAGGAAGATTTTGGATCTGCACCAAAACCAGGTACAGAGTGCCGCAGGAATGAGACACGAAACCCCAGAAATTAAAACACGTCTTTTAAGGAAATACAAAAAACAAACATGTACAAATATATCTGGTCAAATCACAAGACCAGATCAGATCGGTTACTTTAAATATATATTATTACAGAATATATTACCGTCCTCTCTGTCTGCTGACGTGAACTGGAGCCTCTTCCTGTGGCCGCTGCTGTGCAATGAATGGCGTCTCCGGTCCACTTGGCCATCGCTCCTACAGACGGCACACAATGTGAATTGTTATTACTGTAGACAGAAGTCTTGTGGAGGAAGCTGCTGTTCCGTCTCTCTCTGGCACCCATTGTTCTACACCAAAATGAACATGTTGTGGTTTAAAACTGTCAAAAATAGGCTATATACTCTTGTTCTCATAGCAAGTAGAAGAAGAGCATTACTTTCTGTTTTTGGCATGTTTTTTTTTACGTCTGTTACTTACTCAAAGAGAGCAGTCAGTCAAGAGCTGTTTTTGGAAAATGTGGACTTAACAAATTGTTATGGTGAGTTTGAATAAAGTGTGTTTTTATGACGGTTGAAGTTCTGAACATAAGACTAATCATATTAAACGTTGACTAATCATATTAAATGTCCATATAATATAGCTGATTTTAAACTTTCACACTAAAACACTGTTTATAAATTGTGTGTCGCTCACCTCGTGTGCAGGTGTTCCTCTCTTGGCATCAGGTGCCCAAAAGCCGTGGAGTAGTTCTCCGAGGGGCAGCGTTTGGGGCTGGAGCGACCAGACATGGGCATGAGTAAAGTTCCTCTCTTTGCTGGATGGAAGAAACACAACACAACATGAATTAAATACAACACTCTCCAGTGAGTTCTAGTGAACCTCAAATTTAATTTATTGGGTTGGCTGTTCATTTCATCTTCTATTAAAAAACGATGTTGTATTCAAGCATCCAGTACCACATCTGAATGTATTATATTTACGCTCGTAAAAGACTAAAAACAAACTCCAAACGCCACTTCTGAAGGGTTTCAGGTTCACTGAGAGGACGTACTGGGCGTGGTCGAGAGTTTGCTCCGATGTTCTGGAGGAGGCAGTGACGAGGAGCGGTGGTCCTCCGGAGACAGACTCCTCTGAGCTCTCAGCAGAGCAGCTCTTTTTGCTGCGCCTCCTCTTCCTCCTCCTCCTCCTCCTCTGAGCTCCGGTCCTGCAGGTTTCCCCGCCTCCCGGTCCGCCTGAAGCCCGGCGCGCTCCTGAATCGCCTCTTTGTGTCTCCGCTCCACGAACCCGACGGCGGTCCTCTGATTGCCGACCCCTGCGGAGAGAGAGCGACGCAGACGTGATGAGGTCCAATTAGAAAGAACCTTCGGCGAGAGGGCCGAGTAGAAAAATCACTCGTAGAAGTTAGTAATCAGGAAGTTTGATCGGCCTGATTACAATCAGTCGATTAATCAATCAACAGAAAATGTATTCTAAGAAAAGATAGAATCATCCTTTGCTCGACCCACAGCGGACCCACATTTACAGCGTTAGAAGAGTCAGTAAAACAATTTCAACTATGTTATCAAACAGTAAATATATAATAAATCAGTTATAAGATAAGTATATATATAGTCAGACTGCTTTGGAAAGTGTGATGAGCATTATTATATTTGATCACAATACAACAAAACTGTATAATCAGTACAGAAAACAAACAAAGAAAAGACAAATACAATTAAAGCCTCAACGTTTTTTCTTGTAAATTGATTTTCTTTCTAGTTTTGGACTATTTGTTAGAAAAAACAATACATTAAAATGGCATCACTTTGGGCTTTAGGAAAGTGTAAGGAGCAGTATATAAATATTATCTGAATCTGAATATTCAAGAACGTAATCGGAGGATTCATTGATCATGAACATTTACTTAGTTTCGGCTCCAAGAAGGTGCGTATCACGCTCAAACGTAGACATATCTGATACTTTTAGTACTATATAAGTATATCAACATACTGTTTAAGTAAAGGTTTGTTCACATGTAGATGAACAACAGTTTATAACAATAGATACAGTCAGCCATAGTGACCGTTTCCTCTTTTAAACTAGGATTCTTTATCGCGATCGACCGCTCTGAGCTCCTGGAAAAGTGTTGTGATTGTCTCTTCATGTCACAGTCGCATACTTTAAAACTGATTGCAGCCATTGTTCCTTTTCTTTTCCTACAGCGAGCTGCTCTCCCGCTTTCTTCCGTGTCACGACGACTGTTTCGTACCGATGGTGTCAAATCTTTTGTTTCATTTGCCTCAGAAGTTATGATTTTAAAACCTTTTGGGGTCCACTTTTCTGACCTTCACTCACAGGGTGTGCTCACAACAATTTAAAATAATCTAGTTGGTTATTCAAGTTCACAACTGGTAGTCGAGTCGAAAAAGCATCCATCACCGCTAAGAACCAATCAGGAGGCGATTGTGTCTCAGTTTCTCTCCGTCCAGAGTGAAACACGACCCCCCGCAAAGCCTCCGTTTTAAGAGTCCTAATAGCCTCGCGTTCGGTGTGCATGTAGCCCGAGTGCGAGTCATACTGTGGGGGGTGGAGCGGTTCTTACAGGGGGCCCGGCTCTCCGTGGCTCTGGTCTCCTCCAGCTGTATCAGGGCCCTCATCACGGGCGTCAGAGAGCAGGAGCCGTCCCTGCGAGCCGCCTCCCGCTGGCTCTGCTCCTGCTGGCTCTGCTCCTGCTGGCTCTGCTCCTGCTGCCGCTGCTGAGGCGCCGCTTGTTCGCACTCCGGGGGAGACGGACACCTGCGGAACAAGACGTACGTTTAAAACCCCCGAGGATCATCAACAAGCGTGGTTGAGAACAAGCGTGGTTGAGAAAACATCAAAAGTATATATGCTCCGTCACCGTCACTATAAACAGTGTTTGCACAGGACAACGCCATCTTCACGTACATAAAATGGACACAATCATTCAGAGCATGCAAAGCCATCATTATTTATTCATTTGCACTATTGGTTTTGTTTCCCAATTAAAGACACGAGTAAACTTCCTCGTATGTGCACGCACGCTTGGCCAAATAAAGATTCTGAAAACCTCCACAACAGGAACGTACCTCCAGCTCCCCCCAGCTGGAGAGGAGTCCACTGAGCTTCCAGGTACTGGTGATTGATCATTTTTGGAATACTTTGACTTCCGGTGGATACTCGATGGGTTTGTTTGAAGGAACGGGGATTTCCTGCCGCCGTTCAGCTGGTCGGAGGGCGACTTCCTGCGGGCGACGTCCGGCTCTGCGGTGCATTTGCTGGGTGACATCAGCAGGTCAGGATGGTGGAAGAGACTGGGGACACATTTAAAAGGACATTTAAACTTAGACATCTGTGTCTTCAGTGGACTGAAACAGAGTTTTTGCCCTCGGAAGCTGAAATAATAACAAGAATACATATAACATTTTTAAAAACAGAATCAGTTAAAGAAACAACAATAAAAACAAAACAAATAAAACAGGTTATGTAATGTGGCATGGAGGCCAAGTGTTGGTGAATATATGTGTGTAAGTGGTCGCAGCTATTGGTAATGAATTCTCTATTGTACTGTTTGTTATTGTTTTATATTTTTATTGTTTTATGTTTGTTCTTTTTTATGTTTGTTAATGCAAATGAGCTGAAGATGCAAACTGGTACAGAGCATCAAATGGTGACATTGATGTTTTAACTGTACATGGTCCCTTTTAAATAAAGATAATATTGTTGATAACAGAAGAAATACTCTTTTTTTCCTCTCAGCTGTCTGCAGGAGGATAAAAAACAAAGTAATGAAACCCGTCTCCAGCGTCTCAAAAAGGTTTACATGTTTAACGTGTGCAGCTGAGCAGCTGACTGGCCATCTAGCCTGCGAGGTGACGTTGGCGGTGCACTCTGGTTTTGTTTGGTGGCTCAACAACGAGCTGAGGAGCCGGAGGAGACGCGCTCGGGTTCGTACGTTGTTCCAGAGAGCATCACTCACCCGGCCCCGGACGGTTGTGTGTTACTGTGGGAAGAATAACGAGCCCTGGCCTGGTTCTCGTGCTCCAGCTGCTTCACCTGAGACTCCAGTTTGGAGATTAATCTGAAGTGTTGGGGGAAGGGGGGGGGGGGGGGAGAGACAATACATAAATCACAAGACGTCATCCATAGATAGACGGAGATAGAATAATAGAAACACCTCTCTGTGATGCAAAGCAAACATCCTCCAAATGAGCTTGCGCTCTCATTGACGCAGAAGTAATATAAACCCACCGCCGCCCGTCCTCCTCAACACTTCATCTCCTCTGCTTTATTATAACTCATCTCGGCAGTCGTGATCTGCCTCCACTTCTTGCCTCCCGTTTTATCTTTAAACAGCTTCTTGTACTCCATCAGACCCTGAAGCAGGAACTGTTCCTGTATATCTGTATTTCCCCATTGTGATACTCTAACGTCGACTCTGGTGTTCTAGTTTTTTTATTAGGATTTTTAGAGATGGCAAAAGGTAAAATGTTCGTATTAAAATGCTGACCCAGCACTTTCTCCTTCCGTTCTTAGGATTTACTTACATTTGTTCTAGTTTGCCTGAACGTGGCAGTAACTTTTTTTCCTCCTCTCCTCTTCCCTCTTCTTTAAAAAAAAAAGAAAACACTTCCAGGTCTCTGCCTCCAGGAGATAAAGCCCTCCTCTGACACTCATATTGATGTTGTGCGAGCCGCAGTGTGTTATCTGTCCATGACCTGGCGCCATCGACTCGACGCACTTCATCAATGCAGAGTTCATGCCGCTGCCTCCATCGCTGCCAATTTGCAGGCAGAGCCGAAACCGCAATGGACGGTTGCTGCCAATGAATGCGTTTATCTATTCTCTTCGACAGCGCAGAGACGATAATTAGGGCCCTATTGATTAATGCTCTCCATCTCCCCATTGTCATTCAGCCTCCACTGCAGCTCTTTTACAAAAATCGCTGCAGCCGGTCGGTGAGGCCGTGACGTTGAAGCTGGAAAGTCACATCTCGGCCGTGAGACCTTTACGCAGCGTTCTTGTCGCGTGTTCCATATTACTTAAAAAACAAAACATGTGGAAGAAGTGTTTAAATGAAAGGTTTCATATTCTGGAAATACACATCTTTCTTTATAGAGATAGCTGAAAGGATTAATATATTAAAAAGAAAAACTCCAGACCAAAGAAATTATCTGACACACAACTCCCTTGTGACACCTCAATGAAAACGTATAGGGTAAAACAGATTGCGTAATATTCATTAGCTGATACTTTCTAGAATAACAAAAACTGGAAATGAGAGTTTGGTTTAAGCATTAAATAATAATAATCATCTGTTACACTACAATCAATGCACTCACCTCTTTAGTTCTGATATCTGATCGGTGGCATCGTAGAGCTTGTTCTCGGTTGACAGCAGGTTGTTCTGTGGACACAAAAAGATGAATGAAGACACACGTGATGCAACATGTTTGAAATGATGAGATATATATAAATATGTCTGTGTGTGTGTAAGTTCCAGTTAGAGATCCATTACCTTCAGTCCCTCGTGCTCCTTCGCCAGAGAGTCATATTGTCCGAGCAGCTGAGTAAACAAAGCAACAGAGACCTCCATTAGAGAGATGACAGAGTGATGACAGACAGGATGAGAGTTTCTCCCAACGCGGAGCACCGATCCAGCAGCTCACCGCTCCACGCTGCATGTAAAACACTGGCGTCGATCTTATGTATCTGAAAGGGATTTTATTTGCTCTCCTCAAAGCCATCAGATCAATCCACAAGAACACGCTTGTTCCCTCACAGCACACGTCTGTTCTCCAGCTCCATCGGTTAGCATGTTTGTGTTGTTGTGAAACTTTGGTTTTTAAAAGTTCTGTGTTAAAATTACTTTTTTTGTTGTCAATGGCGTCTAGTGGAAGAGATCATAGACAAAAGGCTTCAGTTAAACTGATATTGATTCTCCTGAAATACATCCACAGAAGCTCGTGTTGGTTCTCCTACTTCGCCTGTCGGTGAGAAACCAAACTCAAGCAGCTGATATATATCTCTCTATCTCTATCCGGCTTCATAAATTGGTAAATGTTCTCTGTGAAAAGCAGAACATAAGTTATGTTATGTCACGTCTGGACCAGACACACAATCTCAGCAGCTATTGGTACAATTTAACTCTTCCATTAAAAAAATCCTCAAGATGAAGAAAAACATATCGGATGGGGACTCCAGGAGAGTACCAGCACAGCTCATCATTCTATATAAAACATGTGACGATGTGAGCACGGTTCCAGTGAAAAGGTGAACTTCAGAGGTTAGCGGTTACGTTTCATTATCTCAGACTCACATCCTGCAGCATCTTGTACTCCCCGTCCCTCCTCGCCTCCCTCTCCTCCGCCTCCCTGCAGGTTTTCTGCACCGCCTCCTCCAGCTGCCGAACGCGGGTCTTCAAACTCGCCGCCAGGGCGTCCTTCTCTTTGCCCGAGCGCTTGCTTTCTTCGAGTCGCTGCTGCAAGGTTTTCACGGCGGCGCCGGCCACGGCGTACCGGTCTGGCCATTCTACCTAACGAGGGACGGTCACATCGGAATTAGGGATTGGATATCGATCGAATGCATAAGAGGGATGTATTAAAAATGATTGGAGAGAAACATCTTCTGGCATAACATGTGACTTTGTTTACGTTCAGGTTCTAAGTGTTGAAGTAATAAAGTGAAGGTGTTCTTTTTAAGTGCAAACACAATGCAAATTTAGGAAACGTTTTATATGAAGGCACATTAGGGTAATTGTAGGTAAACAACTAAACTGGGGGAGGGGAGTAATATGAGGAGAATTACAGTAGTACATTTACGAGAAACGAAACATGGATATTCTCTGAGATTAAAGTTGTAAATTTATAATTTTATTCTCAGATTGTAACAAGAAAGAAAAATCACATCAGGGCGTAGTTCTCTTCTGAATAAGTTCAATTCGCTGCGATATCTCTTTGAAGTCTGGCAGCTTATGATAATATGATGATTCTGGGATGAAATCACAAGTATTTCCTTTTTTGCTGAATCCAATTGCAGAGTAGAAAATGATTAGGTCACCTGCTGCAGGTATAACACATGATAAATTCTCTCAAGTTCACCACTTTCATCTTAGAGAATGTCACAGAGGTATTCCTCCTCCCCCTTTACCTGCAACGCCGAATACAACCTTGTAGTACGGTTTCATTTGACAAGCATCATACATTAATTGATTTGTTTATTGGGGCCACAACATGAGGGTCAAACTTAAAATCTCCTCCTCATCCAAAATTTCTGCAAAGTGAATCCCATTAATTGAAAGTGGCTCTAGGTTTTAGTTATCTTATATTTGTGGACTTCTTTGCAGTAGAATACATTTAAAACGTGCATCTCTCCATACACACACACACACACACAAACGTAACGGACGCTGTTTGCTGCCAATAAAAGAAACCACTTAAGACCTATAATGTAGGAAGTAATCTGAGGAAAGGTACCAGTTCTTTCTCCAACAAGCAGTTTGTTTCCTCCAGTTCTTGAATGCGAGCCGAGGCCCCGGCCAGAGCTTTCTCCAGGTGCTTGCACCTGTGAATGAACCGAAATCACAAGAGTACCAATTAAACAGAGCATAACGGAAAAAGTAATGTCATGCTGGGGAACGTGGGGTCTCTGAACTTTGAATTGATATCAATTATATTCGTGAATACGAGTTAATATATGATATGATATTCCTTTATTCGTCCCACAGTGGGGAAATTTCAAAATAAAGGAATATCATATATTATCATATATAAATATCCAGTTTGTTTAATTTTTATTGTCGCTTTAACTAACAATCGATATTCATACTTGAAGTAAATGTTGATTTCAACATAATGGTTTAATAAAAATAGCACCATCTGCATTCACTGCGGTAACTTTCACGATGCATTTCTAATTTCCACTGCTCGTTATCCCCACGTTGCCGTTAAGACAATCAATTAAGGAAGAGTAACTGAGGAAAACAGAAAACAATAATAACATTTAGAAACACTGTGGAATTACCCCATATTTTCTTTTTAGATTCAATATTATTAAAATAAGGAATGAGCATGAATACATCATGTTGAATGGCTCGACTTCTGTGATCCTATAACGTACGTTATATATGGCTGTTCATGCAACGATTAATCTTTAAATATACACAGTGGGAAAGAACCTAGAACCTTGGAAACAGCAGCTGAGGAAGTCTGAGAGATGCAACGGAAAGCTCCAGAAAAAGTTAGTAAGTATCCCTTTTCTTCTTTGTTTCTTTTCTCTAGAAACCCTGTTTATCATATCAATATAAACAGAGAAGGAAGAGCAATGTCTACGTGCGCTTTAGAGATGAAGAAATGAAGGCAGACCTCTCTGTGATGACATGGTTGCTCTTCTCCAAATCCCGGGGCAGATCTCTGAGGTTCAGTTTGTCTCGCAGGCTTTGAATCTCAGACTCGTAATACGCTTTCAGATCCGCCACGTGTCGGGAGTGCTTCTCCCTCAGGTTCTGCCTCAGTCTGAGGAGAAAACAAAAAACCATGAGGGTGAATGAAACGGTGGGACTCGACAACATAAACTGAATGAGATGCAAACTACTTCTTTTCTAAAGCTTTGAGAGTGAGTCTTTTGTAAGCAACAATCAGGGATAGAAGTAGGATATACATATATTGTGCAGAAGAACCAAGTTATAATGACATAACACATTTAAAAAACACAGGTTTCACATTGTAGGAGCACAGAATGTGTTTTAGGTGTCTTGGTATTATATTTTACATGGGAGCTTTACATTTAAGCTTCGTTTTGACTGCTTTTTCTAGATAACAAATCTGACAATACTGCTGTTATTTTACAGCTTCTGGCTCATCGAAGATGTAGCTTTGGGGATTGTTTAAAAAAAACATGCTGTGGGTTTTGGGGTTCGGAGGTATAAATATAATTGACTTAAAATCTTGTATTTCTTGAACAATAATGTGTTTAAGAAAAGTGTTGACTAAATAATAATAATAATAATAATAATACATATGACAATAAATAGAGCAACCTGTGTATGTTCAACTCACAGAGACAGGACGACAGGATCCTCCAGTGATGACGCCCTCTGCGTGTGTGGACTGTTTTCAGGCCGCGGAGACGCAGCAGAGGCTGAACACGGCTTCAGGGTGCTGGTGTGGGTGTGGCTGCCCTCCTCCTCACTGGCTAAGGGCCCGCTGGCTCCGCGTTGCTGGCTGGATGTGTGGGAGTAAGACTGGTTCTTACCATGGAGGGTAAACGGGGCGGCCCGGGGCGCGTTTCCCCACAAGCTTGGCTCGTTAGAAGGGGACGGTCCGGCGGCCGAAGCACTGGAGGCGTTAGATATGCAGTCCGTATCTCCGGGGTTGGGACTGCACTCCACCATGCTGTCGGGGGTCACAGGGGTCCCCACTCTGGGGTAGGGGTGGGGTTGAGCGGCGAACGATGGGCTGCTGAAGTGAGAGGGCGAAGTGAAGCCCGAGGTTCGATCCGACTGCCGCTGGTTCGCTGCCGGGTCCCAGGTCAACACCTGACAAAGCAACAACACATCGTGACCCGATTCAGGAAGAGCACATTTAAATGTACGTTAATGACCATTTTTACTGCCATTTCTGCATAACCTTTATAATCTTGAACAGGTAAACAAGCAATTTAGAAGAGATAAACATTTGGGTCCATAAAGCGTCCCCTGCTTTATGGTCTGTTTGACTCTAAATGACCATCATTTACTAAATGAACATCATGCTGTATTGAAGGAGACTTGAAACTAGAGATAGATTCGTAAACTCATGTTTATAATGTTTACTGAGGGAATAAATCAAGATAGAAGTCATTTTCTGATGGACTTCAATACAACAAGAGGATTCGCCCCTGGTGGTCAGGAGAGAGAATGCAGGTTAAAGACACTTTAATATTGTTTTCACTGAGTTTGAAATAACTCCTAGTTTTTTTTAGAATGATTTGGTTAGAGGCTCAGCCACAGAGTAATCTGATCACTAATGAAAAGTGCAACATACCTGTGGAGACGAAGGACCGGAGGTAACGGAGCCTTCCCAGTCGGAGCGCTTACAGTCTGTTCTTTGCTTGTTCTGATAGATCTCTCTGAGAGACGGACGAGGCTCCTGAGACGGATTCTACAAGAGAAAAGTGTTTTTTAACTTATTATTACACATCCCTCATCAGACCAGTCACAGATGTCGTGATGAGCAACAGTTGCTACTCACAAGACTCAAGGATGCCTCTTGCAGAAGGTGGTAAGCGCCGCTGTCGAAGCTGTCCGGTAGCGGGTGATACAGTTCACTCTCAGTCAGACGCCAATAGGTGAGGCCTACGACGGGGGACAACGGAATTTAATCTACTGGAAAAATATAAAACATTACCAGTCATCTCCTTCAAATACAAAAAAAATCAAATGTTGATAAATATGGAAATAAATGAAATTTCGGGACGTGACAGTTCAACTGCTTCATTATGATTTCAGGCGACACCTGTCAACGTCTATGAATAGTAACACGTGTGTGTGTGTGTGTGTGTGTGTGTGTGTGTGTGTGTGTGTGTGTGTGTGTGTGTGAAATGTTTCAGGAGATTAAAAAAAGAAAATAGATTTCTCATGACGAAGCCCTCAGTGAAACAACAGCGCCACCTTACTGCCACGTGTGGTAGTTGCAGCAGCTTTCATAACGTCCTGCATTGTTCATTCTATCGCAGTCACAGAGTGATTTCCTCGTGCGGGTCGAGCCGCGCCGCTCGGTGTTTTATGTCCGAGTCGGTGAATTGTTACCTGATGCCTCAGACGTCATGCTGTCACTCCTCCTCAGGGGGAACGAGATCGACGGCGGCCCGGACGGTCGCTGCTGAAGCCCAGATAGAAAAGTGTGGATTAGACTCAGCAGGGCGGGGAACGTACAGGAGAGATTTACATCCAACACAAAGTGTCTCACTCTGCAAGCTGGTCCCACCTGGTGGGTTAGTACCTGG
Source organism: Liparis tanakae (assembly GCA_036178185.1). NCBI lineage: Eukaryota > Metazoa > Chordata > Actinopteri > Perciformes > Liparidae > Liparis > Liparis tanakae. The sequence goes on along the minus strand of CM070090.1, from coordinate 14,070,056 downwards.
TCTCGAAGGTCGGAGCCATCCGGCGGGATTTGCTTGTGGGATTCTCTGATGCCGAGTAGCGGCTCCCCGTACTCTGGGATTTGGGATGAAGCTCGTCCCGCTTTGCTCTTCTTGGGCCTGAGTTTCTTCCTCTGGGCCCAGGAGGTCACTAACGGGCTGGTGCTGCCAACAGAACGGGTCAGGGTGAGTACAGGAGGTCGTTAAGAAAGTGGGGAAGGGGAGGTTACATATGCGTCGCCTGAAGCCTCAGGAACCACTAAAATTTAATGAATTTAAAGTGATTTCTGTATGGATTTTTGATGGCTTACAATTCTGTTTGTTTTAAATCGTTTACTCCATGTTATTGACATAGTGGAGCATTTAGGAGCTAAATAGAACAAAAACAGAGCTAAAAGACAGAATATTGGACTTGGAATCCAAGTTATTGTTAGGGTTCCTCTGTAAATGCTAGTTGTGTAAATAAGTAACTTTTTTGCTCAAAGTTCACAACAACTTTAAAAAGGTGATGATACTTTCTTTGGCTGCCCCCCCAAGAGGCCAAAAAGAAACAAATATTTCAGGTTTAATCATTCAAAGAGAACCTTTCAGTTTTTGTTTTTACTAAAAGACTTTTCAGATTATTTAGTCAAAATATAACTAAATTGGTTTGGGTTTATTGTGTACAGCCCCATATCACAAATTACAAATTTGCCTCAAAGGGCTTTACAGTCTACACATTGTTAAACCTGCCACACAATTACTTACAGAATGTTGGCCAGTATAAGCTTTTTTGTGTGGAAGAATATGGATGGATTAAGTCATTTAAAAATGACTAAATTAAGTCATTATACACAAGTCTGGAAGAATAATACTGGAAAGTGACAATTTCTGCTCAAATTAAATGCCTTAACAAATTTTGACAAAATCTTTTAAATTTCATTCAAGGCCATTTTGCTGGGAAGCTGAAATCAATCAATTTAAAAACAACAACTGCGTAAGGATCTAGTTAGTTTGTGCGTCATAAACAAATAACTCAGACTTACCCAAAGGTTCTCTGCTGGTAGTTTAATGGGTTCATTTCATCCACTCCGATATTCCTCACATGCAAAATATCCTGTTGACCCTGAATCACATTTGTCTCTGTGTCTTCCCGGAGATGAGGGGACCAGTGATGCTTCCCCCTCCCTTGACAAACATCCTCATCCTCATCCTCCCCCGGAGACCCAGCAGGCTCTGGACCCGTTTCCCAAGTAGACAGAGTCCCGTACCCACTGCTGAGCACCGTGGTGGTCCGCTCCCCCCCCTGGTCTCTGGTCTCCGGTCTCCGGGTCGGAGGATACGGGGAGCTGAATGGGATGAGGGCAGGGGCTGCCAGACTGTCATTGTCACTGGCCACTGGGACCCAGCAGTGGCTGGAGATGAGGGGGAAAATATAGTCCTTTGTGTTCGGGTCAGTTTTGATCACCAAAGTTGGAGAGAAGTCTGTGTGCGGCTGGATGCTGGCATGGCGGTTCTGGAGCTGAACCAGGGCTTTAATTTCATCCTGAATCAACTGACAAAAACACAACATTGTTTCACCGGTTAAATAGTTGTTTTCTCATCATGATAGGACAGCACTGGATGCAGTCTTACCTGTATTTGGCACTGGTATTGTTCTTGCTGGGCGAGAATTTGCTCTTGGTATTGCTTCTCGACCAGCTGAAACAGATGCAACCATCGACCCTGTGCAGAAAGAAACGTGCGCTGAGATTAATCTACAGTGAAGCAGCTGGGACACAGCCATGGTACATTTGTAATCAGTCATCGTACACAGACGTTCCTCATTTTGTTTTTTCATCTTTATACTGCAGTGGCAAACTGGAAACACAACATCTGGTGGTCTTGATTTGAATACGGCTCACCTAATGAGCCAGCAGCACATTTCCACACAAGAAGAAACCAGGTTATTTAGAGAAATCTGAGATGTTTTGTGTCCCGCAGTCAAAGCTTTTTAAAAATGGACAATAATTGTATATTCATAGATTATTTTTCAACAAGGGAGAAGGAGGAGATACAATTATGGGATGTTCTTTAAACCAGCTGTATCACCTTGATAAAACAAAAGATTATTCCATGCAGAGTATCTTTGTGCGGCGACGTGTCTTGAGGGGATATTTTACTGTCTGCGTGTGAAAGTCTTCACCTGCCTATCGTCACGTGGGTCCACGCGGACCATCGGCCCGACATGTGTGAACACGCAGAAACAGAACCATGTGTCTGGCCGACCTCCTCCCAGTTACAGATCTGTATGTGGAGAATAAATCAGCTTTCTCCAGGGGAGATCTAGTATCTAACCCCCTGTTCGATTACGGTAACTGACATTTTTCTACTTTACCAAATCAGAAATACAACCTTTAGTCCTCCTGATTTACGTTTTCTTCCCACAAATGACGGCCCTGCTTTTCATTCCCTTTCTTGCTCAGCAAGGGAGAGGAGCGGCGACTTGTGAATGCCGTTTAGACAATATGAATATAATTTACGCTTAATTAAGTGCATGTACACACTCTGAGTGAGAGTGTATGTGAAGATTATTTGTCTTTCCGAGGGGAAGCGGCTGAGCACCACTGTGATTGTGACACAAACAACAATAATTATTTTGTAATTTTCCATAAAATAATCTACCGAAGAGGTTTTAATCATCAGATGGTTCTTTGAGCAGGTATGTAAAAACAAAAAAGGCATCAACCTGATAAAATATGCAGTGAAGTGTCTTTGGTGTCGTAGCACATCACAGTTGTCTGTTCCCAGCTAATCACAACCTGCGTCTAAAAGCATCAGCTGCAGCCGGTTGCTCTGTGTGTGTCTCTGCGCGTGTGTGTGTGTGTGTGTGTGTGTGCGTGTGTCTTACTGTCAAGTGTGATGTGCACAAAAGATAAAAAAGTGACAGCTCAGAAATTAGGCTGAGCACAAGAACAACTGCCACAGCAGCTCAACACCAACTTTACTTTTAATGTCATCAGCGAGCTTTAACACTCTCAGTTCCACTTTCTACGATTACTATTCGGGCTCTGTGGCGTTTCTCCCACCTCGCAATCCTTCCAGATCTCAGGGTCAGACTCTCCGCTACTCTGGATCTCCTCCACCAAAGCTCTGAAGGTCTCCAGGGAGCTGGGGTTGATGAATGGGAGGATCTTCCCGTGGTTAAATGCTTCATCTGTGCTCAGACACAGACTCCTGCAATATCACATAACAATAAATCCCATACTGTACCAAAGGATTTTAATATGCGGATGTACCAACAATATATAGAGATTCAACCGGGATTACATATCAGATTAGGACATAGAGACATACGATTAAAGATGCATTCAGTTAACTATATAACAATGGTCCTTCACAGACATTAGATTCCTGTTTATTAAATGAGGTTTTATATGTTGGAAGTTGGCAGTCAGAGTTTCATAACGTATCCCTGCAGAACATTCTTTATATTTTCCATAAACAGTTGCTTGTTTACAGTTACTGCACCTGATCTTGTGGCGTGCTGGTGTGACGTCCATGGGCCTGCTCGCCACAGTGCCTCCTGCCGTTTGGGAGGTTGTGCGTCTGTCCTCCGAGACGGCCGGCCCCGAGGCCGACGTCCCCTCAGAGGACAACAGAGAGGTCTCGCTCTCCTTACCCCCATCCCCGTCAGGACTGACATGGCAATGGCTCAAAGCCCCCGAGCTGGACACATCCTCAGAGATACTGTCATCTGTGGACATGTTTATGGGCCCATGCAGAGGGGGTCAGTCTGACAGCTGGAAACCAAGAGAAGGGAGGAAAGAGGCGGCAGTCAGTCATGTGATTAAGACCTATTGGCCAACGCTGCCAAACTAATACACACACACACACACACACACACACACACACACACACACACACACACACACACACACACACACACACACACACACACACACACACACACACACACACACACACACACACACACACACACACACACACACACACACACACACTTGTACTTCCTACAATCTCCACACACATAGCTGTACACTTCTACTACGTATTCTGTATTACTGACATATAGAGTATTCATATACTACTGTGTATACACCATATTCATCATACATCCAGCTATTTATTCTGTATTGAATATATATAATAAGCATTACTTGTAAATTCAATTCTACACTTTATATGGTATACTATGCCTGCACTGTCTTCATACTTTATATATCACATCTTATTACTGTATGGATCAACCTTTACTGTTTATTTTACATATTTATTCTCTCTTTTATTCTGTATAATATGATGTACATTTGGTCTGGTTAGATTGTAAACTACATTGTGTTGTCTCAGACACTTCACTCAAATGCGCAACGAAATAATATTGAATGCAAGCTAAACTAACTGTCAAATTAATAATTATTACACAGCTGAGAATAAGCACACTGTACAACATATTCATCATATCTTCAGCTATTTATTCTGTATCGAGTTTCTACAATAAGCATTACTTCTAAATTAAACTCTACACTTTATATGTTAATCTATACCTACACCGTCTTCATACTTTACATTTCTCAGCTTATTCATACACAGCAATAGATCAACCATTACAGTTTAGTCTATATCTAATTTATTCTGTGTATAATATGATGTACATTTGATCTGGTTGGATTGTAAACTACATTGTGTTGTCTCATACCCTCCACTCAAATGTGCAATGACAATAAAGTTGAATTAAGCTAAACTAACTGTCAAAATAAGATTATTACACAGCTATGATAAGCACCACGACACATGTCTAACAGCATATCTGCTGTCAACATTTAACAGTTAACCAACTAGGTAATTTAACTACGGTGTCAGGCAGACAGACCGACAGAAAGGCAGACAGACCGACAGAAAGACAAACAGGCAGGCAGGCAGGCAGGCAGGCAGACAGACCCGTTAAGTAGCTGTCAGTCACGTTTGCTAACAAAACAGCTCCGACTGATAAGCAATTGCTGAGCTAGCTAGCTAACTTAGCTGAGTTGGTTCATCCCAGGTTGCGACGTCACAACGAGCACAAACGGGGATGTAAACTATGTTTTTTTGTAGAAGAAAGAGTCTGCACGGGTGGATAAAACGACAGTTAAACGCACCCGTTGACTTGTATCTTCGTTTCCTCCATGCTTCCGTGTGAGCAGACGGCTCGCGGGTTGCTGGTTGGCCGCTGCAGTGCAGTTGTCTCCCGGCCGCGGCGCCGTCCGCAGCCCCCGCTTGGGCCACACCGTAATCAGACATACGGCGCCGTGATTGGTCGACACTCTCACGCCGTGTTTTCATTGGCTGTCCCGGGGCGGAAAAGGCGTGCACATCTGCTGGGACGAATACTGGGACGGAAGAAAACTTGTTCTACCCTTTTAATGCTGGACTTTTACTTACATACATATTTTCTACACTGTATTACTGCTACTTTTACGATAAACAAGTGTACACATTATTATATTCATATCTTATATAAACAGTACATTCAACGTACATCTAATTGTGTTCAATATGTAATAACAATATGCACATGCACTTTACTATACAGCATGATCTAATCCAGGGGGTCCTCAAACTTTTTCATGTGAGGGCCACATAACTTTTCCTTTCTCTGGTGGGGGTCGGGGTCAGTTTGTAACAGAGAAAGTGTGACGATCGCAGGAGTGCCTAAATGTAAACATGTATTGTTTTCCAGAAAGCCACATAACCAAATATTAATAACCTTTGCGGGATCTTCACAGAGAAAAAAAGTCAGCAAATAAATAACACTATTTATGAAATAATAATAATTAAAAAAATCATAATGCTTCTTTAGTATTGTTCAGGGGGGCGGGCCAAATGTGGAGGCGGGCCGCATCCGGCCTGCGGACCTTAGTTTGGGGACCACTGATCTAATCCGATATTACAGTATATTACTATCATTGCACACGGTTGTATTCAATCACAGTCCTCTCTTTAGTCCTAGTTTCCTTTTTTAAAGGTTTCATTTCATATAATTTGATCTTTTATTTGTAGTATTTTTCTCACCAACCTAATTTTTTGGGTGATTTATGTGATTTAGCTGCGATAAAAACATCTATCTCCTATTTGAACCCACTGTCAAAGTATTTCCTGTTTACCTTTTATTTGTAATTGCCCTTTTTCTTAAAACGGCATCACGTAAAGCATCTTGAGTTGCCTCTGTGTAAGAAATGTGCTGTATAAAGAAACTTCCCTTGCAACACTACAACGTTTGGTTAACATAAAGCAGCACGCAAACTAAATCTGGAAGGATTAGCATATCAATCTGATGGGAGAATCAATTCCTTGTTGCAGTAACTGATGTTTCAGTTTGTCAAATATGCATACTTTATAGTTTTAAATGTTCTCACCTCTGACAGCTAATACAAGCAACTCTTGAGCTGCAATTTAGAAATGATAAATTATTTATTCTTGCAGATGTGCTTAGGCACCAACAGCTAATTGTGTTTAACTTGAAGGAAGAACCTCACCCAAAGCCAGTGGGTGAGAAGATTTCAGATATAGAATTCCCTGCTGAGTAATTGACAGCGTTGTTATTGTTGTTTAGCGGTACTCAAAGACATTTACAGTTCACAGCTTGACATCTTTTTTTCTTAATTTTTTTTTCCTTCTGTTTCATAATGTAAATATAAAAATTCTTGAAGAGATTTTTGATGTTTCGTGTCTGACCGTTTCTTTTCACTTGCAAGTTTTAATATAAAATCTAATTTATTCCACACACACACACACACACACACACACACACACACACACACACACACACACACACACACACACACACACACACACACACACACACACACACACACACACACACACACACACACACACACACACACACACGCACACACCTGGGCTTAACATGAAACACATCTGAAGAGAACAAACCCTTCAGCTTTCCTTATTTTAACTTACAAGTAATGATCAAAACCAGACGCACTGAATCAAATGATGACAACTATATTGAAAATACAATTTATTACACTGAGTAATAAATACATACAAAGATGCAGGTAACAGCATTTTCCTTTTTTCTTATACCAAAACCACCCTCAACACGAATGAACCGATGCGTGTGGCACATCTCTGCCCCTCCCTCACTCAGTCATGTGTGTTATAAGGGTCTGAAAAACAGACCAAAATACTATCAAAAACAAGTCGTTCCCATCTAACCCTGTACAAGCCATGCACTGTCTACAATTTAACCCCGGGCCCGTTCGCATGCATAAATCAATTTTTTAAATATGAAGACAAAAACTAAGATCCCAAAAGTGGGGGCATAAAAACACATGATATCCTTTCATATGAATTCCAAACATGATTTAAATGAATCCTGCAGTCATGAATTGTGTTTGTTTTTTCTCTCTCTCTAGGAGCTTGCTTATTCCCATCTTTTAAGGTTCATTTACTTCCTTTTCTCGAAGGAAATGCCATGCAAGTTTTTTTTTTTTATTCATGAGATGCACACTGTTAGTTCTTTTTGCAGGGAGGAATGTGGGTTGGTAGCTAGGACCTTGCGTTTCTCTCCGTCTCAGCCAAGCATTCACGCACCAACCCTCTGGCGTGGATTATTCCTTTGAAGAGAGACAAACACATTGTAGGACAAACACAATGTAGGTTAACACTGTACAATTTTCAGATATTTTACTTCAGTAAAAGTACTAATACCACACACAGAATACTCCACAACAGATAATTGTGTATTGAAAAGCTTATTTAAGTAAAAGTATTGAAGTATTCCAAGCAGAAAAATGCCAGTGTTTTGCTATAATATCTGATCTTTCTGGATGAATGCTTATGTTGCAGGTTAACTCCTTTATATCCTGTTGTTTAGTTTCATCTACATCAATGCATCATATTCTTTAAAATCATCACATGTTTGCAACATCTCTGTCCTTTGGGAACCTTGTATTAACACATAAAGGAACACTTCATCCTTCACTTCATCACAAACATTCTACATCGACACATCTGGAAAAACGAGGTCTTCAATCAACAGGAAGGGGAAAAACTGAAAAGTAACTAAAGCTGCCAGATAAATGTAGTATAAAGTACATTATGCACCTCTGAGATGTAGTGAAGTAGACGTAAACATTTAAATTAAATAGACATACTTGGGTAAAAACGTGATGTACTTGTTTTACCTGTAAGTACTGTACTTGAGTAAATTGGTTAGTTGCATTTACCTCTTTTCAGTCTCTCCATTGCACTCTTACTTCCAGCGTACGTGGGCCGGATCTCCTTCCCAAGCTCTTCGATGATGGCCAGCAGCTCTGCATATTTGTTTTGAGGCACTTGGCTGCCACTGGAGCCCTAACGTGAAACAAGCAGAACACGATCAGCCAGGCCCAACGCCCCTTGCATAGTGTTTGGGTTGAGCAAGAGACTTATGATTCAAAGAACAGCCCAGTGAGAATAGAAGAGTAATCTACTGTTGTTCTTTTTTATCTATATTGTTAATGCTCATTTCCTGTAAATTGAATATAAAGTGAATATCCTTATAATAAACCAGTGAAAACCATTATAATAAACCAGTGAAAATCATTACAATAAACCAGTGAATATCCTTACAATAAACAAGTGAATATCCTTACAATAAACCAGTGAATGTCCTTACAATAAACCAGTGAATATCTTTACAATAAACCATTGAAAATCCTTACAATAAACCAGTGAATATCCTTGCAATAAACCAGTGAAAATCCTTACAATAAACCAGTGAATATCCGGACAATAAACCAGTGAATATCCTTATAATAAACCAGTAAATATCCTTAAAATAAACTCAAACTTGTGTCAAACTTCCATCGTTGATTATTCAGCAGCGAGGAGAATCACTTGTATGTGCTTGATGAAAGATTATTGACTTCTTATCCTGTGTTTTTGAAATCGTACAATAATCCTACTCTAAGAAAATGAATATTTATAAATATATATTCTTTTTTTTTAATAGTTGTAATATACATATATTTTTACTAATTGATGTTATGAAATTATTCAAAAAGTATATATATAATATACTATATATTCTGTTGTTTGACTGACTATTATGTTTATATTCTCGTTTACAGCGCCCCTCCTACAATGACAAGCTGAAATGAAACGTCTGTGACGATCAGAGAAGCCGGTTCGCTGCATTTACCTGTGAGAATCCCAGAGATGGAGGTCCATAGTCGCTCAGCAGGGGCCTGTAGGACTGCAACGTGGCCAGGTTAGCAGCTGCTGAGGGAGACTGGAGGCTTCCAACTGGTCAGAAAGTACAAGGGGGCCGCAGTGAAAATGACGACAGCACAAAACAGACACTATGTCAGCGGAGATGAAACACATTCCCTTTAAATACTTGGTAAGTGGTGGAAGTACTGAGTACAAAAGTACAAAAAAAACTAAAAACTAAAAATTACTGATTATGTAGAATGACCCATTTCAAAATAAAATGAATTATATTATTAGATTATAAATTATTACGGTGTTCATCACTTTAATGTCACTACTGGTAAAGGTGGAGCTCATTTCATTCATAATATTACAGCATGAGTAGAAGTATAAAGTAGCAAATATATATACTCAGGTGAAGTACCTACACATTGTACAGTACTTTATACATATAACCTACTTACTATCTACTTTTAAAGTTTCTTAAAGTAATATTAACTTTTCTTTTGTCTTTTTTAATCGCATTATTTCTACTCTGATTATATATTTTCTTCCACCGCTGAACTGGAGGCAGCTTTGTGTCCTCCACCTCGCCGCTCCCCTGCCGCTTTGTTCGGCTGCAATATTCAACCGCCGACGCGAGATGTCCTCGAAGAGTCGTAAAAAAAAAAGAATACAACAAAATTCAGGAGGCAGATCAATCAGCCGCTCCGACCGGAGGAGCATCATGGAGGAAACGGAACAAGGGCTGGCTCAAGAAGACACGCGAGTGATACATTTTTGTCACCGTGTAACGGCAACCAACCGTCGGGACCCCGCACCAGCGGATAATCGCGTTTTTTACCAACCGTCGCCTCGCGCTTTCTCATCCCAACCGTCGTCCCGACCGCCAGCGGAACGGCGCTCTTTTTTCTCCCCCAACATTAGTAATAATGGCGGATATGAATTAGCCTAGCTCCCAGGATCTGACCCTATATATATAACTGGACAAAAACTACAGACGCGGTCTTTCTCCAGGTATTCTCCGAGACCCCGAATTTAACACTCGATTTAACGGACGGACACTTTGATTTTCCACCGTTTTTTCTCCTTACCCTGGTTCCCAGAAGTTCCCGGAATGTGCTGATGGACATTGGGTTTATAAGACATTCCCAGAGACATTGCAAATTAAAGAAATAAAAATGACCCGAAATTCAGTGAAGCGTCTGTCTCTCACTTTTTGTTTACAACAGCGGCACCGGCAAATATGGCCGTCACTTTATATTGACACCCACTGTGCTTTCTAACACTGCTACTATCCATTGCGGGCTATCAAGAACAAAAAGAAAAAAACGTTTAAAACGTAATTTAGACGATGAAACGGAGGAATTCGCACGCGGTTTTCACACGGTTTAACCCGGTTTAACGCGTCTACTCGGCGCTAACCGAGAAGCATTACTTTAGACTAGACTTAAAAAAAAAAAAAAACTTGTTTAAAAAAAAAATTTGAAAAGTGAACATGTGAAGTGTGTTTAGACTCATTCCTTCACATTGTAAAGGCTTTTCATTATTTATTTATTTTAACGCCACAATACATACAAGAAAACATTAGAAATTAAAAAAATATTTTAAAAGTCAGAAAAACGAACTTCGTGTATGTATTTTTAATTTGACATTAAAATAAAATGAGTGTTTTTGGTTGAATATAAATATTTTATCACTCAAAAGCGGAAACAAGAGCCGGTTTGAAGATACCTGTCTTTGTCTGTGGGGGCGCATCCATTGTTCCGTCTGTATTTATAAAGATATCATCAATAAATGTGTATATATAGATATATACATATATTTAAAAAAAACTGTAGAGGTTTAATAGAAAGTGAATAAAAGATCCACTTTTATTTTTGGAGGCATGTGGCTCCGTTTCTGCTCTTCTTCCATTCAAACAAAGCAGACAGTTAATCTCTCTTGCCCACATGGTCCGAGCACGAGATTTTGGCCCAATCCTGGACCAGTGTCATGACCTCTGACCCCTAGCCAGGCAGTGGGATGGCCCTGGCTGATGAGTGTATATCAATGGGGTTACTGGGCTTACTTTAGGGAGTGTGCTTCTTGTTTTCGAAGAATTGAGATCTAAAAACACCTAGTCTTTAGATTAATTGTTATCGGCTAAATACGCTAGTAGTGGAAAAAGTACTTTAGACCACTTACTGAAGTAATAGTATCAAGGCAACAAAGAAACTAATATACAAACTATACACAAAAGTACTGTGTCATATGCCAATCCAATATGTATTTTAAAGTGGTTCTGCAGAATAATGGCCTCTGTAAGATATATATATATATATATATATATATATATATATATATATATATATATGACTAATGTACTTTTAAATAGGAACATGTCAGTTCTTTCTTTACTCATATTTGTAGTATTTAAATGCTTTTATTCTGAAGCATCATTTCTAAAGATACCAAAACATGCTTTTCCATATAAAACAAACATTTTGTCAAACGAGAAGTTATAAAAAAAAAGAACAATTTTGAAAACAATGGTACACATGCAACTTTACCTGCAAAATGTTCTTGCCTACAGTTTTTTTTTGTAATTTGACTGATCATTCATAAATACAATATATGCACAGTATAACACAGGCCATGTCCTACTTTGCTGATCAGATGTACATACAAAAAAAAAAGTTGACTGTCAAATGTTCTTCTATTTCCTTCATAAGAGTCTGAACTCTGGTTTTATAAATATAAGGATTAAAGTGCTTTGGAAGTAAAGACTGAAGTTGTCTTGAATATGTCCCAAATAAAAAAAAATTAAAATCATAATTCAAATGACCACGTTTCTGCGTTTACCAGTGTATCACATGTCTCTGTAGCACAATTAACAGTCCTACGAGGTAGAAGTATACCAAGCTTTATTGAGCATCACACTCATTCAAGTACAGGTGAATATTTGTACAACTCGGTCAGTAGTGCAACTCGTGCAAAGATGAAAGAAAACAAAAAACAAAGAGTCTTTCAAGTGTTTCAGCTTCAGGAGACGAGGAACCGAGGATCTGCCAGGACCGGCGGCGTTCATAAATGTCTGTGTTTCCGACTTCTCAAAAAGACCCAAATGAAAACCGGAGTTGTTGCATGTGGTGGACTTTCAAGTTAAAAGACTTCTCGATGAAAGAGCAGAACGGCGAAGTCTGTTGTTTTTGAATCCATTTAACAAAGTGTACAAAATGCACATTCGTATGATACAAAGACGTCTTCCCATTTCACTGGTTTTGTAAATGTGTCCATGAAGAAACAGAAGAGAATACACAGTTAATAACTTGAACTAATTCACAGGTTGACAATGCGTCCGAGCGATCAGAGGACGTATCCCATCTTTTATAATTAAATCAGCTATTATTATTATAAGCGTATCCAGACTTTGGTCCATCCCTTCCAGTGCAGATCTGATAGAATGCAATACGGGACTGAGGTGGTAAACCACTCGACAGAAGCAGGAGTCCATTTCTTTTATTTATTTCGACTCACAGCTGGACTCAAGACAGCAGAGGCCTTGGAGAGATGCGTTGGAGACGTTTTACTGTGAAGAAATGAGCTGAACGACACCAGAGTTACAGAGTCAGTGACAAACAGGGGTTTTCTCCGTTCGTTTTTCTTTGTACGAGTTTAAACTCCTCGGCCGACGTCCATCTATTTAATCAAAGTAAAGAAATGTCCGAGCGGAGCACGGTGCAGCTCCGAAAGCGGTCTGAAAAGAAAAGAACTCCTTGGCTGATGAACTGTAGATTGCATGTCTCCTGTCAACCAGGTGTTACCGACACCACGCCCAAGATCTACTTTTACAATCGGACCAGAGGTGGTTTCCACTTGACACGCAAACCACAGAAGTGTTGACTGGAGAAAGGGGAGCAGCAAACATTTTTTACATCTATTCCCACATCGGAGATAAAAGACATTTGGACGGCCGACACCTCCAACGCTCGGCAACTCAAACCATCTAGATTGATAAATAAAAACTACAAGAGAGCATGAACTGTCCCTTTAATAACCAGAATAAACCGGAGGAATGATTGCAGCGAGATAGGTGGGTTTCAAATGTGGTTTCGGAAACCCGACCGCCGCTCGAGAACGACTTCAAATGATGGCGAGTGCGATTGTTAAAATGTTACAACGTTGACTAAAGGAAAAGATGAAACGAATCAATCGGAGATTCATTTGTCGTCTGCGGTTACGGAGCAAGAGGTTCCTGGCGGTGACGACGTTTTGACTTCCGATTACCAAAAAGCTCTCGACACACGTCAAGTGGAACTAGCGAACTGTACGAATGTTCTGCATCAAGTTCAACTTCAAACTAAGCTCTCTCTCTCTCTCTTTCTTTCTGCATCAGTGCGGAATCAAGTCTGAGCAGCTATGAACGGATATATAATAATGGGATTGTAGTTTAGCATCAAATGCCCATTTGTTTGTTTTAAATAACTCAGACTTTAAAAGACTCACGGTCTTTGTCTAATTCCTTTGGTCTGAACCAGGAAACAGTCGTTGCTTCTTCCCAGGGCGCCCAGGACTGACCAGCTCACAGCGAGGCCCTCAACGCGCCTCCGGGGTCTCAACTGTGTCTCCATCAATACGCACGCAAATCTTTTTCACTCTGAATGTCAGAGGACAAAACATCACCCATTAAAATCTGTCTAGGTGAAAACATGAGTCTCTGGAGAGTTTAAAAAAAAAAGAAAAAAAAGAAACAAAAACCCTGAAATCTTTTCTCTCTGTACAACCGCTGCTTCACGTCTGAGGGGAGGAAGAGGAGGAGGAGGGGATCCTGGAGAAGGAGACACATGAGTCCAGATCCCTTTACGTCAAGACGTGAACTTGAGAGGGGATTTGACGCGTTCCACCACAGGCTATGTGTTGGGGGCGTGACAGAGGCTTTGGGGGTGGAGCTGCTGCTGCTTCTGGAGCTCCTGCACGGCGAGCTGCTGGCTCTGGTCCGACGTCGACAGCTTGTTACTTAATGGAGCCACGCAGTTGGCTGGAATGATCAGTCCTGGAAAAGAAAAGAAGGGTTTAAAAAATGAACGACGAGACCAACGGTGTTGACATTTATTACAAACATGAAATGCATTGAGAAAACAGGAATGCGTTTGATATTCTGGGAGTTAGATGAGGACCGACGTCTGACGTCCGTGCGGTGAATATGAAACTTCACACAAGCCGAGGAACAGCCCGGCACATTCACTCATTTCTTCACTTTGGTTTTTGCAACCTTCAAGATGAGTTTCCTTTTTGTGGACGTGTTGTAATGATTTATGGAGTCTGTTGCTCATCGACTCCACTGGAATAAAAGGGATTGACCAGATTCCTGATCTTTGGATCTTCTAAATAAACAACCCAACCTTTACTTTAGAGATGTGTAATGTCACATGACAGCCAGAATCTGAACCAAAGAACACTGCAGGTGTATAAAATATACATATAGATGTTAGTAAATTAAAGACTTTTGATACATGATGATGATTTTGCCTTGAATAGAGAACTATGGAGGGCTTCAATGTGGTTTTGCTTCTGAAGGAGGGACAATAACAATTAAGAAGATTGATCCTCTCATCTATGGCTCTTTGCAAGAAAACAAGCCTCGCCAAGATGTCCGAGCCGTTCCTTCAACTCACCAACTATCCTCTGTCCATCTTCTGTTCTGAGTCGGACTATCTGCACCTTCACGTTGGTTCCGCTGACCGGAGTGAGAACTTCCTCCAGCTCGTTCCACACGCTCAGCACCGAGCCGCACAGAACGTAGTACATCCGACACCGGAGACCGACTTCACACTGGAGGCCCACCGACGCCTTCTTGCAGTTTCCTCTCCTTTGGGCAGAACACACAGAAAAGTTCATTAACAGTGAAGCGGACAATTTGGCTTTAAAGAATAAATTATATTTAATATTTTGTCCCTTTTAGGTCACTTCGTTTATATGATTTTGTCTTTAAAATGCGTTATTTAATTACCGTCATTGTGTTTTTTGTTTGTTCTTATTGTGTCGACTGGTTTTATCGTTTCATCCATTGTTCAGTTTTATCTGGTGTTTATTTGGTGTCGAGCTTTCTGTTGGTTCATTGATCTCCCAAATCGCTTCGTCAACCCTGAATTTAAATGCTCCCTCTAAATAAAGTTATCGTCAACAGATCCCACATAATAAATAGTAAAAACGTAGTAAACGTCTAGTAATTTTACTTTCCAACTTTGTTTGTAACTTTCAATTCAAATCTATTTCTACAGGATATGTAAATATATAATAATACAAATAAAATAACTTAGTGCCACCATAGTGTTAAATCAAACTGGAGAAAATGGTGCAACTATCTGGGAATATTTTCACAAATTAATTCACATTCGGTGCTCGTGTGGGCGGACGGTGCACGTGGGAGAGAGTCAAAGTAAAACAAATACAGGATATGACCAGACTTAACATACCAATAAGCATGAGAGCAGATATTTGCTGAGGACTTGTACTGATCAATCCAGTGCTGCTTGGCGTCATCGGACAAAACCTAAAAAGAAGAGGTACAAAATAAATAATCATGTTTCATCATGTAAAGCAGAGATGTCTTCAAGCAAATCCCCCAAACATAATGTTTTGTGACCTTTTTGAACTTCTTCTTGATGTCCGTGTACGTCTCCAGCTTGACTTGTCTGCCCGTGTTTGGCCTGAAAACCAGGAAGAGCCTCTTCTTCGTGTTCACCTCTTTAACCAGGATGGCGGTTTTCTTGTTGTTCCTCATCTGAAAACAAAGAACAAATTGGACTTTGATATTTCGCAACACTAAACTTTTTATTAGTCATGGGCGGCGCCACTCAGCCTTTGAAAACAGTGTCTGAGAAATATTTATTGCAATGTCACTGCATTTCAAAGTGGGGAAGGCGCCAGTTAGTTGACGGTCTCGTAAAAAAAAAGCCATTTGAGTTGCATTGTGGGAAATGAAGGATCCAACATTTTTGGACTATGGCTTAGTCAGGAAAACTGCTCCACCAAGTTGGACCACGTTTCACTATTTATTTCTTTGTAAATTCACCAAACATAGAAGTACAAAACTATATACTACCCGATGCACTCATCATGCATCCAAGAAGTGTGGACGGAGAACACACAAAGTTTATATTTCTCATCGAACAACATCCTTCTGAGCATTAATACTGCATGTAATCATTAATTTAATTAATTATTGAGAAACTCCATTAACCCTCTCGTACCTGAACATAAAAACCATCATCTGCTCCGTTCTGATCTGCCCAAGCATGCGTGGCTTCCTCCCACGACATCCCCCTCTCCACACTCATCTGTGAAGAGAGACAAAGTCAGGTGATGTTAATAGGATTTAACCGCATCGCTGAGCGATCAAAGGGCATCTAAATATGTGAACTCGTATACGTACGGTGTATAGTTCCACATGTCCAGCAGTAGTGTAGCCCGGCGTCAGAAATTTCCTGCAGTCTACCTTCTTCACTTTCTCATCACCGGAGCCAAGATCTAAAAAGAAAAAGGAGGACAGAAAGATGAACATCACTGAAATCCAACCTTCAGACGGATGATATTGCCTTTAAGAATTTTTCAGAGCAAAAAGCACTTTGAATAATTAAAAATGTTAAATGCCGTCCGCCCCAGTTTTGCTTCTGGAAATGGAGACAGACGACTTTTTTTTCTTTTCTTTTACCCAGAATGCCCATGTCATATCTGCCACTCTTCTTGGCTTCTTGAATAACGGCCGCCAATGTGTCAGAGAAGTACTGGAACAAGGCGTTTTGCTGCTGGACCTCCATCCCCAAAATACGGTTCAGGAACTTCCCCATGTTGTTGTAGTCTGCAGCCGCAACAAAAGATATGGATTATTACACAAACCTGTTCCTGCAGGACACCAATCTAGTGCACTTGAGGCAGATGTGTCCTCGAGTAAATTATGTAACTATGAACACATTGGTTGTATAGATGGTGATGACGAGCAAAGATAATCATGTAATCATGGGAAACACTGGATTATTCATGGAAAATGAGAACAGTGCAAGTTTTTATTTTATAAATCAAGCAGCAAAAGCTGTAGCACGACCCAGTCGAGCTAAATTGCCAATATCGCACGTACATTAAATGTGGATGCATTTCCCGGCCGAGTTGCAACGTCATTTCTTTTAATATATATACTTTAAAGCATCACCTTTGTCCAGTGACATTGTGCCAGATCTATCCTCAATGGTTACGAGGCCCACACCTATTAATCCCCTTGGAATTTCTAAAGAAGGAGAAAATAGGAATCAATGAGCCATGCACAAAATGAGTCATCCACAGGGAGAGCCGATTATACAACAATCGATAGATTGTTGGAATATTCCCAAACAGTAAACAAATGAATCGTGTGTGTGGAACAACACATGAGTCAAAGTACCTTTGAAGAAATCGCCTTTAAAGTGAACGGGCGGAGACACAAGCGGAGAATCGAGCTTCACGATTGACTTCATCACGATTTCCAGAGCACTTCTACCGTACTGCAGCGGAGACAAACGAGAGTGAGTCGCTGGCAAACGGAGAACTTTACCAGGAGAAAAAGATGGCTGCCCTTACTTTGTTGTCAAAATTAAACCTGCTGAGATCTCGAGTTTCTGTCGCTCGTCTGTCTCCGTGCGTGAGCGCTCCCTGTTACCAAATAAACAAATAAAAGAATTACTAAATGCAGTTGATGTTTACGGTCCTTCAAGTATCCATGGTCTTGATCGTACATTCGAGTGGGCCTTACCAGGCTTTCTAGTCTTTTGGCAACAATGGATGCAAACCGCTGCTCTCCTGCGAGCTCCGATATGAGGAAAACATATTCTGGAGCCGTGACCTGGTTGGACCTGTGAGTTCTCCCTGAGGACAAAGGAACCGGAGCAGAACGTTTGGTACATTTCGCCATGCATTACGTGAAAGGCCCACTCTGGCCCAGTCGGGTGAATATATCCACGCACCGAACTGCTGTATCGCTCGGTCGGCGCTCCACGGCAGCTCCAGCGTCATGTGGACTCTCCGCCGCTGGTTCTTCACCCGACGGTCGGCCTGCAGGGAAATACCCGAGCTGGCGGCTTCCGAGATGATGGCGATGTTCTGGAGAGGGAAAAGAAAGACGATTAATGTTCAGAACTCGCAGCCGTTACTCTGCATTTAATAGATTTGAGATCAACCAGAGGGAAAGTTATTCCCCTGTTTGGCTGGACACTAATTTTAAACTAACCAACTCTGGTGTTCAGTCTGGCTCATTTGGGCCGGTGTGAAGGCGGTCAATCAAACTCTCCATCTGGAGTTATCGTTTGTCAGTTGTGTGTTCCAGCTTAGGACCTTTTATTCATGTCATGTCTGCACGTTTTGGTCTCATCTTAGTTAAATCTAACTATTTTGTTATAAGTTTGAGTAAATGAAAACTCATCAACTTGTTATTTCATTTGTTTGAGTTAACTTGGTTAGTTACTCCTCCTGAATGTGCTCATTGCGTCTCATCTTAGTTGAAGAACATATTTAGTAGTATTTTCATTCACAAAATTAACACTTGGGAATGCAAAATGGTTTTCTTGTTCCAGATTAAATGAACTACAGGTGTTGGAATCCCCTTAAGTCCCAATAAAGTCAAGACAACCTCCAATACCATCTCGGTTGCATTTTACAACGTTGCCTTTACCTTCTCTCCATCCATGAACCTCTGCTTTTCTGTGAGATTGAGGATTTCCACGGGGACGTCCAGTTCAGAGCGAGACTCGTACGTGATGCTGCCATCGTCGTTGCTGACCACGCGACCTTTGCGACCGGTCATCTGAAGGACAATTGAAGAAACGGCGACGGGAGTTTGTTTACAAAAAGAAAAATCAATACAAAAATACAGATATAAAAAGAACGAGATAAAGACAAACATGTTTCCCGTTCCTACCTCCGCTACGTTCTCGGGTCCTCCCAGCTCATCTATCAGCTCGTCCAGAGTGTTGGGAGGTAGATCCCCAGCCAGATCGTCAAGTTTTTCCAGCAGATCTTTCTTCATTTTCTGAGCATTTTCCACTGCGTCGTGACTCGTTAGGCAGCTATCCTGAGTCTCTGCCTTGACTTGTGAAGTAAAAACAAGGCGTCCATTAAACCTCAAAAGGCTAAACTAGAGTGCTGTCATCCTGCAGTGGTGTAAGGTGTAGTGCTTACCTATGGCGGGGGCGCTGGGGGGGATGACCGTGGCAGTGAAAGCCGGCCTGGTGGAGCCCAACCCAGAGGCTAACAAGGCACTTTGAATGGAGTCTGGATCAATACACCTCTTCTTTTTTTTCTTCTTCTTCTCTTTCCCTTTCTTTGGTTCCTTTCGGATGAGCCATGGATCTAAAACACGAGGAGGGCATAAAGGTTTGCCGTGAGCATCGAGTCAGATAAATAAAAAGGTTTCGGTTAAACTTCCTTTTGAAGTCTCACCGTCTTCCCCGTCGTCATCAGACTCGTCTCTGAACGGGTTGAAGTCGTCGTCTTCGTCGCCCGAGCTGACGGACTTGAAGCTGTCTTCGCTGTCTTTACCGGACTCTTCATCCGACTCCGACTGGCTCTCCTCCGAGCTGGTACCCGACAGGCCGCCGTGCTTGCGAGGCTTCTTCTTCTGCTTGTTTACCTCTGAACCTGGAGATATGATCAGTTATGGATGAAAACATGTAAATAAAACATTTGTGAAGTGCGAATATATCTTTTCTAAACATTAAAGAACAGCACATGCATCTTTTCACGAGACAGATGGCATCGTTCAAGACTAAGCCAATTGTTATAAAACCATTCATTACCTTTCCTTTTTTTGCCCTTCTGTTCCAACTGTGCTGCCGTTTCAGTGGGCGGGGGGGTCTTCTTAGCCATGAGGTCGATGCCGAGCAGGCTGTAAAGCTTCTGTCTGTCAGGAGCTGGAAAGTGCTTCTCGATCAGGGACTGCAGCACACCTCTGCAACAACAAAACATTTCATTATAGCGACCCGTGTACATTAAACCGTTTAAACAAAATCAGCGTTGGTCAGTCCGTACTTTGCTGTTGAAACAAAGTCGTTGAGCTCTCCTCCTCCTTCCTCCAAAGCCTCCAGTGTTCTTGCTTCTCCGGTGGACTGGAGACCGATGACGACACACTGCAGAGGAAATGTGAATAACATCAGAGCAGGTACACAATAAACAGTTTCAGGCAAACTTGTATTAAGTTGTAGTCTCTGTTTTCCTGGAACTGATGGCTTAATTCATCAAAGCTGTACTTGTTTTTCCTCTCCCACATTGGGTTTCCACATTGATAAAAACATTTTAATCTTCCTGTGTTTATAAGCTGGAGTATTAAACACGTGTCCTCTGTAGATACAGGTTAGAGATATTTCTGGGGTTTGATGCCAAGGATCTCTCGAGTATGGGCCCGATCGTGCGAAAACCGGTCGCAACAGGCTTCAAAAACATCCCATGGCAAAGCGATTCTTAAGCCCGCCTCTTGCTTGACTTGATGCCTCTGTCACTTTTGACGAGCGGTGCGACTCCACGCTGAATAATAATGGAACAAGCCAAGAAAGGGCAGTGCAAGAGAGGCGCTCACGTCAGACCAAAGGTCGTGTGATCGTCCCCTAATGCAAAGGCAGCAGGCTTATTTCAAATAGATGTGCGGCGCCGCATACTTGTATATACTTTGAGAGTCCTCTCACCTTTCCATTGGCGACCTCCTCTCTGGCCAGCTGCACCACTCGGCGGACTTTGGAAGCGATGCAGAGGTATTTGAAGAACCTCTGGTGAGCGGACCAGAACTGGCCCCACATGGACTTCTTCATGCGCTGCTCTGCGTCCATCAGGTTCGCCGCCTGCTGGAACTTCTCACGTGCACTCACCCACTATACCAAAGCGGAACGAAATCTACTTAATAAACCACCAGGACAAATTAAAAGAATCAAAAATGTGATTGAAATTGATTTCTTTACACTTTATTTTGATGTGCTTACCAGCCTCACAGACTTGTTGTACATGTTGATGTATTGCTGAGTCAGGGGAACTTCCTCAATCTTAAAAGTCACACCTGTAAAACTCAATTGCCTGGCTATGTACATCCCCCTCAGTTTCATGTCCATGGCGACTATCTCCATGGCCCCAACACCTCTGAAAAAGATGGGAGGAAAATACACGATAGGACACTTTCCACATATCATCTGCATCACGTGTTTTGTCACCTGCAAAAAGAGAAACGTACCTGCGCTCAACAGCCTGGATAAAGTTGCCAAATTCCCTGAAGGGTGTTTTATGCCCCCAGATGCCCAGGCGATTCATGTAGGCCATATTTCGCGGTTCAGAGGCACCTTAATAGAAAAAAGTAAATTTTTCAGCATTCAGTGTTTGCACAGATTAACCAGCTCCAATCCAGTTTAGTCCCGCCTACTCACCTGTAGCGCTAGCATACACAACCCGAGCCTTGGGAAGTTTGTTTTGCAGCTCCAACACGGCAAGCCCAGTTTTTGTAGGTTTGGACGATCCGATCGGACACACGTTTTTGGCTTTGTGACACTCGTCATACACAATCTCAGAAGACATTTAGTTAAGGGAAGGACGGTCTACAAGGATCTTGTTTACATCTCTTTGATGCAGGTGAGACCACATGAAAAAAAAAAAAAAAACATTATTTTCTTCTTGAAAGGATACGACTCCGTCGAAGTCCTCCCCACACCAGTGGAGAAGCTGCTGGAATCTGGTCTTGTACTTCCCTCCCGATTGGCTCTCTCCGATCAAGGAGGAGTAGGTGGCGAATATCACACCTTTCTTCACACTCCCATTGTGTTTGGAGGAGATTTTCCCATATTTGAACTG
The DNA here is from genome assembly GCA_036178185.1 of Liparis tanakae. Lineage (NCBI taxonomy): Eukaryota > Metazoa > Chordata > Actinopteri > Perciformes > Liparidae > Liparis > Liparis tanakae. The sequence continues at coordinate 14,048,048 of CM070090.1, read as the reverse complement.
AAAATATATAACCATGTAAATGAGCACTTGACATAATGAAAGGCAGCGTCTTCATCCATGCACCGTGAAAAGTATCTGACCTTGTTCAGCGAGTGAACCTGGATGTTTTTGGCTCCTATGTCCTTTAAATCCCTTTCAGAGTCATACTTCAAGTCGTTGGAGACGCTAAACCTGAACAGAAGAACAGTTATTTTAAGGTAATACTTTGTAATCCCCTGTGCTAAATGGGATTTAGAGAACTCTGGGAATTTACCAAAGAGATCTCTTCCTGCCTAAAAGGTAATTCTCGTAGATGATCCCTGCAATGGTCCGGCCTTTCCCCACACCGGCTCCATCGCCGATTAAATACGCTGCTCGATCACCACTGGGGAGGAATGTCTCGTGTTGCTGGTGTGCACAGGGAATACAAATGAACAAATCAAAAACTTTTAAGACAAGTATAGTCGCACAAAATACTCGTCATGCATTACCTGCCGTTTGAATTTAAGCACCGTATTTTGATTTAGTCTCACTCTTTACAAATATGTATTTTAGTTTGTCACATTTAGTAATTTGATTGAAAACTCTAGGACATTTTATAAAATATTTTGTTCATGGAGCACTTATTTTCAAGACACTTTACATGAAACATTTAAAATCAGCACCAAAAAAAGATCCTGGACAAATGATGCGTTTCTAAAATAACATAGTCCATCATGTACAGAATATTTTACTTTATTTGTCCACAAAAACTGGAGGTAGTTTAGTTCCTTTCAAAATACCGAATCGCCCAGTCTCAAAGCCGGTATCTTTATTGTTGCTATAAATGCACTTGTGAAAAAATAAAGCTTATAGAATTCCTTTATACCAGCTATTAACTTATATTATATCATTTCAGGAAAAAAGATTGTTTCATTTCAAATATTAAAAGAATGGATTCTGGATTTCCATGAGCGATTGTATCAATGAAACTCCACATTATGTGGCTGCGTTTAAAGTTGTGTATTAATCCTTGTGAAATGAAGTTTTCGACAAATATCTATCTTTCATCAAATCTACTACGCTTACCTGAGCTGCATACGTGATGGCCTCCAGCTGCAGAGCCGACAGGCAGCCACGATCAATGACCTCCTCCGAAATGGACAGTCTGTACCAGACTTCTGGAGGGCTGACACTGGACAGGGAGCTGGTCTCCACCACCGGATCGGGATGCCGCTGGCCGATCTTCACTGCATTGGCAAACAGACCGGTCAGTGGATCGAGATAACAATAGCGGGATGTGTTTTGTTTGATTTGAGTGTTGATACAGTGCACTCTTGATACAGTCACTCCATCTGGTGAGTGCAGTAATGAACAGTAAATGTAAGCCTCATGGACGAGTGCGTCTACACCGTTACATTAGACTCAGAATCAGCATGACTTGATGCTGGTTGGTGCCAAATAAGTGGTGTGGCTTGATGAGATTAAGGACATTGAATACAGACAGTGTCAATAAAAAACAGTCACACTTACATTTCATTGGCATGTACTCTGCATAAGTCTCTGCATGGCCCAATTCGTCTTCCTCTTCCTCCTCCGGCTCATCTTCCTCTTTCATCCCTGGGATTTTCTGTCATCGTAGATTGACGTAACCGTTAATACCAACTTGCCAAAGGTGACTTCAACATGCCAACACACTTGGCAGCATTCAAGAGCTTTCTAAAACTGGGTAATTTAAAACACTTACCAAAGAATGCGGGAAGGTTTGCATTTTGATGTCGTCATTGATCCAGATCCTAGCAGCATCTTTACCGAACACTTCCTTCTTGATCCCATTGTTCATTTCACCTGGAAAACAAACAGAGGCTGCTGGTGACGTTGATAACTATTATGTTCAAGCAAAATAGCCAAAAGTTACCTTGTCCATGCATCTTGTATGTGAGAATTGTATTCTTTTTGCGTCTATGGTGATAGTAATCATCAACATTCGGTCACTCTTTGTTGACGTTTTAGAGCAAAAGTTCAATTAATATAATAACAATCTAGAATGACAAATAGCTAGATGCAGCCCTAGTCCATTTAAGAAAGATAAAGTACCTAATTAATGTGTTTTTTAAATCTCTAAACAGTCACAGGGAAATCTGTTTTGTGATTTAATTATTTATGTTTAAGTAGATATCTCCCTTTTTACAAAAACAGAGACAGTGCAAAACACAGATGGAAAGACCCGATTGCCCGATGCATAAAAGGACTACTGAAAGCATCGAGAATTAACATTAAACTTCAGAGCTTTTAGCTCATTGGTTTGGTTCTCCAGACCTCCTTAATGTTGTTCTCATGACCTATTTTAATACCATAGAAATCTCTTTGAATGCGGATGATTAAAAACCATACATCACTACAAAACACAAATCTAATTGCATATTAGAATAACAAATTACCTGTAGCTGTTGCCGTTGCTACTGGTGGAGCAATGTTAGGTGGAGGCTTCAGCCTCATGAGCTCCATCAGGCTGTTGCCCTTAAGACCGGTGCCCTTCACATTGCCAGCCCGAAGGAGGTCTTTCAACTGAATCTGCTACAAGAAAAAAATACGGTCAGCAAAACCGAAAGAGATGCCTTTACTCAGTGCAGTTATGTCCTGACGAAACGTACCTGATCTCTGTTAGAAGGCACTACTGTGGAGTGAGGAAACGTCGTGGTGGATGGGCTCGAACAACCTCGCAGGGCTGAATTAGCAACATGGACCACTTTGGTGACAGTTATCGTATGTTTTATAGGGTTTATCGCCGATTGTTTGGTCACATTAGCTCCGAGTGACGGCAACTGATTCAGCTGATTTAAGACAAATGTGGTGGTTGATGGCTGAGGTTTGTGCTGTTGGGAGACATCGAGCAGAGAGTACAATTGACTTTATTACATACCACAAAAGAAAACATCAGCTGCAACATAATATTACGTGTTCAATAAGTAAGTAGGGGAACCCAATACACTGTAATCTTACCCTGATAGTAACCATCGGGACTGGAGCCGGAGGCTCGGTTCGAGCATATTCCACTGACTCGCCAACATCGAGGGCACTGATGGAGATAGACTGGAAGAGGCCCAATATCACAACATTAACATTAAGTTATGACCACATTAATAAATCACCTATATCTATAACAAAAAAGACCATCTTACTTGCTGGGCCGTAGAGGGCTGCGCAGCATCCTGAGAATCAACATCAAATATGCCAAAATCATTTGGACAAATTCCACTCTCACTCAGGGCAGCGAGAAGTAAATCCTGTCCAGGATCCATCTGCAGGACAAATGTATATAGACGTTAGTAAAAACGAGAACTATAACACAAATGTTTCAGATGTGAAGCAATTATTGGATTAATTTTACTGCACAAAATGCATTGGCTACATTGTAATAAAGTAAATAGACAAAAAAGAAAAAATCATATCTTCATCAACCTGTCAAATGTGAATATTTGCAGCTTGCAGTCAATAAGCGTTAAACAAATAAAATATATTATTATAGTTGTGATAGTAAAAAGAAGAGCAGCAAAATGTCTAGTTTCAATTTGTTACAAATCATCGCTTGAGTTTAAACCTTTCACAACATAATGCAACACTTGGTAGTTCAAGATTTAACATTGAGATGACTTTGCTTACTCCCCCCCTGACCTAACATAAATGTACTGTAAATTCAGAATGGGCCTCAGCACACCAGAAAAGACCCAATGTACCCTCAAGCTCATGGATCAACCTGAGGAAACTGGCAACTATAATACACTTCAATAATCAAAGTATTCAGCCATAGCCATGGGTAAATACAAGTAAACCAACACAGACATGTGACCCTTACCCTCTAAAAAAAGTGATCAAACACAGAACTCAATGTAAACCTCAAAGCCCAGTTTCCAAAAGAAAAACAACATGTTTAACAGTCGGTGCTCAACTTTAAAAGACACACGAGTCGACGTGAGCTACATATCAGACCCAGAAGATTCACCTTCTCCGCGTGAATCCTCATGCAGCACACGCGGAGGAAAAGTTAAAAAAAGAAACCCACTAAAAGAGTAACGGCGACTCGGTAATGTTTACATCAAATCCAAATCAACTCCAAATCAACGATAACGGCAGAAGGACGAAAGTTCGCCATGTATTGCAGCAGCAACGTCTGCACGCCAGGTCAGACGTGGTCCAAAGTGACCCAAAACAAGACACGTGCTTTTGGTGCGCGCACAGCTTCCTGGTCCCTCCGACTCACGCGTAGCTTCCCCTCCCCGACTCCACGTTAGCTTCGCGGGGTGATAAAAGAAACGCAAAACAAAGCGCTTAATTTTTTTTAGATGGGACCGGGATTTCTACACGCTTATGGATTTCAAGCGTCCAACGTGGTTAGCTCGGCTCGCCCTCGACTGGCACAGCTAAACTGGCCCGGTTGAACCAGGGTGACACGGCTTAACTATGCTAACCGAAAGCTAACGCACCGAGTGCAACTAAAACCAGACACTGTGCAAATAACTACACATTTAAGGACGAACCGGCTGAGCCATCCTGTCAACAACAATTATAAAAAGGAACTTGCACACAATGTCAATTTAGCTTTCAACGTCAACCCGGTTGTGATCACACACCAACATTACCCATCTATTCCCTGATATCTACCCATTGTATTACAACTGCTCACTTGGTTTTAACTTCAGCAAATGTGTTGACAGAATATGATAAGTCTAATTTTGCTACAGCAAAGAGGTGAAAATATATAAAAGTGAAAATATAAACAATTACATCGGTCAGTAAGTAACACCGTCATACATGTTTAAAAGGGGTTATTTAATTAAATACAACCGATAACTGCACATAAAGTCAGTCAATGGAATATTATTCTATTTTGTGTATATATTTAGCCCTGTTCTTATTTTTTCATCCAATTTATTGTACATTTGTTTAAATATTGTATTGCTTACCTGTATTTATAAATACTGCTGTAGCGAAAGAATGTATCCTTGCAGGATTTAAAAAGGTAACCATCTATCCAACTATAGGTGCAATTCTACATCATTTTCATTATGAGTGTCATGTTAGTTTGAGCTTGTTTTAAGATTTCAGAGTAGTTTCTGAATGAAATGTTTGAAACTTTATTTTTGTTTTGCACAGCCTGACGTTAAACCTCATGAAAGTGTTGCCTATTATAATAAACATTTTATACTAATCCCATATTTTGGGATTATATTATATATTATATTATGTATGTAAGAAACGAAATAAAATAACTTACTAATGCATGATTATTTCATTTATTATACATGATGATAGGTACACAGACGTAGTAGAAGCTTTCAATTTATTTAATGTATCATTTATATATATATTTATATGAATATATTGTATAAATTGTGTACGTCAAGTGAGGGTATTTGTTGTAAAAGTAAACATTTGAAATTAACGGTTATATAAGAAATAGACGGGTTGACGATAAGCGGCTAGCTTGTTTAGCTAGGTTATACAAGGAATTGCTACTATAAAAAAGCTTGTATTTGTCCTTTACATGAAGTTATATAACTCCAGCTTTGATTACATTACAGTGTCGGGGTGTTCTTCCCCAGCCGAGCTCCAGCAGCGGCTTTAGCCCGCATTGTTGTGATGTTGTTGGTGTCATTGCCGCCGCTAAGCTAACATTAACAACGAGGAGGAAACGAAGTAACGCCTAAAAAACACACACATATATATATTTATATATATACTCACTTTAAAGTGTCGCAGCGCAGAGACGCGTCTGTGTTGTGATGTCGGGGTTGAACGGAACCAGACCCGCGCGCGCTGGAATCAACTTACTTGACAGTCCAACCGCCGCTCGCGCGCCGCTCCGCTCAGGTTCGGCAGTGTGTTGTCCTCTTCGCTTCGCTGAGCTCACGCCATCTTTTTTTATCAAAAGGCTCAGCCGCATGCCGGTCACGTGACCCGCGCGGGCCCCGTTTTTTTTTTTTTTCGCAGTCAAACTTCTCGCCCGGCGTCGGTGAAAACGGATATCTGGGCCGCGGCGGGACGTCCATCCGACGCGATTTACCGATAAAACCGAGAAAGTACGCATTTTGTAAACCGTTGGCGCAAACGGCTAACATAGCAGAGTCAGCGAGCTAAAAGCGACGTCACGTGACCACGCGAGATCTCGAGAGGAAGTGACGACATAAAGTATTTCTTCTTCGTGGTTCTCTTCCTTCCCCCCCCTGTGAAAGTCCTGGAGGAAGTTGAAGATGTTAGTTTAAATGTATTTAGCCGTTTTTTATTATTGACAGTTTTTGAAATGATGCATGTGAAATCGTTGAATAAAGAATTAGAAAAAAATAAAAAGTAATATTCAGATAATTTATTTACCTCATTAAAGTATTTATGACACAAGTACTAATACTGCACTGTGAAAATACTCCACTACAAGTAGAAGTAAAGGTCATGCATTCAAAACCTTACTTAAATCAAAGTGTGTAATCAGTACCAGCAAACTCAATGCAGAAAAATGTCCCTTGTGACTGTAAATATTAAATATTGTTGCTTCTTGCAATATTTCAGCTGTAGTTACAATGTTTGGTCGTTAAATTTATACTGAAACCTAATTTGACAGATACATGTCGCGGATTAGATTAGATATATACTTTATTCATCCTGAAAGGTGAAAAAAAGTACAATATTTCCCCTCTGAAATGTAGTAAGGATTGTGCAGAAGGGCCAATTGTGGGCTTTATACCTAAAATATGGTATTGTTTACTACATTATTTTTATTTGACAGTTTCAGATTAATTAGTTTACAACAATAATGTCTAATAATGTATTTTAATACTTAACGGTGGGTTTTCTTATCTAAAATGACATAGATTAGGGATTAACTAAGTATGAGCACAAACATATAAACACAAATAAACAGTAAATATATTTTTTTGAACTTCCGTAACACTCATTATATTCTAGTTTTCTAGTTTTTAAAACATTTGAAAGTCATGAAATAGAGAGACAGTATAGAAACAATACTTGGACCAACCACTTTCAGAAGTGTAGTACAATGTAATAGTAAAATATAACCGGTATTTGTAATACTAATCAGAATCAGCAATATAACTGGTAATTAAAGGTAATTGAAAGTTGAAAGATAAATGCAGTACTTACCTCTGTGGTGTAGTGGAGTCAAAAGTACAATATGTATGTGTAGTGAAGAGTTGTAGTGAATGGAAATACTCAAGTGAAGTAAAAACACCTTTATAATGTACTAAGTCGTTTCTTTCTACTACTGACATTACTTAGAAAACAGAGCTAATTCCTGTTTAAGTTTAGATTTTAGAGCTAATAATATTATTTCATTTGAAATGCCTGTAGTCTATTATTATGATACATAAAAACACTACCGCTGTCGGCCTGCAGGGGCGACATTACACCGGCTTCCCTTCCTTATTAACATGGAGAGAAAAAATGGCGGAGAGGATCTGTGGAGGCTGTATCGGTTGAGCTGCTGGCAGTGAAACAACAACAACAAAAAGGCACCCATTCACCGTGCAAGGGGGCCCGGAGTGTAGGGAGGGCACTGCCACAGGAGGAGGGCGAGGGTTAATCTCCGAACCGGTGGACAAATACATTTATTTCATATTATTTTGTCCTCGGAAAGAGACACGAAAACAAGTCAAACATGAGCGAGGTAAGTTTGCTTCTTCACCCCCGCGCCTAAGTATCGGAAAGGAAAGCTATATTGAGCGTTTTGCAAACGCTAATTCCTCTCGGAACGAGAGTCGTGTTTTTGCATTAAATTGTAAATTATATATCACTGTTTTAAGTTAGTTACAGTCGCTAAAAACGAGAAGTCTCTTTTTAATGCTAACGTTAGCATCGGCGTTCCATGTGCCTGCTCGCGGAGCACATAAACATTATTTATGACATCATTTGACGCCAAAGAAACCATATTTTTTTCTTTCTTTTTTCTGCAAGTGGGTAAACGGGTTTAAAGTAGCTGTAGGAGTGATTTTGTTTTTGGATTTGACCAGTGGTTCGATGAGTGAGCCAAGAGGCCTTTACATTTAAAGGGGCTGATGGGAGAGTTGATGTGGGTGTGTGGAGCCAGCATGGTGCCTCCTCGGGGCCCCACCCACACCAGCAATAGACATTTACTCCAGCACTGCACAGCTTTCAACGAATCTGTACTTGACTTGAATATATTTGTTTAACTTCTTATTCAAGAGCACTACATTTGTCTGAAGGCTTTAGTTTCTTATTCCAGGCAGGTTTTATAAAACAATTACAGTTTTCTGTTTACACAATCCCTTGTGTTGAAACAAAAACACTTAAAAACTAGAACGGGCACTCGGTAGAGTGCATAGCTTCGCATATCACAAGATTGGGCATTTAATTATGAACATTTTGGCATTAGTTGCATACCAATTGGATAAAAATTGACTGTGCTATGGTAAAAAGAAGATGTTGACCTTTTCATGACCTTGACCTTTGACCCGATCAATCCCAACATCTAATCAAATGGTCGTCGGATAATAACCAATCATCCCACCAAATTTCATGCGATTCGGTTTAATACCTTTTGAGTTGTGCGAGTAACACGCATACAAATAAATAAATAAATACATGATCAAAACATTACCTTCCACATTTTCAATGCGAAGGTAAAAGTAATAGCTTTAAATCTGGATAGACGTCATGTGAATTTGTGATTGAGAGTTAAAACAACTGATAAATAGATCGTAAACTGATTTTTTATTGTTTTTGTCAAATTTCAAGCAACAATGCCCCACGTTCTCAGTTTCCAGCTTCTAGAATGTTGTAACGTGAATATCTTCAGTTCGTTTTATTAGTCGTCTTTTAACATTTCTAGTGTTGCGTCTCCTTCGTGAAGGTTATTGGTTTGGAGTTGCGTCTGAGTCAGAGTGTTATCTTCCTTTTTTAATAACTTGTCTATTTCGGCTCTTCGGGGTGTTCATTTTGTGTTCTGGTGAGTTTGCAATGTTCTGTCTTCTGTTGTTCTTTGGATGTAGTGTCAATACAAAAAAACACTCTTGGCTGGAACCGTGGACTAAACGCATCTTCTCTCTGCATTCACAGCAAGTCGTATGCAATGGCCACTCGGCTGTCTTAAGCTGCAACAGGCCCATATCACCAGCTCGTGATGACATCAAGCGGACACAGGAGGGACAGTGCTCTCCGGTCTTCTCGCAAATTGATGGCCAGAGGCAGGGCGAGGGTAAGTAAGCTCCGCCTCCAGCTGAGTGTGTAAAGACTCCACGGGAGAGCAAACGGACATCTGTTTATTTTGGGAGGGTTACGTGACAGTGAGCAGCAGCACGCTTTGACTGAAGCGCCAGGAATAAAACACCTTTTTATTCCCTCTCTCCTCGCAGGCAGGAGAACAAACTCCATCTGCGGGACACCAAAAGACTCAAAGGCCGATTTCTCAGAGATGGAGAGTAGCTACAGCCAGACCTGCCTTCGTTCCCCTGCCGAACACCCCCTGCCTCTGGGGAACAGTTTGTCTTACGCTCCCCTCAACGTGGCCAACAACAACAACAGCAGCAGCGTCGCCCTCCACGGCCTCCAGCGGCGAGCCTTGCACAAGGTCAAGGAAAAGAAATCCACGCTGAGAAGGTACGTCCTGAGTATTGACGCGTTTTTACATTGAGGGTGTCCTCTCAATGGACATGATCTGAGTGATAGTTATTCACATCGTTTTTCGTTGTTTTCCACTTCAGTGCAGGCGGGAAAAACTCCCAAAACCGAAAGGTTACCGACTACTATCAAATAAGACGAAGCTCAAGAAAGAGTAAAACGGAGCTCAAGGTAAGTCGATTTTAACCTATTGGCATGAATATAAGGTGATTATGTAACTCACCTGTTACTTTGTTTATTATGTCTGTCAGAGTTACTTATTATTTTGCTTCTGAATGCACAGTTTGCTTCCACTAAAGTAATCAATAAAGCAACACACCATATAAAATATTCAACTGCTTTTCTGCTCTGGGAAGTTTTGATGACTTCCCAAAAGTGTGTGTGTGTGTGTGTGTGTGTGTGTGTGTGTGTGTGTGTGTGTGTGTGTGTGTGTGTGTGTGTGTGTGTGTGTGTGTGTGTGTGTGTGTGTGTGTGTGTGTGTGTGTGTGTGTGTGTGTGTGTGTGTGTGTGTGTGTGTGTGTGTGTGTGTGTGTGTGTGTGTGTGTGTGTGTGTGTGTGTGTGTGTGTGTGTGTGTGTGTGTGTGTGTGTGTGTGTGTGTGTGTGTGTGTGTGTGTGTGTGTGTGTGTGTGTGTGTGTGTGTGTTCGTGTTCTCACATCTTTTTTGTTCCCAGTGTGAAGAAAAGAAGCTCATCGATGATCTCATCACAAACGGAATAGAAGAAGGATTGGAGGTAAACATTTCTTTTCTTTAAAAAAATCTTCTGTTTGCTTCGACCAATTGAGCACTTGAAATTAACACAAAGGTAATTAATCAGATTCACACATGGCTCCACCCCTTTTCACTCTCGCACTGTTGTGCAAATTCAATCGGAGAAGTGAAACTGGGTGTTGATCACATGATTAATCACGCTGATGACCAGGCATGAATATGTATAGGTGGTAGCCTGGAAGTTGACTGAGATGGAAATGATTGCAAAATAAAATCAATGCCAGCTTTGTTCTCCCCTGATTAAAGTGGAAACGATCACCATCTCTTCTGTTTCGTTGTATTTTTAGGTGCGGCATATAGAAGGAAAGGGGAGAGGGGTGTTTTCCACGCGGTGTTTTCAGAAAGGCGAGTACGTGATCGAGTACCACGGAGACCTGCTGCAGATCACCGATGCCAAATCGAGGGAGGCCGAGTACGCTCAAAACCCGTCAACCGGCTGCTACATGTACTACTTCCAGTACCTCAGCAAGACATACTGGTACGATGCATTCTACGCCTGTTCACTTTTTAGGGATTACCGCAACATTTAAGAACTTTCTGCACATTTCGGCTTTGTAGTCTTCTGTCATAAAATGTCCTTTTATCTGGTTCAAAGAAATATTTATATTTATGAAGGATTCTAGTCGATCTTAAGTTATCAGAGAATAAGTGTGTGTTTGAGAGAGAAAAATAAACACTGAAGAAATCCCACCGACTGCAATGGAGAAAACAACTCCCACGGTGCTTCACTAAACTTACCTTTTTATTGCCGGTTTGATTGAGAGAAAATTACTTTCAAGGATCTCAGCGAGGATATTCGCGTTATGCAATTAAATGTATATGAGCTTTTTCGTGAATATCACCTAAACCGCCGAGGTGCGTTATACAGTGTCCAGACTAAATGCTAAATGTGTGTTTTCAACAGCGTGGACGCCACGGCAGAGACCGGTCGCAAGGGCAGGCTGATCAATCACAGCAAAACCGGAAACTGCCAAACCAAACTGCACGACATCAACGGGGACCCTCACCTCATCCTTGTTGCCTCTCGCGACGTCAACGAGGGCGAGGAGTTGCTCTACGACTACGGAGACCGCAGTAAGGCCTCCATCGCTGCTCACCCGTGGCTCAAATCCTGAAAAAAAACGACAAGAAAAAAGGGAAACTCCCTCTAACACCTGTGTTTCTCATTAACTAGTGTACAAAATGCCTTAGGAACAGAGTGTGTACCATTTGTGTTCCAATATTGAGGTGGGATGGGGTGTCATGTGTTGACGGGTTCACGTGTCGCATCTCGATTTAATGTCCATCTGCGTTTGTCGGATGACATCTTTACTTTTTATTTATGTGTATATGAAATATTCTGGTTGTTTTGCGGCACATTTCTTTTGTACATTTTGTATTATCTATAGTCCAATGCTTCTACAGCATGCAGGTGGTAGTTAATGCTCTGCGTTTTTATACTGCGTCTTTTTCTTAATTAGACGTTAGATACTTAGCAATACGTACACGGCCCTGGAGCCCCTGTTTTCTTTTTTCTATTTTTCTTGGGATCAGCAAGAACTATGAGATGCAAATTCTTAATATATTCGGTTCACGTGGAATTTGATTTCAGCCAAACAATCTACCATTGTTTAGTGGAGGTGTGATAGTTTACCAAAGGCATGGTACAGTTGCATTTTTCTGTGGGTGAAAACAAGTAATCGTGTTGAATATACCGACTCAAATTCATATTTCTTCTTTAATGCTTTTTTTTTTTTTTTAACCCATAATGTATTTTTAAATATTGAAGACAATATCTACAGTATATTCTGCATGTGTATGACTGTTTATTAGGTAAACATCTAATAATATAAATAGAATTGAAAGAATTAGTTTCTCCATATTTTGACTGGCCAGCGTTCACAGCTTTCAAATCTTTTTTATTTAATTTCAAATATATAACTGCACTATGTACTGTAAATATATTTATTCACGGTTAGGTGGATCTGGTTTAAAGAACAATTTTCTTTTGGACATGTCTTTAAATATCTGCCAAATCATCTAAAAGGTAGCCCAGTTTTTTTGACAGTGTAACATACTCGCAACTGGATCCAAAACAAAGTCTGAAAGTAGCCAAAATGATCATGAGCCGCCTTAAACTCTTCCTAATAAAATAGAAAGTAGCTCAGTCATGTTTCAAACAGCCCAGTCTCGCAGATTTTGTTATCTTTGCTACTCCCCTTCCCGTGTTTCCAGTCTTAATGCTAAGCTAACTACTGTCAAAGATGTCAAACTCTTCCTTTTAACATCCAAACTAAAACAAGAGTGTTTTGCTTCAGGTGAACCGTGTCTTTGGTGAACTCTTACACTCCGACTGTGTATATCTACAGGTTTTCTACACATCTGTGTGTGTGTGTGTGTGTGTGTGTGTGTGTGTGTGTGTGTGTGTGTGTGTGTGTGTGTGTGTGTGTGTGTGTGTGTGTGTGTGTGTGTGTGTGTGTGTGTGTGTGTGTGTGTGTGTGTGTGTGTGTGTGTGTGTGTGTGTGTGTGTGTGTGTGTGTGTGTGTGTGTGTGTGTGTGTGTGTGTGTGTGTGTGTGTGTGTGTGTGTGTGTCCTCACAGAATATTGTTCAATGTGAAAGCGTTCTAACAGCTGAACTGCCAACGGGTCTTTTTATTTATTTAATATTTTACTAGTTTCTTTTTCTTTAAATGTGTTTGCCATCAATTGTAGCTCAAAGAAATATATCCCAACATTGTAACGTTAACATAGAAATCCATTGTGAGACTAATTAATTTTATTTTAGCTAATTGGAATTAAGTACTTCTTTTTCTTAACAAACATTTCCATATTATGAATATTATTTGAAAAACAGAATCACATTTCTAGTATTTAATCTTGAATTATTGCATTACTTTGATTAAATTAGTATATAAAGATAAATTGGCTACATGCAGTGCAAGTTACATTTGAATAAAATGGAAGTGTTTAAATCAGACTAAATAAAAATTAATAATAGGTTTTTATTTTTCTTACCGTCAATAAATCCAATGAATCCAAAACCAACAGAATTAGAAAAACACACAATTCCTGTTCATTACTTTACTGATGGTTGTGTTTTCTTTCATGTGATTTAATAATGGTACTAAATATATGTAAATACATTAACATGACAGGTCACAATGCAATTCAAATTATATTCATATACATTATTCAACATTCATTGTTTGAATTATGTACAAGAATTTGGCTAGAGTAGACTTTTATGAATAAAGTAGAAACTAGCATTACAACATGTATTTTTATCATGTTGTACAGCACTGTCTCCTCTTTTAGGTGCTGTTTGTATTAATGCAAGAATTATCTTAATTTTTTTTGTTATGATTCATTTTTAGTTCTTTAGGCAATGCATCATCTCTGTATCTGTTTAGGTGTTACAGATGAAAAAAAATATGAAAAAGACTTCTTCAAAGTTTCCAAAATATGTATATTATTGAATATCAGGATTATTTTTGATTCCCTCTCTTAATGGTTTTAAAATATCGTAAATAATCAGTGTTGATATGAAGAGCGGTCGCATTATGTGTTATGAATAAAACACACTTCAGGAAACACATTTACATTTTGACTTGTCAACACTTCCCAGTAGCATTGTGTGAAATCATTTTATTCTCAAACAAACATGTACATTTTTTTCTTTTTAACTAGAATTTATGGAATAATACCAGAAGAGGCTAAACTGACCTGTTGGCCATTTTTAGGGCATAATAGATTTCTGCTGTTGTAGCGTTGAATACATCTTAATGCTGCGGTTTAAGGCATCAATGAATAAAGATGTAATATGCAAGGAAACAGGAGTCGGCGTCTGATTTGTTCATGTTGAAATAAATGATTACATTACACGCGGCGCAGATGAGCCGATATCCCAGAATGCATTTCGCACCAGCGACGGGGAACAATGGCGGAGGAGGAAATGCACAACTGAAACTCTTAATTTTCTAGCTTCATTTGAGCTCAGCGTACGTATTTCCTTAGCTCGGGTTGGCGGCCAATTCACATCGTAAATTATATTTCAAGAAATGATCATTATCTCTATCAAAATACACACCTGGATTCAAAAACCTTTACAATCGTATTCACCGTTCACATCGGTCCATGTAGTGTAACACCGTTTATTTATAGTTTTTAACACATGAACACAGATGCTGCAAATGCCTCAAAATAAGCTAGAAATACGACTCTTTTATAGACGGAATAGCAACATTTTTGTTTAAAATTCCTTAAAAACTTTATTTATTTACTTGAGTGTTTCGCATAAAATATTCGCATAGGAACATTTACAACACATTTTCTCCTAAAAGCCTGAGTAGTTACACAAAGCGTAGTAATATTTGGAGAACACTGTCTTTAAGCAAATTGGTAATGCTTCACGTTTTATTGCATCTCACTCCACTTCCTTAAGATGTCTTCTGCTGCCTTCAGGGTGGAGTCCTCCTGTCAGACAACAAGAGGGAGGTCAAAGGGCGAGGCGGCAGAAGGCCGGAGGTCAAGTCCATTTCAGTTCATTACGTTACCTTGACGAAACAGAAGCGAATGTATTTGCTGAACTCCCGGCTGTGCTCGGGCTGAAGAACGGGGAGACGGGGATGGTTGCTAAACCCTGTGTGCAAAAGAAATGATGACAACATTACCACAGAAATAAAAACCTTTATTTGGGTGCACAGGTATTAAAAGTTAAAGTAAAGGGTGCGGAGAGCTTTATTTCACTGAGAAAAGGCAACATTTGAAATTGGTTTTCGGAAGTATTCTTGATTCACTTCCATCAAAAACCTCAAGAGTTGAGCATTTATGATCAAAGTCAAGCACTTTGTTTTATTACATTACATTACATTACATGTCATTTAGCAGACGCTTTTATCCAAAGCGACTTACAATAAGTGCATCAACCTAGAGTACAAACTAAGAACAACAACAATACAGAAAGTAACATTTCCTCAACATAGTCAAACTACAAAAGTACCATAGTAAGAGCTATTTAAGTGCCACTGAAGTGCTAATCTGTGTTTTAATCCAGATATAGTCGAAAAAGGTGCGTTTTCAGTTTCCGGCGGAAGATGTAGAGACTGTCTGCTGTCCTGGTGTCAGTGGGGAGCTCGTTCCACCACTGAGGAGCCAGGACAGCAAACAGTCTGGATTTCCGTCTTAAAAACCTGCAATGGACATCAACGTGTGACAGGCCTTCACGTTGTGTTCATCCGGCTTCACAAAGAGACACTTCTCTGGGGAAAGGTCTGACCTTGCCCAGTGGGTTGTTGGTGGTGTTGATGATGATGACTTTTGTGCGTGGAGTGAATTTACTGGCCAGCTCCTCTGCACAAAGTACCCAGTCTCCACTGGATAGGACGCCACTCCCCTCAACCTTCTTCAATTGAATGAAAATAAAATAACTATTAATTTTTAAAGGACGTTACTGGTCAATGGTTTTAGGAAAGCTGCGTTATCACAGTTTTTATTGAAATGTTCAAGTGAATAACCTGAAGGTCAAACTGCCAGAGGTTAAACAAAAGAGTTTAGGTTACCAAAAGCTGAAAAATAAGGCACATTTTATATATTTATACACAAAGGCCTTTTTCAGGGAACAAGTAATGGATTCACAACTTGCAGCTGGAACAAGTTTCTGAACAATATTTAATTTCCGTTGCTATACCTGCAAAAAGGGGCTATACTAAAATTAGATTACATCTCGTTAAACAAAACGATTCCACGATTTATTTTTATCTCCAATTGTTTATTGTTTCTATGCTTTAATTTCAGAGTACATTGAGAACTGTGTACATTTCAATAAAAACTGGAGAAATTAAGGTGTTTTAAACCTTTTGACCTTTAGTCTACATACAAACTAAATGTGACATTTTTCAAAAGACACTGTAATTATTTGTCACCACTCACCGGCCTCAGAGAAACGTAAACTGGCTTTCCTCCGACCATCTCCACCATCGGCCGGTAGCAATCAAAGAACGGTTCGACAAGTATGACCTAAAAGGAGAATGTAAGGCTGTGTAAGGTTTTTTAAAATATTTTATCAAATCAGGTTAATTTTGGATTCAACCTATTGTCATTGCACAGGGTTCAGGTACACAGAGTGCAACAACATGTATTCTCTGCATTTAGCCCCTCCTTAGTTATGAAGGAGCAGTGATGCGCCCGGGGGTTCAGTGCCTTGCTCATGGACACTTTGACTTGCAACTAATGGGGAGAGCGGGGAATCGAACCAACGACCTTGGGGTTGCAGGACGACCCCCTCACCCCACTGAGCTACAGCCTCCCCCAATGTTAATCACATTGAGATTAAAAACTCTTTTGTTTAGAGAGGGTGACCTGGACGAGACAGGCGGCAACATAAGAAACACATAGTTACAAACAAAAAACACACAGAACAGACAAGTTAAAAGAAACTAAAAGTTAAGAGACAGAGCTCATTTAAAAAACATCGACAGTCCTTTATTTAAATGATATTGGGTAACTGAAACCAAATGAGGAGTTATTGTACACACGTTATAGTGCTGAATCAGTTTCTTCTTCATTATCAGAATCAGAATCAGAATCAGTTTTTATTTGCCAAGTAAGTTTGCACAACCAAGGATTTTTTCTTGGTAAAGTGACTCAGTGTTACATAGATTTTACTTTACAACACAAAACAAGACAAAAACATGACATGAAAAATTATTGCTGCACTGTAGAACATTTACTGGGGTTGATTGTCGTACCTCATCCCCTTCATCAATCAGAGCTTGAAAAGCACAGAAGAGAGCCTGATACGCTCCCGCGGTGACCAGCACTTCTTCCAAAGGATCGATCTCCCGTCTCATGATCCTCCCGAAGAGTTTAGGCAGAATGTGTACGAGAGGAGGGTAGCCCTGAGGAAAGGAAGCCATCACGTTAACCTACGGTGACCCTCGCTGTTTGTTCTGTAGGGACATTCATCGAGAGGATCAAAGTGTCTCCACACGTACGAACGCTCGGGCATACTGGTGCATCTGGTGTCCTCCGTTCACGGCTGTACACAAAGCCTCTTGGATGAATTTGGGAGGGGAGAAGTCCGGAAAGCCCTGTCCGAGATTCACTGGGTTGTAGTCGGCTGCCAGTTGTACGAACTCCAGCACATCGGACACGGATTAGATTAGCAGGTAGAATACGATCAAATAAACTGTTTTACGACCGCTAATCATATCCTGGGATGGACATATCGTATGTTACCGGCCTTTTGACCATATTGAACATTTACACACACACACACACAAGTGAGTAAGAAATTACATATATGACAACGATCAATCCTTTAGAAGTAACGTTTAGGACAATGACTACAGTTATTTACCCAAATTAAAATATATATATATATATATATATATATATATATATATATATATATATATATATATATATATAAACTACCGTTCAAAAGTTTGGGGTCACTTAGCAATGTCTTTATTTTTCAAAGAAAAGCACAGTTTTTTCAATAAAGATAAAGTTAATCAAAAGTACTCACTATACATTGTTAATGTGGTAAATGACTATTCTAGGTGTAAACGTCTGGTTTCTAATGAAATATCTCCATAGGTGTATAGAGGCCCATTTCCATCAACTATCACTCCAGTGTTCTAATGGTACATTGTGTTTGCTAATCGCCTTAGAAGACTAATATCTGATTAGAAAACCCTTGTGCAATTATGTTAGCACAGCTGAAAACAGTTATGCTGGTGATATAAGCAAAATAACTGGCCTTCCTTTGAGCTTGAAGTTTGAAGAACAAAAGTAATACTTCAAATATTAATCATTATTTCTAACCTTGTCAATGTCTTGACTATATTTTCTATTCATTTGATAAATAAAAGTGTGAGTTTACATGGAAAACACAAAGTTGTCTGGATGACCCCAAACTTTTGAACGGTACTGTATATATATAATAGTTTCGAGATGTATCTATCTATTTTCCTGGACACTTTAACCTGCTGGAAATTCACTTTGGTCACTGCCTTGTGTGTATATTTTAGTATTTTAGTATTAGTATTTAGTATTGTGTTATGTTATGTGTTTTATTTTTATTTTCTATTAATGCTCTAACGCTGTTATCATGAAATGTCTCCACTGTGGAACTAATAAAGGAATATCTGTTAGGGTCTGAGTGAGAAAATACTTTTTCTGGCTAAATGTGGAACACAATGTGATTCTTTTGCAAAGCATTAAAAAATAAAAACATTGCTTTACATTCCATAAATTAAAAATCATTCAATATTTAACTGTTTTTTTGGTGATACGACATAATATTACAACATTGATATAATCTGATTACTTGTTATGGATCTTGTGTGTTTTTCTCTCCTTAATTAAATGATACATATGTCATTATTTAATTAAGAATATTAAAGACACTTATAAGGTCAATACTCTACTCTGGAAATGTAAGCAGATATTTGCAAGATAAAAGTAAAGTAGAACCTGCATTCATACATTTATATATTTTTAATCTCAATGAGGCATTTCCTGGTTAAATACATTTTAAATAATATATATATATATATATATATATATATATATATATATATATATATATATTGTGTTAAGTATTATTACTCACCAAATGGTTTTACAGGGATGGGCAGTTCTGCGTGCTTGAAGTTGTCGTGCCATGATTTCCTATATTTCCAATAAGATTTCCTATATTTCCACGCCAGAGGTCGCCGTATATGTCAACTTACTGCAGCTGTACTCACCGTATTGATGTTTCACAAATATTACCTTCATGTCATATCTGATACACTAAACATTTTTAATAAAATAGAGTTGACTTACAAGCGTGAGACGTTAGATTCTCTTCTTAGCTCCCAATGTGTCGCTCCTTGGAGATGAAATGAGCGTCGCCAGTGGAGAAGGACATGTTGCAAAGGTGGAATTTAACATAAACAAATACACACTTTTTTTCACATTTAAACAATGATTTCTACACAAATAATTCTAAAGCATTCATGTTCACGTGTAAGACCTTATTAGATTTAGCAAAATATTGAAATACTTTGAGATCCGTCTGAAAGATGTGGTGTCAGACCATGTCTGGGAGTTTCCAATAATTGTATGTTGAAAATACAAAACTTTGTAATTGCTTCTTCATATCAGTGCTATATAAATAACCTTCAACCGCACAGTAAATGTTAATCATTTTTTTAATGTTTTATTGTAGCTACATTTCATTACAACTTCAGCAAATAAGTATTTTCAAAAAGTTGTTTGCCATCACACCTGAGGGGGGGGGGGGGGGGGGGGGTCTGAATGTCCCCCGAGGACTCCAACCCTCAACTTACTGATGTCGCCTGCTAAGTGGTTGACTGAATTTTATACATTTTACTCCTTGTAATTTCAAATAATCAATTAATTTTTTTATTTAAATGAATTGTGTTCAATTCCCTCGGGAAGTCTGCATCTGACCCCAAAGGGCTCAACACGTCTGCCAGGAAGCTAAACCCGTAAAGTCTCCGAGGGTGGAGTCTGGAGATATTTGTATAGTTCGTCTCATATAACTGAAAGCAAATAATCTTTTCCCTTAAACGACACGATAACTGGTCAAACAGACAAATTCATGTCATTCGTGTTCCTCAAAAGAATCACATTTTATTGACATTACACACATCACGTTACTCCTGAAATGAAATCACACCGCCAGAGAAGAAAAAAAAAAACATTCAAACATCGCCGACGATTTATGTTTTTCTTCCTCTACACTTTTGCTTTTTTCAAGTCCTCGGGCAGCACCCTGCCCCTCTTCCTCAGCCGGTCCTTCTTCTTCTCCGTCTTGACCTTGGTGTGCTTCTGGATGTTCCTCCGCCTCTTGTCCTGGCGCCGCTGCATCTTGTCGACCACGTTCTCGCTGCGCTCGCCCCACTCCTTCTGCCGCCGCTCGTGCCTCTTCTCCTTCTTCTTCAGCGACGACTGCAGC
This sequence comes from Liparis tanakae, assembly GCA_036178185.1. NCBI lineage: Eukaryota > Metazoa > Chordata > Actinopteri > Perciformes > Liparidae > Liparis > Liparis tanakae. The sequence goes on along the minus strand of CM070090.1, from coordinate 14,027,723 downwards.
ATGGCCTCGTTGTCTTTGATCTTGAGGCCCTCGGCCTTGTAGAGCACGTTGGTCCACTTCATCTTCTCCTCCATCACGCGGGCCTTCTCCCCGTCCGTCTCCCGCAGTTCCTCCAGCTTCGCCTTGCGCGCCTCCACGCGGCCCAGCAGCTGCTTGTAGTTCTTCCCCACGAGCGGCGTCAGCTTGCCCTTCATGCTCAGCTTCTTGTTCTTCTTCTTCTGGATCTTGTCGACGTATCCCTCGTCCACCGTCTCCACCTTGTTGAACACGATGGCCGTTTCGTTTCTCTTTTTCGCGCCCACCGGGGCAGGCGGCGCTTCCTTTTTCACCTCCGGCTGCTTCTGCTCCTCTTTGGCTTTTGCCTCGGCCGCCTTCTTCAGTTGGAAGTCTTTCCTCTTCCTCTTCTTGCGCTCACGCTCCATCTTTCTTTTCGCTCGCTTTGCCTGGACGGCCTCCGACGCCGAGTCCTTCGGGGCTCCCTGAGAAACAGACGAGTGCGACGTGTTAGTCCAATATCAACATTAACTAGGAGTTTAACTAAGTGCATAACTCGCTCCATCAGTAAATAAGTAAGTAAAGTGTATTTATATTAAACTTATCATAGACAACGGGTCACAAAATTCAGTAGTCAATAAAAAAACATTGGCAATAACAGGGGCCAAAATAACTACAGAAAATACACTGTAAAAGATGGTGCAGTAAAAAACACAATAACATAAGAAAAACTAGAACGGGAACTCGTTAGAGCGCATACCGTCACATATCACAAGATTGGGCATTGAATTATGAACATTTTGGCATTAGTTGCATGCCATAGAACATTGGATAGAAATTGTGGTAAAAAGAAGATTTGGACTGTGTCATGACCTTGACCTTTGACCCGATCGATCGGGCCAAGATTATGCAAATAACATTTAAATAAATTATCCCGTCCATTCCCCTCAAGTCATAAGTGTCGATGTTTCAGTCGCCATGCAGACTGACTTTCAACCCCCGAAAGACTCGGCTCTCGCCTCGGGGCACGGTTAGCACCCAATTGTATAACAAGTTATTCTATCCTTTAAAAAGTCAATAAATATGTTGAACATTTTAAGTAAAAACACTTTTTTTAAAAACAAGTTTACTATTTCAGCACAACTGCAACCACGTTGGCTACATGGTCCCTAAAAGAGAGCAAAGTCAACCCTTCTTTCCGTACCTGCCCTCTGGACGCTTCAATCTTTTCGTGAAGTCTCTTGCGTAAAACATCGACCGAGGAGAAGTTGGATTCTACTGAAAAAAGAAAGATGAAAAAGTGACTGCGGGAACCATATTTAGAAATAACCAAATCAGGAAGAGACGGAGTGATGGGTGCATTCACCTTGAGGTGCCGTGGCGCTCTGAGCTTTGGACCTGTTCAGTTTGGGGGCCGCAGGAGAGGGGGGAGGCTTCTGTTGGGATTTAGGATTTGGTTTCTTCTCATCGGCACCTTTCTCTTTAAAAATTTTCTTCTTACACTTTTTCTTCTTCTGTGGAGGACCGGTGTCATTTTTACCCTTGAAATGTGCTACACACAGAAAAAGACACAGATAAAGACATGCATTAATGACCATATATTTCATGGAAGTTTAAACAAAGGTAAATATTTGACTGCCAGATATCTGCATGCGTCATAAACGTTAACACACAAAGGACGTAAACATCTTGAGGCAGAGGAAAATAAAAGTATGCTGTTATTGGACTAAATGGGGGAAAGTAATCAGTAATCTTACTTACTCATTGTTTGAGATAAACGCCAAAAGGCAGCTAATATTGTGAGAGGTGACGTCAGTGATCGAACAATCACACAAAATAATTAGTTTCAAGCCATAATAATTTAGAGGCGTTTGAGTCACTTAGAAATGTTCAAACTGGTGATATAAGGCTACAGATTATTTTGATAATCAATAAACCTGTTTTTTCCCCCCTTTAATTTATTTGAGTGATTCCAATTGTTAACTTCCCTTAAAACCCTTTAGTGTGAAGTTAAATCTCAAAAATACCCTCCCTCGAATCAAAAACTATATTTTGTATATCGGAATTTTTGTTTTTGTTGTTAAGACCAACTGTATTACAGTCTCAACCACAACATGTATACAGAAAAGTGAAACACATCGCACTTCCCTGGACTACAATGCTGTCAATTGACCACAAAAAAAAAAAATCAATAAAACTAAATTTAAAAAAAAGTATTTAAGCTTAATAAATTAAGTTTGTGTCCATGGAATTGCGCGTTTCTGACCAAGTGCAGCGACTCCTTCAGCCAGCAGCGGAAATAAACACGTTTTATAAGCCAACTATTGACTTTTAGCACTTTTCTCCCACCAGTAACACACAACTACAGCTACACGAGCTAACGCGGCTAGCCGACATTACCGAAGGGTTTCTTCTTCGGCTCCTGCTCATGTTGAGAAAACACTTTGCTGGCGAGCTTCTGGATGTACGAATCCCTGGAGGCGAGATCCATGTCGACAGTAGAACCGGTCCGCCACTTCCTCTTCTAATAAAAACAGCTACAACAGCCACTCGAGACAGGAGTGTACCGAGTCCACCAACATCAACACATTCGCGTGAACACACGTGGGTGACGTCCCGCAAACCGGAAGTAGTAACACTAAAATAGGTCCCCCTTCTGATAAGTTATGTAGTTGTTATGCGGTCGGCTGTCTCGCTCATTTTCGGTGCTCGTGTGTTTTGACTGAACATGTCGGCTTTAAAATTAGTGTTGGCTTATTCCACCAAAGTGCTGACGACGCTGAAACAAAAGGTACGTGACGTGTTTCGTGTGTGTGTTTGTGTGTGTGTGAAAGTCATTTGTCTGTGTTGTACATCCGTGAGCAAATTTTCTGTTAATGCCTTTTTCTGTAATTTAATTTTCTGTTATTGTATTTTCTGTTATTGCATTTTCTGTTATTGCATTTTCCGGTATTGTATTTTCTGTTATTGCAGCCGCACGTCACTTCCATCCAGAGGACTTTCGTCCTGACCAGACTGCCCCTCTCCAAACGCGCGGAAGGTAACACCTGTATAGGAAATAAACCAATAAAAGGCAAAGAGCCATATACATTAATAATCATATGAACACCATTACACGGCGTACAATATGCTAATATTTTCAAGGTCAACTTGTCTTTAGATCTGTGAATACATAGGATCAATAGCCTGTATATGCTGTGTGTTGTTTCCCCCTGTATATTTAGTATTAGTATTTAGTTTTATAATTATTGTTATTAATGCTCTGATTTGCACCGCTGTTGTGCTTTTTGAAATGTCCCCACTGTTGGACGAATAAAGGAATATATATATATATATATATATATATATATATATATATATATATATATATATATATATATATATATATATTGCATCATATCATGTCATATACATGTCAGAAAGAGTTCTTGTCTCACGCCTCCATTGTGCTTTTCTTGTTGTGATTTTTCCAGGTAAGTTCATCACTTTTGGGCGACAGTCGAGCTCCACAGCAGCCGGAGCGGAAAAGGTAGAGGACTCTTTCTTCAAATGGTTCCTGCTGCTCATCCCCGTCACCACCTTTGGCCTCGGCACTTGGCAGGTACCGCCTAACCGACTTTGTGTTTCCACATTTACCAAAATAAGATAGGTTTGCGTATACATTCTTGCTTGATGGACTCCCGTGTTGTCTCCTGTGAAGATGAAACGGCGTCAGTGGAAATTGCAGCTGATCGACGAGCTGACGAGACTCACCACTGCAGAACCCATCCCTCTTCCTCTGGAGTACGTATTTAATAATCAATATACTCAATTAATTTGTATATGGGGCATACGGTCATATTGCATTCAATGCAGTTTATTTTATGTAGCCCACTATCAAAAAATACTAATTAGCGGGCTTTACAATCTGTACACATACGACATCCTTGTCCCAGGACATCACATCGGATCAGGAATAACTCCCAAATACCTCTTTTATGCTCTGATCTATTATGTGCTCTTGTATATGGGTGGTGACCCCGAGGTGCATTTAACAGGGTTCGTACGGTCATGGGAAAACCTGGAAAAGTCATGGAATTTTAAAATGGTAATTTCCAGGCCTGGAAAAGTAATGGAAAAAAACTTAAATCATAAAAGTTTTGAAAAAGTCATGGACATTTGTTATAATCATATCATTTACAACGAGTTTGAAATAATTAATGTTTTTTTAAAGAAAGACACTCAAAATATAAGCTTGCGTACGCTCTCGATACGCAAGATTTTCTAAATTGTTCATGCTTTTACCAAGATTTCAGTTTGGTCATGCAAATGTGGTTTAAAGTTATGGAAAACTTATGGAAAGGTCCTGGAAATCCATTGGTCAACATGTGTAAGAACCCTGATTAAAGGTCTCATTCAAAGTGCACAATGCTCTTTGTCCTCGTATCCACATTCAACATCGTTATCTGTTATGAATGTACATATTTCCATATTTGTATTGCCACTCTCCTCCCCGGATCGTAGTCCCAATGAGCTGAAAAGCCTGGAGTACCGGAGGGTGCGAGTGCGTGGCCGGTTCGACCACTCGCACGAGCTGTACGTCCTGCCGCGCTCGCCGGTCGACCCGGAGAAAGAGGCCAGAGAGGCGGGCCAGCTGGGGTCGAGCGGGGAGACCGGCGCCAACGTCATCACGCCGTTCCACTGCACCGACCTCGGGTAAGGACCGCGGTCAAAGTATTAAGAGGCGCTCGAAGGACACCTTAAAAGTATTAAGATGTCCTCTCTTACATCCGACACCCACTATCTCCGCCCCCCCGCCTGCAGCATCACCATCCTGGTGAACAGGGGATACGTCCCGAGGCAGAAGATAAGACCGGAGACCAGGATGAAGGGACAGGTTCGTATTTCGGATGATGTCATCGGGTCGCTGCTTCTTCGTGAAGACGAGTCTACCGGTTGAAGGCCGCACGCGATGGGAGGCCCAAAGAAAAGAAACAAAGGATCGATGCAATAGAACGAGACATTTTTAATTTTCACGTGCATTGCCCACAATGCATATAATATAATAATATTAAGTTCTCTAACAGCTGTAAACTGACTTAGTTTCCATTTTAACGTGTCATCTTACCAGATAAGCTTTTTGTGGACATGAACATTTGATCGCAACTTATTTACTGTACGACTGATAGTATTACATCAGATTTATATTTTGCCACAGCTATAAACAACCACACAGAGCTATTAGCACCACATTTTATATTAAAGGAAAGCTTCTTTTCTGCTCAGGTGGAAGGGGAGGTGGAGGTGGTCGGGGTCGTTCGGCTGACGGAGCAACGCAAGCCCTTCGTACCGAACAACGACGTGGAGAAAAACCGCTGGCATTACCGAGACCTGGAGGCCATGGGCGGCGTCACCGGAGCCCAGCCCGTCTTCATCGACGCCGACTATCGTGAGTTCTGGGGAAACCCCAAAGTCCACAGAAAAGAACAGTTAACCCCCTTTAAAAACGGTAATGTTTGTGGTGGTGCACAAGTAAATTCATGCGTTGCATCACTCAGGGAGCACAACTCCTGGTGGACCAATAGGAGGACAGACCAGAGTCACCCTGAGGAACGAACACCTGCAGTACGTCGTGACGTGGTGGGTAGGACTCGAGATCACTCAACGTCCCGTCACACGATGCATTTACTGAATTAATCAAGTTCTTTTCTCCAAAGGTACGGGCTGTGTGCAGCAACCTCCTACATGTGTTATGTGAAGTTCATCAAGAAGATTAAATTGTGATGTTGAACAAGTGACAAGATTGTATTTTGTTTAATATTAGCTAAAAACAGCTGATGTTCAATTTGTGCATCTTCTTTTTTTGTTGCTCTGGCCTGCTATTGATCAAGGTGGATTATTAGAATAAATGTATTATTTGGGCCCGTCTTTATTTTGCGTTTCAAACTGATAGGTGACCTTTCCTTAAATCTAATAAGTCTTAAATGCAGTGGCAATCATTTGGATCTACAATTGAGTTTCTAGAACTCAAAGTCCAAATTAAACTGCACCAAAATGTGACTGCATGCACACTCCTAACCAGCCTCGAGGAAGGGAACCACTTACATCCTCCAAATCAAACATTCGCATAGGATCGGAAGTTCGATCCTGATCCTCTTACTCAATTCTGAATTGCCCCCTGTAGCTGCGTCTACGGTGTTTAATTGTAAGTAGTTAAATTAGTCACTCTACCTCCCCAGCTGCAGGAAGAATACAGCATTGATTCAATAAGTAAGCCAAAAAAAAAAAAAAGAATCTAACATTACCAGACATTGTTTTAGATAAATCTCTAGTTGAAATAAATAAAATAGCATTTATTTGTTGCAATAAAAAAAAAAATTAAAAAAAAACAGCAAGTCTTTTAGGAGATACTTTTTAATTCAAATTAATTTAACCAAATTTGGTGGCCAGTTCTTTGGCCTTCGCCACCTCGGACGTGATCTGGGAGGATGTTGGCATCTCCTTTCCCAGCAGCCTCTGCTTCCACTCGTGGACTGAATATCTTGACCTGTGGGAAGATACGATAAATTAGTATCTGAAACCAAACTTGGGTATTTTCATTCTCTGATTAAAGTGCATCAGCGATCTTGGTGATTAAAGTTGTCATCAAATTTGTTAAGATAGCAAATATTCTTTATCATCATCTGCATCGGTGCAAGTTCTCCCAGAAATCCAGTCAATGATACGTACCGATGCCGAAGTTCTTTGGCCTCTTCTCAAACAAGGGGTTGACTACTTTCTTAGCTATGGAAGGTGCCACCTTCTTCTCCCATGCCTTCTTTCCCTAAGGCTGTCAAGGAAAGTTACAGTAACTATTAATATTTAATTCTCAAGTTATTAAACTTCAGTATTGACAAAGACATTTATTTAGGTTTGTGGTCTCTGCTCAGGGTTAAAAAGCTCATAAGTTTGATCAACAGAGGATTCAGTCGAAGAAATTCATACATCATTGCTAGAGACCACTTCCTATAATAAAGAAAGCATCTCAATCTCACCTCAATTGGATCCACATCGTGGGCGATGATGACCAGCTGAGCTTTCTTGCTCTCGACCAGAGGAAACTGTTCACACCTGCATAGAACTGGTTGATCGCAGGGGGAACCTTCAGACGCTTGTAGAGGATGGCGCGCTGCCTCTGCAGGCGGATGTAACGGGGCCATTTCACGAAGCGGGTCAAGTCACGCTTGGGCTGAATATCTTGACCTGTGGGACGATAAGATAAATTAGTATCCAACACCAAAATTAGGTATTTTCATTATCTTATTGGTGTGCATCAGCGATCTTGGTGATTAAAGTTGTCATCAAATTTGTTAAGATAGCAAATATTCTTTATCATCATCTGCATCGGTGCAAGTTCTCCCAGAATTCCAGCAAACGACACGTACCGTTGGCAAAGTTCTTTGGCGTCTTCTCAAACAAGGGGTTGACTACTTTTTCGTGAGAGGCCGGTGCTACCTTCTTTCTTTGCCTTCTTTCCTTTTCGCTGTCAAGAAAATCGTTACAAAATCGTTAATTTAAGTTATTAACCTTTAGTATTGACAAAAACATTTATTTAGGTTGGTGGTCTCTGCTCAGGGTTAAAAAGCTCGTAAGTTTGATCAACACAGAGGATTCAGTCGAAGAAATTCATACATCATTGCTAGAGACCACACACTATAATAAATAAAGCATCTCAATCTCACCTGATGACCAGCTGAGCTTTCTTGCTCTCCACCAGGAGACTGTTCACATCTTCCTCTGCAGGCGGATGTAACGGGGCCATTTCACGAATCGGGTCAAGTCACACTTGGGCTGAATATCTTGACCTGTGGGACGATAAGATAAATTAGTATCTGACACCAAACGTGAGTATTTTCATTCTCAGAATAATGTGCATCAGCGATCTTGGTGATTAAAGTTGTCATCAAATTTGTTAAGATAGCAAATATTCTTTATCATCATCTGCATCGGTACAAGTTCTCCCAGAATTCCAGCAAACAAGACGTACCGATGGCGAAGTTCTTTGGCCTCTTTAGAGGCCGGTGCCACCTCCTTTCTCTTTGCCTTCTTTCCTTTAGGCTGTCAAGAAAAGTTACAAAATAGTTAATTTAAGGTGTTAACCTTCAGTATGGACAAAGACATTTATTTACGTTTGTGGTCTCTGCTCAGGGTTAAAAAGCTCGTAAGTTTGATCAACAGAGGATTCAGTCGAAGAAATTCATACATCATTGCTAGAGACCACAAACTATACAATGGGGAAAATGTCACCAAAAAGAAATCACTCACCTCAACTAGATCCACATCGTGGGCAATGATGACCTGCTGGGCTTTCTTGCCCTACAGAGGTGAGTGTTCAAATCTGCAGAGAAAGAAACATCACAATCTGCCCTGAAAAACAACTTTGATATTTTGGACGGCCAGTCAGAATAAAAGGAGTTTCTCCCAAGTCATACACAAACGGGGAGCTCACCTGCATGGAGGACAGGAGGCCACTTGGTCAGGGTCTCCTTTTCCAGTCATAACGCTCAGCTTCTTCTCTGGTACATGTGGTCCAGCTTGAGCAGCTGTGTGGTCGAGTGACCTTTTCTCAAAGCGGGTCGAATAACGCGGAGGAACAAATGGCTGATTCACTTCATTTGAGCAGTTTTATGCTCCAGCCGCCTGCATTAAATTAAAGATTCTCAGCGAGTTGGATCGTTTTCCTGAAACTCGTTTCAGAGAATAAATGTATTGACTTACTTTGCTTTACACAAGTTGCCAATTACACAAACTGATGTGGTGATGGGGAACACTAAAAACACTTCCTAAAATCTAACAAGTGCTGTGGTGCCGTTCGAGTCTAAGGGAACCTTAGGTGCTCCAGATTAAACATCTGCAGCATCACTTCTCCCCAGCTGCCAGAAGAATACTGTATGGATTAAATTAGTCAGCCAAAAAAAATATTTACAAGACTCTGTTGTAGATAAATCCTCAGTTGTATAGATATACTATCGAGTGTAAAAAAAAAACAACGAGTCTCTTTAAGGACATACATTTTTTTATTCCAAACAATTTAACCAAGCTTGGTGGCCAGTTCCTTGGCCTTTGCCTTCTCCAGCTTTGTGATGCGGGCTGTGGATTTGGGGCCCATGATACCACCTCCCCAGTGACGACGGATCTGGAGGAAAAATATATATTTCCAATGGTGCACTTTGTTCTTTTAAAGCTATAGTTAATTTTACTAACGTGGAGGTAATTAGTAGTAAACTCAAATGAAGGCTCACCTCCTCATATCTGTCATTGTAGTTGGTCTTGATGGCTTCCACAAGCTTGGCAAGTGCACCCTTATCCTCACTAGGAGAGAACACACATATTTATTACAGTGCTTATAATATAGGAATTCTTGATTCAATATAGCGTAAACTTCTAACAGGTGTAGATAAAAGCATTTAGTTAGGCTGGAAAAACATGCTAGATCTCATGTCACTCTTACACAGCTCAGTGTATATAAAGTACTTACGGGTTGGTCTGTGTGAAGGCGACTGAAGTGCACGTCTTTCTGTGCACCAGTCTGCCCAGTCGAGCCTTGCCCTTGATGATGCAGTATGGGACGCCCATCTTACGGCACAAAGCTGGCAAGAAGACGACGAGCTAGAAAAGCCAGGGAACCAGAGGAGAAAATATTAATATTCAAGTAAGTTATTAACCTTTCGTATTGAAAAATAAATATTTATTTAGGTTGGTGGTCTCTGCTCAGGGTTAAAAAGCTCGTAAGTTTGATCAACACAGAGGATTCAGTCGAAGAAATTCATACATCATTGCTAGAGACCACTTTATATTCAACAGGGAAAACTCCATCAAAAATAATGCATCACTCACCTCAATTGGATCAACATCGTGGGCGATGATGACCAGCTGGGCTTTCTTGCTCTCCACCAGAGAGGTGACGGTGTTCACACCTGCAGAGAAAAGAACCACCACCGTCAACCCAGAAAAACAACAGTCGCAAAAAACCAAACATCTTATTGATATTATAAGTTGGCCAATGCTCAGGGTTAAAAAGCTATAAAGCATCACTGTGTTTCAGGTGAAGAAATTCTGTCATCATTGCAATAAGGCCAAGTTAGACAGGTCACATGACTGGGTCACACGATGTGATGTTCGACCCAGTAAGAATTAAGGTGTTTCATCAACTCTACTGTTCTTTTGAGTATCTCACCTGCACGGAGGACAGGGGGCCTCTTGGTTGGGGTGTCTCCCTTTCCAGCAGCCTTCTGCTCAGCACGGGCCAGCAGCCTCTGCTTCTTCTCCTGTTTCGTCTCTGGCCGGTACTTGTGGGCCAGCTTGAACAGCTGTGTGGCTGAGGAGAACATAGACGAGATGAAGTAAACTCCCCAACAGTGGCTACATGCAACAATTCCACTACAAAGTAGCCAATGTAAATATATTTAACGAAATGCATCAGTGATCTTGGTGGGATGTCAGCACAGCGGTTCAGATAGCAAATATTCTTCACATCATCTGCAACGCCCTCATGGTACCAATACGGACCCAGCAGCGCCCCTCACTCACCGGTCTGACGGTCCAGAGCCTGGGTGAACTGGTTGATCGCAGGGGGAACCTTCAGACGCTTGTAGAGGATGGCGCGCTGCCTCTGCAGGCGGATGTAACGGGGCCATTTCACGAAGCGGGTCAAGTCACGCTTGGGCTGAATATCTTGACCTGTGGGACAAGATAAATTAGTATCCGACACCAAAATTAGGTATTTTCATTATCTTATTGGTGTGCATCAGCGATCTTGGTGATTAAAGTTGTCATCAAATTTGTTAAGATAGCAAATATTCTTTATCATCATCTGCACCGGTACAAGCTCTCCCAGAATCCCAGCCAATGATACGTACCGATGCCGAAGTTCTTTGGCCTCTTCTCAAACAAGGGGTTGACTACTTTCTTGGCCTCATACTTCTTGGCCACGGAAGGGGCCGGTGCCACCTTCTTCCCCTTTGCCTTCTTTCCCTTAGGCTGTCGAGAAAACAGGGTTACAGAAAATATAAATATTTAATAATCAAGTTATTAAACTTCAGTACTGACAACATTTATTTTCGTTTGTGGTCTCTGCTCAGGGTTAAAAAGCTCATAAGTTTGATCAACACAGAGGATTCAGTCGAAGAAATTCATACATCATTGCTAGAGACCACAGAATACTTCCACAGAAACCTGATAAATATGCATCTACAGCCACGAAGCATCACAATCGCAGATTTCAACAAAACAAACGTAAGTGTTTCTCAAGTACGGTCCAGAGTTGGGTTTAACCTAAAATAACAACTACTATTTGCAGTGCTCAAACTTACCAGCATGCAAGAGCTTTAACACCCACTGCCCAGCATGGAAGTTGGCCGTGTCCAACATAAACTATACCCAAGACTATTTATTCTCAATGCATAGCTTAAAGCCGAGTAGTTGAAGCTAATAACAACGAGTAACTTTCCAAGCCAGGACAATGCATCGAGCTAGACAACTGCACAGTTACCATGCTACACAGATCATCAATACCAACGTTATCATTAACTGATTGTGCATATAAAAAGGAAATATTTTGTTATTCTGATTAAAGACAAACGTAGGCTAACAAAGACACCAAGAACGTGGGCTAAACTGTGAGCTGGCATCACGTTACCATCTTAGCCGGAAGAAGCAACGCACAGGCCCATCTACTCCGTTTGGCTTAAACCCCCCGACACATAAACACCAATAAGCACATTGTACTTGAATTAGTTGGAATTTTAAACTAAATTTCGAGGCGTGTATTTGTGAGCAAGATTTGTGCTGAAAATACAGAATAAAAACGAGCCCGTGGTTCACAAATCGAGCGTGTGCACCGACGTTAGCTTTTAGCTTCTGACAAGCAGTCCTACCGGCTAAGCATCGGTCCACTCCGCCAAGTTTTATCCCCAAAAGATAAAACATCGACGCAAAATATCGAGATAATAAACATCCACAGGCTTCACGTAAGTCATATGTGCAGTTTAAAGTGTAATTTAACGGATACATCAAAGGATGCAGACAGATATAACAGCTAGAAAAAAAATCCGGAGAAGGATCGCCTGTACCCACCATGTCGGTTCAGGCTGAAAGGAAGTCAGAGGGATTCTGGGTAACCTAAATACCGCGAGGCTTGAGTCGTGGTCACGTGAGTCTTTATGCGTCGACCTGGAGTCAGCTGTTACCTAGGCTCGCATGCTACAGAGCTGTAGTCTTACAATTCTAATTCTGACTCTGGATCAGTGTTAAAATATAATTTCTTCGACCGTCATACTCAATGGGTCTTATTGACCGTGTAGTAACTCAGAGGTGGAAGTACATTGATTAAAGTACTATATCATTTCGGGGTTCTTGTACTTTGTATATCATAATTATGTTTTTACTTATATTCCTAAATATTTTGGACAAAAATAATAATATATATGTTTTTAATTTTAAACAATTTATGACAGCATCAATTACTATAATAGTATAATAATAATAATAATAACAACGTATGCTGTTATATATACTTCATAAATCAGAAATAAATCAGATTTTTCATCATCAATAATGACATCCCATTGTAACCTATTAGCACCAAAACCAATGCATTGTTAATAAACATACTAATTATCTAGTTATATTATTTAGGTTTAGTTCTCAATTCAATTTGGGCCATTTCTACGACTTCTTTCAAAAAATGACCACTAAAAATGGGGCTTGGGTCTGAGAGATTTTATAAAATTCGCTTATCAGCCCATCAGGAGATACATTGTCTTTAAAAGAGTATATTTTGACCTTTGCTAAACATATTTTCTGGTTGCAAACTAATTTAAAGATGTCATCAATGCCTTTACGGTTCTTATTTATGTGTTTAAGAAAAATATAAATATTTCCTTAATTGTCACAATTAATTATTTAACACGTGTTCTTCTCCAGATCAGGTTAAACTACAATTGTTATGACGCTGCTGCTTTAGGCTGCTAACTTCCGGTTGCTATGGAGAGACTCAATATGTTTTATTCTTTCTTATATCGTAAATTATAAACAAATTAGCTAAATAAATTGTAATACAGTGAAGCTAAAAATATACATAGGCAATTTTATTGCTGTAATAAAATAGTAAAATAAAAAAGGTCAACTGGAATGAACGGAAATGACGTGTCTAGTTCTGACGAGTCTTCTCCGATTGGGAGCGGCGGGGCTTTAAAAACATTCGTCTCAAACTGTCGATAATATATCCTTAAGCCATTGTTACTATAAACAAATATTGCATGCGAACCAAATAAGGCCAGTGACACATGAATGGTAAACACTGTGAATATTCAACTGTCCCATTGTATTATTCCTTTTTTGCCACGATTCGCTGTTCTTCCAACTGTTATAATCGGGGAACAATTTAAACGACGGACAGTAAGTACTACGTCACTTCCGTAAACAAGGACCTTTACCCACTATGTTAATGGTTACTACTTATTAAATAAACCGCAGCAAACACATGACAAAAATACATAAAATAATAACAAAAAAGCCGGGGATTGATTTTTTAATTTATTTTGTCTGTGTTTGTAAGGTTGACGTCTCCGCGTTGTCTCCTCCTCCTCCAGCGTCGTGGGCCGTGCGGTGGTTGTGAGGGGTGGGTGGTGGGAGGGGAGTTGTTTGGGGATGGTGGGCCACGGTATCGCGTCTCTCTGCTCGGCTCCTCGACATCCTGTCCGCGTACTGTCATCCTGCCCGCATCCAGTTTAAAGGATTGTTTCCCAAAAGAATGAGAAATAGCGATTGTCGCGCTAAAGTGGAATTCATAACCGACAGGATTTGTGTTGTTCTCCCTGAGCTTTTCGTTGGTAAACACAAGGCCTTTCTGTCGTTAGATCCCATGGCCATACGTGAGGGTGTTTCGTGTGAAAAGATGATCTGAACACGGCAATGCACAGCTGACTAATGCGGTCTCTATCAGCCAGAGACGAGGTGCGTGTGACAGCTCGTGTGTCTGGGTCGAGATGTTAAAGCTAGCTCTAGCTACGACAGCTTGGCATCTGTGTCACTACAGTTGTGTTACACTGCCTTGTTGAATTAGCAGACGTTCCCCCTCGATGAGAGTGAGTAGCTATGGCCGAACAAGAACTCTGTCCTCATCTGGATTCCATAGGAGAGGTCACCAAGGAGGACCTGCTGCACAAATCCAAGGTGGGTTTTCTTTAATTTACTGGAAATGTCAAATAAAACATTGTCTGTGTGTGCCATATCCTACACATCCCTCCAGGTTGTTGTAGCATCCTTATTAATGTAATAATTGTAACACCCGTGCATCAGCTCCCATGCATCAGCTCTCACTCTTTCGAGCGAACCAACGTGTTTGTGCGTTCCCTTCTGATCTTTTCTATTCAATTCATGCTGCAGGGAACTTGCCAGTCCTGTGGAGCTGGAGGCCCAAACCTGTGGGCCTGTCTGCAGGTAGTGTCTTTTATTAAAAACTCTGTAAAAGAATGTTTTGAATCTGTGTCTGTACAAGTGTAATTGTGTAAATCTTAACTGTATTATAGATAAGAAGGCGAGGTGACTGCTTTATAATAAATGATCATGTGTGGCATGAATATTTTTATATAAACTTTGAAAGTTAAGCAAGACACAACATGGCAGTTGCAGAATCGATATGCTGGCGTGAAATTGATAATTCAATAGATGGAAAGAGAGACACTTTGATGCTTCAGAAGCCCGTCTAACACAGTGTCTCTGCTCTGTAGAGCGACTGCCCATATGTCGGCTGTGGAGAGTCCTCCTCCGATCACAGCACGCTGCATGCACAGGTAAAAACCCTCGCGCACTAAACATACCTGTCCATTTACCTCCTTGGCGTTCGGCGACAGGAGAGAAAACATTTCTGTTGCGTTCCCTGCAGGCGAAGAAGCATCACCTGACTGTGAACCTGACGACGTTCAGGATCTGGTGCTATGTGTGTGAGCGAGAGGTATTTCTGGAGCACAGGCCCGCTCTGCTGCCGGGACCTGCTGCCCCCCACCACCACTGTAAAGACACAGAGCAGGTACCGCTTCACCTCCCACGTGGTCTCCGATTTAAATTAAGAGAACGTTCTGATCTCACCTTCTCATTTATGGTATCTATTCTTCTTTTTGTTCATAGGAAGCAGCTCCTCAGACACTGGCCCACCCACTAAAAGGAGTACCAATTGCGGTTGCAGAAGAAGACGGTTCAGAGTCGGAGGAGGATGAGCTTAAACCCAGAGGTAGTACAAGTCCACTGTCGACATTTCTTCTCCGAAAGCACACCACACATGGATTTCTCCATTTGGTTGCTGTGAAAGTTTATTTTAAGAACCATGCAATTCGATCACAGTGTGGCTTTTGTTCTCTTGTCTGTAGGCTTGACAGGAATGAAAAATATCGGAAACTCCTGCTACATGAATGCGGCTCTTCAAGCCCTGTCGAACTGGTGAGGTCATTTACATTTGACCCGTTGCACATTGCCAATGATGCGTTTCCTGTTTCTATGTCTGTGGAATTATTTCCCTTTTAGTTAAACAGTTGTGTTGATGTTATTTTTTCTCTCCCTTCCCTCCCCAGTCCTCCTCTCACTCAGTTCTTCCTGGACTGCAGTGGATTGGTCCGCACTGATAAGAAGCCCGCTCTCTGTTGGAGCTACCAGAAACTCATCTCAGAACTCTGGCATAAAAAACGGTAATAAACACGTAACTATTTCGTAATATGACCGAATGCAGCGACACTTTTCTGTACAAGTGGGTCATATATTAAAGTAACTCCCCTCCCAGGCCCAGCTATGTCGTGCCTACCAGTCTGTCTCATGGCATCAAGCTCGTAAACCCCATGTTTCGTGGTTACGCTCAGCAGGTAGGGGCAAGCACCCAGCAGGTAACTACGCCTGGCATCAATCGACAGCTTGACACGGTGTTGTGTTTTGTTTGTCAACGTTCTTCACACATTACCTAAAAGTGACTTGTTTTTTTTATATCAACAATGTGTTATTGCTAACCAATATCGTTTTTTGGGGGGGATTTTAGTATTTTTCTTACATTCTTAGGACCAGACAAAGCCATAGATACTTTCATAACTCTCTATGTAGAAAACTGTAGGAGAGTATAAATATAATACTTTTTTGTTGTTGTAATAATGAATACTTGTGTTAGTACAGCTCAGCCTCTGAGAGAGGCTTTGTTGTGTATTTCTTAAAAGAATAGTTTGACATTTTGAGAAATGGACTGTTACTGTTTGTTACTTTAATGCACAAAAGAAGTTAGCTTCTCTTGACAGCTGCGGAAGAAGGTGCTATTTTCCATAATGTCGAGCTGTTCCTTTCATTTTTAGAGGGACTACGTGATCCTATAGACATCCAGAACTTGAGCGAAGAAATGATATCTCGACATCCCATCAAACTGCATGCAGAAACGTAAAAACAAAAAGCATCTGTGGCCTTTGTCTGTTTAAGGAAGAAAAAATACACAAATCAAATCTGATTATTTGTAAGACGTTGAATCTTCTATGTAATCCAGTTAAACATTTTTTTTCATGCTTTATTCAGGCTCAGTGCATGTTTGATTGGGGGAAGTATCTAATTTTGTTGAATGGGGAATGCCATCAAAAAGCCTGTGACATATCAATGAGTATTGCCTGTTTGTTATGGGTATGATATAAAGCTTATCTTTGTTCCACCTCTCACCAATATACACAACTTGCTTTTTTGTTGTAAATACAACATGACTCCCAAACGTCTCTTTCCATGCTGCTGTCTTAAAATAGTCATTTTCTACTCTGCAAAGCTCCTTATCTCTGTGTATGCAGCTGCACTCCTTTTGGGTGAATGCAATGCGCCTCTCTCTCGCTGCAGGACACGCAGGAGTTCCTGCGCTGCCTGATGGACCAGTTACACGAAGAGCTGAAGGAGCCTCTGACCGAATGCGACATGAGCCGGGAGGGAAGTGACGGCGAGGAGTCGGGAGACGGAGAACGCTCGCCGTCCGAGGAGGAATTCCTCTCCTGCGACTCCGGCTCCAGCAGCGACCGCGGGGAGGGGGGCGGCGGCGGCGGCGGCGGCGGCGGCGGCGGCGACGGCGAGCCGCTCCTGCAGGACGTGTTCGATGGGGTCAGGTCGCCGGCGGCAGGGGTCGTGGACATCGGTACCGGCGCGGTGATCTCGGAGAAGGAGAGGCTGAAGGAAAGGAGGGTGTCCGGCTCGCCGCTCCACGGGGGCTCGCAAGAGATGGACGAGGACGCCGACGTCGACACGGCAGTCGAGGAGGGGGTTCCCGCGAGGAGAGAGGAAGAGGAGGAGGTGACGCCGACCACAAACACCGAGGTCCAAAGCCAAGAGGACAACCAGTTATCGGACGCGGGGCAGGAGCAAGAGCGTAGCAGCAGCAGCAGCAGCAGCAGCAGCAGCAGCTCCGGTAGGCCAGCAGGATTAAAGAAAGGGGATTCTTCAATTCAACATCCCTGGCACGCGACTCTTTTGCCTCAACACTTTTTCTCTCGTTCCTAGAGCCAGACAACGAGGCGTCGATGAACCAGCCCCAGTCCACTCCCTGCAGCCCCGTGCGAACCCTTCAGGAGCTGCATCCCAAACTGTCCTCCAGTCCACCTCGCTCCAGCCCCCTCCGCTGTGCGGGGCCTCTGTACGCCTTCAAAAAGGGTAAAGAAAACATCCCCAGAGTTCACTCTGTTGACACTCTGTTGTCCCTCGGGGAGTTCTAGTTCTTTAGCCCTGTGCCTCGGATATGCGCGCGTGCACCACCAAGTCGTATGAGAGTAGTTGAGGTCACTTTAGGAGCCTCCAGAGACGCGTCATGCAGGGTGCCTTTTGATTCTGATGTGAATTTGATGAATCCACTGAGGGGGTTCTAAGGTTTTACATATGCACAGGCTCCATACGGTCATGGGGAACCTGGAAAAGTCATTTCCAAGCCTGGAAAAGTCCTTTAAAAAAATAAGTTTTGGAAAGGTCATGGAAATTAGTTTTATTCATATGTTCATTTACGCAGTTTGATTAAAAGAATAAACATTTATATGAATATCTATTATGAATACAACTATTGTCTCTCATTCATTTGTGTCATTTAAGGTATATACTCGTGTATACATCGAGATTTAACTAGATATTTGGTCATAGAAATTTAGTTTAAAGTAATGGAAAAGTCCTGGACATCCACTGGTCAGCATGTGTGTGAACTCTGTGTGCAGTGGGCCTCTTTGTTCATGTTCGCAGCCCCTCAGGTTCTTCAGGGTTCTACCTCGTCGTTCCCCTAACATTCTCCTCTCCGTCGTGAATCTTTCAGCTCAACTGCAGCTCGGTGCCCGGAAGAAGAAACAGTGTCTCTACCGCAGTGTGATCTCGGACGTCTTCGACGGCTCCATCCTCAGCCTGGTCCAGTGTTTGACCTGCGACAGGGTGAGGCTGCTCCACTTCGCCACCAGGGGGCGCTACATGTTTAGTCTGAAAGGGAAGTTTAGCCGTAAGCATGTCTGAGTCATTTACGTTTTGGGGGATTAGAAAGAAACAACTAATTGCAGATGTGAGAATCTTAATTGAATAATTCACATTTTAAACTTTCATTAGATGAAATTATTTGGTGTGTCTGTTATTTGTTTGATTTACAAATGCCTTTAAAAATAAAAAATCGATGTTAAATGATTTATTTGAAATCTAAAATCACTCATCCACCACACACTGATTTGTTTAGACAACCCTCTATTTACATGATGTAAACATGTGTTGTTTAAAGCTCTTACTGACGTCTCTGAATGTGTGGCAGGTCTCTACCACAGTGGAAACCTTCCAGGACTTGTCCCTCCCTATTCCCGGCAAGGAGGACTTGGCCAAGCTCCACTCCTCCATCCACCAGAACCTCACCGTGAAGACGGGCGTGAGCCCCGACATTTACGGCTCGCAGGGCTGGGTCACCTTCATCATGGACTCCATACGCCGGTCAGTGGCCCCGCATTTTAACACACGGACGAAAATGATGAGTCGGCGTGTTTGAGCGTTTTATTTGTTGTCATATTCTGACTCTGTTGTTAAGATGCAATTTGAGATTTTGCTTTTTCTGCAAGTTCTGACTTATTGAGTTCCTCACGGAGAACGAAGGCAAGTGGAATCATGAGTTGTTTTCTTTTTCAGATAGTCACGCTCACTTGATAGCATGTGTATAAAGAGAAAAGAAGAAGAAAAAATGCACGTCTGAAAATTTATATTAAAAGCGGGGAGACTTTAAGGCTTAGTGTTGTCTGTAAACGAATAATCAGCGACTTCAACTTGATGCGGACGAGGGCGTGCACGTATCGAGAGGCCATGCTTGTCTGCTGCACATTGAGAGGTGGATGTGCAGAATGCTGCTCGTCACACGGAGAAGAGAGATGCCACAGCTGATTCACCTCAATGATGAATATCTTTCTTCTAAATATGTAGTGACAATAAGCCCCTGTTACTCATGTTTAATAGTGTGTGTGTGTGTGTGTGTGTATATGTGTGTATATGTGTGTATATGTGTGTGTGTGTGTGAGGTTCATGCTGCTTGAGGGTTTTAAAGAGGTTATCAGTCCAGGACGCTTAAAAGACTGTAGGGGTGTTTTTTTTCTCTTCTTTTAAACATCGTTCGTGCAGAGCTTTTAAAAAAAAAAAAGTTTTCCTTTTGCCAAATGCATCTGCGCATGTTACCCGCATTTATCATCTCACATATTGGGATAGAGGTGCTGGAGGCGGGCCTCGGCACGCTAGTTGCTCACCTTCCAGCGGTTCTCAGATTTCAAAAGCACGGCGACGTCGTTCGGTGAATCCGCGGCTTTCTGAGGCGATAGATGGAGCACCGGGGAAGGTGAGCCGTGTCGTCGAGCACATGTTCCAACCCAACAATGACCGCGGTGCCCATCGCCTGCCGCCTCTGGGTCAGACACACACACACACACACGGTGCCCTTTCAACTCACTGCCATGAACGACCCTCTCCGGAGCCGACGTCGCTCTAGGCGAGCCGCTCTGTCGGGGGTCGCGTAATTGTTCAACGTCGCCGACCCACGCGAAGGTCATTCGGTCAGTGTGAGCTCGGCGAGGGGGGACGGATGATTCTGATTGTGTCTCTTTGTGTTACGCCTGCGGACAGGTTTGTGGTCTCGTGCATCCCCACGTGGTTCTGGGGGCCCATGGTGACGCTGGAGGACTGCCTCGCCGCCTTCTTCGCCGCAGATGAGCTCAAAGGTGAACGCTGCTACGTCGCGCTCGTCTACTGCAAATTATCTCGCTTTTAAATCTTCACAAAATGTACATTTTTATTATTTGTTCTTTTTTTGTGTGCGCAGGGGACAACATGTACAGCTGTGAGCGATGTAAAAAGTGAGTACGTTGAGCAGACCCGGGCGTAGACGTAAAGTACAACGGGGCCGATGCATCATTTGAAGGCCATTTTTCATTTAGTCTTTTTTTACACAGTATTTTGTTTTCTACAGGTTGAGAAATGGTGTCAAATATTGCAAAGTACTTAGACTTCCGGAGGTACACCATTTATTTCCTTTTTTATCTGATTTCCTTCTTTATGCAGAAAGCACGTTGAGTCTCGCTCTCGCTTTCCGGGGCTTCGTAACGTCGCGTGTGTTTGTGTTAGATCCTCTGCATCCACCTGAAGCGCTTCCGGCACGAGGTCATGTACTCCTACAAGATCGGCAGCCACGTGTCGTTCCCGCTGGAGGGCCTCGACATGCGGCCTTTCCTGGCCAAAGACAGTCCGTCTCAAGTCACCACTTATGACCTGCTGTCGGTCATCTGCCACCACGGCACTGCAGGAAGTACGACGTTCAATTCAGTTCAGTTTGTGTAACCCATTATCACATATTATGAATTTGCCTCGGCGGGCTTTACAATCTGTACACATACGACACCCCTGACCTTTGACCTCACATCGGATCAGGAAAAACTCCCAAGAAATAGAAAAAAGAGTGAAGAAACCTTGATTACATTACATTATTAAATTACATGACATGTCATTGAGCAGACGCTTTCATTTAAAGCGACTGACAACTGGAACGGGCACTCGGTAGAGCGCATACCTTCGCATATCACAAGATTGGGCATTGAATTATGAACATGTTGGCATTAGTTGCATGACAATTGGGTAAAAAGAAGATTTTGACCTTTTCATGACCTTGACCTTTGACCCAATCAATCCCAGAATCTAATCAAATGGTCCCCGGATAATAACCAATCATCCCACCAAATGTCATGCGATTCGGTTTAATACTTTTTGACTTATGCGAATAACACGCACGCACGTATACAAATGCACGGCGATCAAAACATGACCTTCTGCATTTTCAATGCAAAGGTAATAAGTGCATCAACCTAGAGTACAAACTCAGAACAACAAGAATACAGAAAGTAACATTTCCTCCATAGTCGAACTACAAAAGTACCATAATGACTTGGTGGCTTCATACGGGGTCCATTCAAATGTCATTTAAAAACACATTTCAGAGTTTAAATGTTCTCTCTCTTATTGCTTTTTTTTTTTTTTCTCCCGCTGCTGCAGGCGGGCACTACATCGCTTACTGTCAGAACGTGATCAACGGCCAGTGGTATGAGTTCGATGACCAGTACGTGACGGAGGTCCATGAGACGGTGGTGCAGAATGCAGAGGCCTATGTGCTGTTCTACAGGTGAGGCCCCCGCACGAAGCTCCGACGTTCATCCCCAAATCTGTGTTTAACGACCGCACGTCGTCCCGGCGCAGGAAGAGCAGCGACGAGTCGGTGAGGGAGAGGCAGAAGGTCGTGGCTCTGGCCAACGCGAGGGAGCCCAGCCTGCTGCAGTTCTACATCTCCAGAGAATGGCTGAACAAGTTCAACACCTTCGCCGAACCGGGGCCCATCGGCAACCACACGTTTCTCTGTCAGCACGGAGGTGTGTGTTTTAAAAAGAGAGCCGCCTCATCATGCGCTGGGAAGGGAAACCTGAATGAGGAGATGCTGTTGAGCTGCATTATGCGAGATCCAGTGTTTCCAGAACTAAGATTAGGGACTAAGAGTCACTTGTTTCGGGGGTTCCTCAGGTTCATTCTGACCATTTAAAACAAACTCAAAAAGCTTACAGTGAGTCCTCTGATGCAAATTAAATAAACTCACAGATGTTGATCGTTACGCTTTTTAAACAGTTTTACGACAAGTCAACGCACACAAGTCGACCCCGTTGCTACTGACGCAGATTTATTTTGCCAGCTGTTACATTTTGAAGGGTTCTCTCGTAACATTTCAGCTCTCAAAACAAATAATTATTGTTTAACTGGACATTTCTTTTAGAATTGTTAAGATATTTGGCTTGTCTACTCCCCACCACAGTGATGAGGGGGGGGGGGGGAGGAGGAGGAGGAGGAGGAGGAGGAGGAGGAGGAGGAGGAGGAGGAGGAGGAGGAGGAAGAAGAAGAAGTATATTGTTGGCATACTCACTGGTCTCCAGTACACGCCTGAACAGGTTAAACAATGTGTGCTTTAACGTTTTGATACCATTTGTATCTGTGTGCAGGGATCCCACCTAATAAATACCACTACATCGATGACCTGGTGGTGATTGTTCCTCAGAACGTGTGGGAGTACGTTTACAACAGGTAAAGATGCAACATGTTACCCTTCATTAATATATACATATGGATCAAATGTGTAGGCAGTCACTCGTAGAATTTTAGATATATATTTTGGGGTTTTACGGTATGTTTCATTCAGATTTCTTCATCAAAAAATCAACACATAAACTCTAATCTCCATTACCTGTCACACTAAACATCATACAAAAGAAGTTAGCCGCTAGCGAGAGCACCGTACAGCCCAGGAGACCAAAAGTGATCTGAAAGGAGAGTGAATAGTTAAATGAAGAAATACATTAACCCTTTTCAAGTTGTGGTTTCTGTAGCTCTCCAATGGCGTCATAAAAGAAAAATGTATCTGAACAGATCAGCGTGATGATTGTAAAGAAAGGCCTTAACTGAACGTTGATTGAGTGTTTTTTGCTATATATATATATATATATATATATATATATATTATTATAATTATAATAATACTATTGTTATGGAATAACTTTCCTACAATATATGAAATATATATATATATATATATATATATAATATAATTATAATAATATTGTTATGGAATAACTTTCCTATGATATATGAAATATGATATTATATATATATGTATATACATATATATGTGTATATATACACACATATATATATATATATATATATAATATAATAATAATATTGTTATGGAATAACTTTCCTATGATATATGAAATATATTTATATATATATTTATATATATATACATACCGATTAATATTTCAAGTGCCTTTCCTCATAAATGTTTCTGTTTCTGTCCTCAGCTTCGGGGGCGGCCCCGCAGTGAACCACCTGTACATGTGTGCCATCTGCCAGGTGGAGATCGAGGCTCTGGCTAAACGCAGGAAAACCGAAATAGACACCTTCATCAGGGTAAAAGCACTGGGCCGTGAACGCGTCTGCGTGCTTCATGCTTCATGCTTCATGCTTCATGCTTCATGCTTCATGCTGGATGCTGAATGCGCTGCCTTCTCTCTCGTCCACAGCTGAACAAAGAGTTCCAGGCCGAAGAGGCTCCCTCGGTGATCCTGTGCATCAGCATGCAGTGGTTCAGAGAGTGGGAGGGCTTCGTGAAGGGCAAAGACAACGGTGCGGACACGGCGGAGCGTTCGACTTCATCGCCGTTCTGTCTTTACGCAAATATTTGCGTCTAATCTATTTGTTTTCTCAGAGCCGCCCGGTCCCATCGACAACAGTAGAATAGGAGTGATGAAAGGAGGGCACGTACAACTCAAGCAAGGTAAACCTCGGCACTGGTGGGAAATTCAATTCAGTTTATTTTGTATATACAAATATCACACATTACAAATTTGCCTCAGAGAGCTTTCCAATCCGTACACATACGACACCCCTGACCTTTGACCTCACAGCGGATCAGGAAAAAAGAAAAAAAGAAAAAAATTCCACATTGAAAAATGGAGAAGAAACCTTCAGGAGAGGAGGATGACAGACGCAATAGATATCATGTGACCAGAAGGAATAATTTAACGTAATAAAACAATGTATATATATGTATATATATATATATATATTGTTTTATTACGTTAAATTATTATTAGTTATATCTCAAAATATATTGTGTTTATCCATTTATGAGAGTGATAGCATCTCAATGCCTATTTGTGATAAGTAATTTCCAATGCTAAATTAATGTAAATAACAAAAGTTTAATATTTAGCTGCCATTTGTTTTTTCTGTATTATTCTTATTCTGTCCTCTTATATATATTTTTGTGGCATTCAGGTATTGAGATTTGAAATATAGTCTAAATATAGAAAATTATAAGCAATACAGAGTTACATAAAGAGGAAATTAAAAATTAAAAAATGCAGTGAATAAACTATTTGACATGTGTTTCCCTCCTCAGGGGCGGACTATGGTCAGATCTCAGAGGAGACGTGGCAGTACTTGCTGGGTATTTACGCCGGAGGCCCCGAGATCGCGGTGAGACAAACCGTGGCTCCGGCCAACGTGGACAGCCTCCACGGAGAGAGGAAGATCGAGGCAGAAACCAGAGCACTTTGAGAGGGGAAAAAGAGGTAGGAATGTGTTCTCGTTGTGGGAGAATACCACAACCCCACATCCCCATGCACAGAGCTTCTTGCAATCGTTTAAATCCACTTTTTAGGTGATGTATGGCTCTTTACTGGAAGCACTTTATCTCAGGAATTCCTTCTGGTCAGTCCAGAGTAAGACAGTCCGGCCAAGAATAATAGCGGCTTCCATTCAGCGAGGAAACAGCTGTGAATCCGATCCGTTTGAGCCGAGCGGCCCACTCAACTCTTTTTCCTTCTTTTCCAGGTTCCTCTGATCGCCCTTTCCACTCCTGCCCTCGCGGGAAGCCGAGGAATTCGCACCTCGGTGAAGAAGCCTCGCCGCGAGCACTTTGTAAAAAATGTAGCAAGGCACTAATCCTGACGCCTGAAGAGGTCGAACCGGTACTTAAATATCACGTAGTTTATTTATTGAATAACTCTGATCCTTTAACGTTCAGGTGTGAGAGAATCTCTGGAGCTGTTTGTTGGTAGCTGTGGTTCTTCCAGTGGCTGCTGCAGGAGGACTGAGCCACTGTGTGATGTTTGGCTCAGAGCTTTTTGTTTACACGTCACACGGCGACACGTTGAGACATCGAGCGAGAGGCCACACTCTTGCACCTACTACCTTAAATACACAGTGTAACCGAGCCCTCAGGAATGGAAGTCTTTTGTTTGGTTAAACGTTGGTATTTTTCAATTCCTATTGACTAAGAGGACAATAATTTCTAGTGTTGAGTGCAAGCCGATTGGCGCCATCATTAATGTTCTAAGAGTCACGAGATTCGGACACCATTACAAAATGAGCAAAATGTAAAGATTGTTTTTGTATTTCTCTATAGGTGTCCTCTCCATAATGTGTTCAGACCCTTATTATACCAATAATCCATTCTTCAACAGAAATAAAATATGGGGAAATATGTTACGGTTGAAAAAAAGAAAGAAGACCAAAGTACACATCGTTACATTTGTTGAAACGGATGATCACAATATTCAAACAGGCTTTTCCTAATAATAGTTTTTAATTGTTCTGAAACGTCAGAGATGAATCCAAAAAGACCATTAATGCAGTACTTGTTTAAACAAAGAGAGGGCGGTATTTCCAACATGTAGTCATTAGAAAAGAAAGAAATAATCTGATTTTATCACAAATAATTTGCACCACATGCAAACATCCACACGACAGTATAAGGTCATTTCTGATTACCGGTAGTATTTCATTTAAAGATATATTTTGTAATTTCTGCATAATATCTTTATTGTGAGCCACTTGCTTCTAAAAAAATATTTGTGCAAATGCAAACTGCCTTTTTTGTTGAAGATGCCTTTTTAAATTGTTTGTAGATAAAAACTCCGACCACACAGGAAGGGATCGTCTTAACGGTCCCTCGACCCCTTCGTGTCAAAAAGAGATAAGATCGAGATAAACGGATACACAAGAGTCTGCTGCAATATAACAAAACATTAAAGTCTGGCTTTTATTTGAAGCGGTCAATATGCAGTTGATCAGAGCATATTATTTAATCTAATAATTGTACCTTTGCAGAATCAATGAAGTGCGAGTGTGAAACGGTCTTTGACAAATGGCAGAACCGGTCGACGCTTATCTAAATAAAACATCCTCTTCTATCTCACTGAAGATAAATTACAACATTTTAAACTGAAAAGTTTATGCTGGGCTTTCATTTCTCACGTTATGAGGAATGAAAGCCCAGCATCGAGATAACAAGATGTCAAATGTGACAGCACATTCTTTACATTTTATTATTAATAAATACAGATTTTGAAAGCCAAAATTAGAAAACCTTTTTTTTAAATATATATAGTTTTATTACATTAAATTATTATTAGTTATATCTCAAAAGATATTGTGTTTATCCATTTATAAGAGTGATAGCATCTCAATGCCTATTTGTGATAAGTAATTTCCAATGCCAAATTAATTTAAATAACAAAGAAAATGTAGTTTAATATTTAGCTGCCATTTGTTTTTTCTGTATTATTCTGATTCTGTCCTCTTATATATATATATATATATATATATATATATATATATATATATATATATATATATATATATTTTAGTGCCATTCAGGTATTGAGATCTGAAATATAGTCTAAATATAGCAAATTATAAGCTGAAGCTCTTAGAAATATGACGATGTAGTAATTGACGATCTGCAATAGTCATCGTACCTTTTCAATTCAGTGATGTAGCTTCATCACCATCAACTCTTTCACGTTATCATTTGATACATTTACAAAAAGAAAGAAGATAATATCAGCTTCAAGCTTAAAGCTAATCATTTAACACTAAGCTTCTTGAGTTTCCTGCCCTCTCAGATCAAAACATGAAAACATGGAGATCATCAAACCTCAGATAGCCGTCCTGAATATCCTGAAAGACATTCAACACTAAAAACAAAAGGCGTCTTTAATGCTTCTCCTTTCACTTGAACCTCGTACACCTCAAACATCAACGTCGTCTTTTACTCGAGACTTTTATTTGTCGATGTGACAAACGAGCAGAAATGTCTTATTTGTTTCATTATGTTTTTGTATTCTTTGCACCAGTGTGTATCTGATCAGAGAGGATACTGATAATCTGGGGATGTGTGTGTGTGTGTGTGTGTGTGTGTGTGTGTGTGTGTGTGTGTGTGTGTGCGTGCGAGAATGTGTGTTCAGATACATTTTTGGATAAAAAGTAGGACACATCTTTGTGGGTTCTTGTGTTCAAAGAGGCACTGGACATCCATCAGGCTCCCAGCGGAGGCCGAGGCCGTGAGAAGACACCAGAGTGGTAATTGCTTTGTTGTCCCCGCCCATGGATTTGTTTACTTGTGTTACAGCGTGCGCTGTCGCTATGCGTGTGTGAGATTTCCATTTCACAAGACGACACACACCGAGAGCTCCGCTGTGGTTAGCCACCGCGTGACTCATTGCGCCTTGTGCAGGTCGCCGTGGTCACCGACGCTTCGATGAAACGGGACTTCGGTTGTGGACCTCGGTCCAATGGGAAGTCTTCATGTCTGTAAAAAGTGAATTACTCATGATTGTTACAATTATTAAAATTATCTGGGTCTTTAATTTGAAGTGTTGTTTTATTTGTGGTGGTATAAATGGGAAAATCACAATTTCATTTGATAAAAAGTCCATCATTTCACAAAAGGTTTGAAGACACTAAAATACGATAGTGCCAGAATTTAGTTTAAGTCCATATTTGGGTACAGGTGTGAAATTTAAGTCCACAGTTAAACAATGTAGGTTGTGAAGCATGTATTACACACACTTGTTTGACCATTGTTTCACGTATGCAGTAACAATGTAAACTTTCATAAACACACAGTAAAACATTAGACTAACCTTTTAAACATGCACTATTTTAATTTGTTTCTATTTAGACTAAATAGTGTATAAACAACAATCGCAGAGAAAATGGAAAAAACAGGAACTATTTTGTAATCATTTAAAAACCACACAATAATAATTTGTTTTTAAGGGGTACTCAACAATGTAAATGTTATTTATCATCTTTTCGGGACACTCGAATGAGCTTCGTCATGTGTAATATTATGTTTTATTGTACACAAATGTCCTTACTCATTGACGGGGCTCTTTCCTCCAGCGTGTAGTATTATGCTAAGCTAATCCGCTAACAGACTGCTGAACTTCCCAAAATGCTCTTCATTAAAAAGAAGTGGGCTTTACCATCACAAGGAGGGTCTACCTACAAGATGCTGCATTGATCGCATTAGAGCATTTTTTTTTTTTTTAAATCTGACTTTCCTCAATCCTCCAACTTTAATGGACTCTTGTGCAATATAAATTAAATAGAGACATAAAGACAGGAGAGCCGACACGCTGTTCAGGTAAGAGCCCCAAAAAACATCTGAGGACACAAATACAACTGCAGCCTCGTCCACATCACAATCCCTAAAACATGGGCGTGTTTTCATCTGGAAGACCTCCTCATACGCTGCATCTAGGTGTAACAGGTTCTTCACACGGGAACATCGGTGGAGCTTCAGCTGTCAGAGGGAACTGCATTCTGCCAGGGTTACGTATACATGATTAATATTCCATATTACAAACACTTCCGCCCTTTAACCTTCATGCGCGCACAGGTTACCCCTCTGGCATATTTACTACAAGTCATAAATCAGTCCGCTGGAGTTTGGAGGACCACGAACTATTCCTTAAATGCTGTTGTAGTCTTTGACTCTCTTTACTGTCTGGCTCCAGCTTCCTCGACATGCTTCTGCAGCCCAAACGCTTTAAGTTGTTTAAAAAGTGCGGGACAAGAAATCAAATGGAATCGATCACAAAATTTACCTTGGAATTATGGTTCAAACTACTAAGACATAATAAAGCGGAGAAGGACGCAAAAGTATTAAAATGGGTGGCTTTTGATAACAGTTTTAGATCAGCTGGGCATCGTGAGGGACTCGGACAGTGGGCGGATAAGGGCATCACGGCATGGTGCAAACTGGTGAATAAGGGGAAGATGATGAGCTTTCAAGACTTGAAAACGGCATATGGCCTGGATTGGCGGGAATTTTACAAATATCTACAGATAAGGGATTATTATGGGAAACGGATTGGACAGGAGCTCTCTCTAGAAATTAACACGGTAGTACAAATAATGATCGATACATATAAAGGGAAGCGGGTTAGGACTATAACTACATTATATAAGGCATTGATGGATGACAACAGCACAACAGGGTATATAAAAGAAAAATGGGAAAGAGAATTTGGCATAGAAATATCTGAAGACGAATGGGATAGGATGTGGGAAAAACATAAGACAACAACCTGTTCACGAGCCTGGAGAGTTTTCTTGGAAAAATCTGATACTGTTCTTTATCACACCTAAAATATCAAACAACTACTCTGAAACAAGGAAGGCATGTTGGAGGAATTGTGGGTCATCTGATGCTAACCATGCACATATATTCTGGAATTGTCAAAAAATAACAGAGTTTTGGGGAATGGTCCATAGGACAACACAAGATATTCTGGGATACGAATTTCCTTTGAAACACGAGCTGATGTATCTGTATATTTACTCTGAGAATATTGTGCATGATGGGGATTCGTATATATATAAGATACTCATGGTTGCAGGTAAAAAGGTCATTACAAGGAAATGGGGGACTGAGTACTTACCCACTCAGACCCATTGGGTGGACACAGTGGGGGAAATACAGATGATGGAAAGACTGACACACAGGCTACGGCTGACAGGACCACAGATGGACAGTGAATGGAGGGAGTGGACTCTATGGCGGTTGACACAGAATTGACATGACAACAGGTTTTTCTGTTCTTTTCACCCTTTTTTGTTTTTCTAATATATTTTATTTTTAATTCTGGTTGTCGATGTTGTTGATGACTTGTTGTATTTGTCTTCTTATTGTTGAATAAAAAGAAAATTGTAAAAAAAAAAAAGTGCGGGACAATTACTTTTTGCCAAAACATTATGCTTCCAAATCTTCAGCCTTGCTTTTTTACTATAACATGTTCTTTCGCCTGTTATTTATAAAAGTTATTTTAAACCGATGCCTCCAAATGTCCTCAGTGAGTAAACAACACCGTCAGCAAGACAATCGGCTATTTCTATTAATTCATTCGGTCAGATTTCAGTTAAATTAGTGGTTTTATAAAGGGACAATACCACGTCCGTCCACCGGGGGCAGCAAAACCAACACAAAAATGTAATCTCCGAGTAGCTTTAATAATTTATTTCATTGTATTTATGATGAAAAAAATGTTTATCGTATAAAAATTATGTATATTTTTTATATATTACTTTATTTGATTTTGTATTACTTCTGTGCACTACTCATCAGCTCGGGGGAACGGTTTGCCCTTCAACGTGTCTCTACGTGAACTTGAATATGTTACATGTTATTTAACAGGTTCCTCAAGGTTGAAGAGAGGACAACAAGATGCAGAAGGCTCCGGAACATCCTTTACATTACATTACATGTCATTTAGCAGACGCTTTTATCCAAAGCGACTTACAATAAGTGCATTTCAACCTAGAGTACAAACTAAGAACAACAAGAATACAGAAAGTAACATTTCCTCATCATAGTCAAACTACAAAAGTATCATAATAAGAGCCATTCAAGTGCTACTAAAGTGCAAGTCTGTGATTAATCCAGATATAGTCGGAAAAGGTGCGTTTTCAAATTTCGGCGGAAGATGTAGAGACTTTCTGCTGTCCTGATGTAAGTGGGGAGCTCCTGAAACGAGCCCTCACCGTAAAGACCAAAGCCGCTTCAGGATCCTCACTCCGGGAACCCTCGCTGTGTTTTTTTTGCAAAAAGCGATGTGCTGTAAATATTTACATGCCGTGTCTGGCAGCTCATGGAGACGGAGAACACCCTGAGACTACACTCTAAAAAGCCCAACTTCAAATGTGTTGGCCTAACACATTTTTTTAATTTGAGTCAACAAATACCTTTGAAAAAAGTTGAACCAACTCAAAATGTCAATTTTATTAATAAGGAGTGGAATCCACTGAAAATGTTAAGTTGAGAAAACTTACTATAGTGGTTTGGGCATCTGCTGAGGTAACTACGGCCACTGTGTATGTCAGTAAACACACATACACATATATATATATATATATATATATATATATATATATATATATATGTATATATATATGTATATGTGTATACTACTTTAATCTTATATTTTAAATAATAAAATAAATATAAAAATATTTTCTTTAGCCCCTGTTTAAAATACATTGATTTTTTGATACCATTGTTTGCTTATTATATTTAGATACCTTAGTTTTTCAGATTTCATTTGATTGACATCTACTTTTTTATACCTAAATCTTAATCCTAACCTGCTGAATGTCTGTATGTTCACAATAAATGTTCAATAAAGAGAGAGAGATATTTTTTTTTAGTTAATCATGATAACATTTTGTGTTTGTTTTCTTTAACTGTTGACTTTTCCAAAGAAAACGGTGTACAATTTTTAATTAATTTAAATGAAGGTAACGTTGAAAAGAATGTTGAGAGTACTCAAATAATGGCCAGTGAAATTTAGTAACAAAACATTTTAAGTTAAAAGTAAGTTGGGGTGGCTGTAGCTCAGCGCAGGCCTCTGTTCCTTAATAAATAAGCATGGGTTACATGCAGAGCAAAAGGGGCGGTTGTCCCGTAAGCGCAAGGTAGCAGGTTCGATCCCCGCTCTACCCATTAGTTGCAGGCTGAAGTTGCAAGACACTGAACCCCCAGTTGCTCCTTACGAAGGATGGGTCAAATGCATAGAAGTATTTCCCTGTTGTGGGATCAATAAAGGATAATAATTTATTTGTTTATTATTAAGTTCTCTCAACAAATCATTTTAAGTTAGACACACTAAATATATCATTTTGAGTGAACTTCTTATCATAAGTTGACACAACACATTAGCCCTTAGTTGAGTGAACTCAAAAAGGCTTTGCAGCTGGTTGCCTCACTTTTTTAAGTTGACTCAACTTTTTTTTTTTTTGAGTGTACTGACTGTGTGACCTATTAACACACGGTGCCCTGCAGGCAGGGTGTGAGGCGGGTGGAGGTTATTTTTGGGTTTCTGGAAACAAGAGAGAGTTCAGAAGTTCTACTGTGTTGCAATAGATTGTAAATAAATTATTTAGTGTATTCGATATTACAAACACTGATTTTTTTATATTAATATAAAAATATGTATGTCAGTGCATGGAAACGAGTATATAATATATCTCACCTTGAAAATATATTAAAGATTAATTAGTGACTGTTTACACTTGTAGTCGGACACACACACACACACACACACACACACACACACACACACACACACACACACACACACACACACACACACACACACACACACACACACACACACACATGCTGTATTTGAAGAGAAAATTTAAATGTTTCTGCTGAGTTTGTATAACACATCATTCTGATATCCTGTCATCCAGTGAAGGGGTTGCAACAACTGAGACTTTTCATTATCAATGAATCTGCCAATTTCTTTCTGAATTAAATGTTGGCTTTACATGATATCATCACAATTTCTCAAAGGCCAAAGTCATTATTTTGTCAGTTATTCAGTTTAATATGATGTTAAACAGAGAAAAGTAGTGAATCTCCATATCTGAGAGGCTGCAAACAGCATGTTCTACCATTTTGGCATGAAAATGTCCTTAATTTATAATGAAACTATACTCAAATAGTTGCCGATTATTTTTGTAACAATGGAATAATCAATTAAGCTGTAACAGTTCAGCTCCATAACTTCCTTTTTTATTAGTTGTTTTCATCCGGTCTAACTATCATGTCATTCCAGATCCTGCTTCCCATCTCGTCAGTCCAACTCCCTTCACCTGCCTCTGATCACCTCGTTAGTCCCTCATTCCCTTCACCTGGTCCTCACGCCCTTCTCACCTGCCTCTGATCACCTCGTTAGTCCCTCATTAC
This sequence comes from Liparis tanakae, assembly GCA_036178185.1. Lineage (NCBI taxonomy): Eukaryota > Metazoa > Chordata > Actinopteri > Perciformes > Liparidae > Liparis > Liparis tanakae. The sequence goes on along the minus strand of CM070090.1, from coordinate 13,994,587 downwards.
CTTCACCTGGTCCTCACTCCCTTCTCACCTGCCTCTGATCACCTCGTTAGTCCCTCATTCCCTTCACCTGGTCCTCACGCCCTTCTCACCTGCCTCTGATCACCTCGTTAGTCCCTCATTCCCTTCACCTGGTCCTCACGCCCTTCTCACCTGCCTCTGATCACCTCGTTATTCCTTCATTACCTTCACCTGGTCCTCACGCCCCTTCTCACCTGCAGCCCATTCCCTCATTAGTCCCTCACTATTTAGCTCCCTCACTTCCACTTGTCCTCTGCCAGATTGTTTTGTGTTCTTCATGACCAAGCTCTCCAGCTTTACCCAGTGTGTTCGTCAGTTCTCGTCTGTTCTGTTCCTGCGGGAACTTTGAGTAAAATAGATTACTTTCCAGTTCTGTCTCCTGAGTCGTGCATTTGGGTCCACCCTAATACTCCCGTGACATAAGCGACTAATCGGTGTAGCTCTAATCCAATGCTATAGAAGTACTAATCTATCTATATATCATGTGTGACTGCATATTTATAAACATCTTATCTCCATACTAATTAGTAAGTATTGTTTTCAATGTGGACCTTCATTTCTCTTGGAATTAAAGTTGAGTATGAATACAAATACCTCAGAATTGTAGTTTCCTCCACATCTGTTATCAATACAACATTTGAATGACTGCCCTATATAAAACAAGGACATATTTGTTGAGCAGCCAAAGTAACGGATCATGACGACACCTCCATCTAGTTTGCAATGGAAATTTTCCTTGTTTTGCAAGCGGCGGCTCAACCCAAATTAGTTGAATGTGGTCTTACATGAAATCCATTTATCAGTATGACTGCCACAATACGCATAAACAAGAATATGTGTCTTGCAGTCAAACACTCTGACTCATCATAATTCATCTTTCACCTGAAGTTACACAATGAGCTGGGACATCCCTGACCCATGTCTTGGACTGAGGTCAAATGAAGTTTGAAAGTATATGATATATGATATATATATATATATATATATATATATATATATATTATATATTTATATGATATATGATATATCTATATCTATATATAATATAATAATACTATTGTTATGGATTAACTTTCCTACGATACATGAAGTATATATATATATATATATATATATATATATATATATATATATATATATATATATACACGTATATATGTGTATATATAATATGATATTTGTATGGAATAACTTTGGTATGATATATGAATATATATATATATATATATATATATATATATATATATATATATATATATATATATATATATATATATGTATGTATAATGTAGTCTACTTCACCTCTACCAGCTAGTGAAAATAAAATAACTTACTCATGAGTAAAATATGCCTTCTTACATCATCTGAGGGACTTTTTTAATATAGCTATACCCTCGGGGAGCCACTTTGAGGTGCCAAGAGATTTCTGTCTGGAGTTCACGTAATTATGAATGAAGTGTTTCCCCCCCCCCTTAACCTGCCTTCATGATTCGAGGTAGTGGGTGGAGGCATCACCGACCTTACAAAAATGCCTCCTCCCTTGGGCTCACTCTCACTTTTTCTTTTCGCAGCTTTACGCACGCACCGACCTCAGAGCTCCTCTGGCATCTCCACGCAGCTCGACTTGGATCATTTAAAAAACAACATGGCGGTCTTGATAAGAAACGAAGTGTTCTCCTGCTTCGTGTTCTACGGCGTGCTGCTGGTGATGAAAATGTACATTGTCGCGATAATAACGGGACAAGTGAGGCTGCGCAAAAAGGTGAGTGACTGTGAGGAAGAAGTGGATCACTGCAGGAGGAGTTCTGCACCGGGGGGAGTTTCCACTGAAACTTTTTGATTCCTTTTTTTTTCTCCTCCAAAGGCTTTTGCCAACCCCGAGGACTCGCTGAGACACGGAGGCTTACAGTATCACCGAGAAGATCCATATGTGGAAAGATGCCGCAGGTGAGAGAGCAGAAAGAGTTCACACTGTCACGACATTTTGGTAGACTCCTTATTTACTGCTGATACAATCAGTTAGTGTTTTTCCATTGGATCATAAAGGAAGTATTCAGATATTTTACTTTGGTATAAAGTACCCCAATGTAAATAATGTCATGACATGCTTTTAATTCGAAGGAGTAGACTCCTTATTTACTGCTGCTACAATCAGTGAGTGTTTTTCCATTAGATCATGAAGGAAGTATTCAGATATTTTACTGTGGTATCAATTACCACAATGTAAATAATACACCAAGACAAGCTACATGTACTTGTATGTACTGTGTATATATATATATATATATATATATATATATATATATATATATATATATATATATATATATATATATATATATATATATATATATATATATATATATATACATGGCCTGCAAGGGTTATGCTATAGACCTGTTGAGTATTGATGCATTTAAGTAGCATTTGTATTACTTATTGGAAGTATTTTTGATATGCTGTAAGTTAGCTTTATCTATTACTATTCATATATTTTATTATCTCATCATACCTCTAATTTAAATGTGTAAAGTAGGTTTTGAAATCGGTTTTAATTTAGCATCTGCCTCTTGTGTAGTGGATAGAAGTTCATCACAAAGGGGCATGAAATAAAAAACAACAACAACATGCAAAGTAGCTTGAGTACAGTATCTGAGAGCAGTACTTTCCACCATCGCATCATGAGGATGTTGCATCAGTGCATCTGATTTAAAGACTTTACAGAATGTTCCGTGGGTTTGATGTTATTTCTGCACGTTACAGACCTCCACTGCAAATGTCGATATTTGAAAGATTAGTAGAGAATGCTAGCTTTTTTTATAGTGATTTCCTTCTTTTTAAAAAAAACAAGAGTTGTCAGCCTGCAGGAGATGATCTTTGACATCAGTATAGTGACAGCAGATGTTTTCTACTTGTAAAAAATGCTCCTCGTTGTTTAACAACCTCCATCCTGGTCTGTTCCTACAATTTGAGGCGTTCTGCATGCCTCATCTTTTACTTTTTGACGTGCATATTCCTGCAAGAACAAGGGCAGTTTTCCACAAACAATATTATGAAATAGTGGATCTCAGTTGTTGGAGGGGAAGCAGGAAAACTGATGAGTGGTCCGTCTGGACGGCCAAAAAGGAGAAAGTTGTTAGATGAGCAACGATTTGTCATTCTCCTTGACAAATATTCAGGAAAACTGCAGAAGAAACAACGTAATCCTGAACTTGAATGAGTCACTTAAATATTCCAGTGAGGAAGGAAGCCGTCACTATGTCAAACTGAATCACAACTTTACCGTGAATAAAAAAAAACACATGTGACTAAATTGCCTTTTCTGGGTCTCCTATAGAGCTCATATCAACGACATGGAGAACATCCTCCCCTTCCTCTTCCTGGGTGCCATCTACTCCATGACTGGACCTTGCCTGGCCGTGGCCCGCCTCCACTTCCTGGTCTTCTTCGTGGCTCGCATGCTGCACACGTTCGCCTACCTGCTCGCCCTGCAGGCGCCGACCCGCTCCCTGGCCTACATCGTGGCACAGATACCGTGCGTCTCCATGGCGCTGCAGATCCTCATCGCCGTGGCGGCGTACGCCTAAAGCACCCCAGAAACGAGGGACTGGACTCGAGGTTCTGGAGAAATTGATTGCGTCTTTTCACAGTAAAAGCACGAGGAGGACAGCGGAGAGAGAGGCCTTTCCTGTGAGGGGGGAACATAAAAGACAGGAATGCCAGTGAGAGTGCAATAGGCGCGCGATTACATCCATAAATAGGTTTTGTGAGATTTCGCCAGTATTTTTTTTATGGTTTTGTTTATAATGTTGTTTGAAGTTGACATCCCGGTACTGTACTATTTAAGAAAAATGAAGTTTTGTTGCGCGCATTTGTCTTTCGATCAAGGTTCTGTTGAAATGAACCGACGGAAACTAACCGACGAAGAGTTATAGACGTTGGGTTGAGGCCACATTGGAAGACTTTTCCAGCACTGACCCCCTCTTTTGTGTTCACTGGTGACTGATACACATCACAACAACCTGCAGGAAACGAGAACGGTGAAAGCATTTTATATCTGTGAAAACGTGGCTGGAAGCTTTTTAAAGTGTTCTAGTAATAATTTATTATTCCATTTAATGTATACAGAGAGGTTTTGATCAAAATCCCCAAAAATGCATTTTTGTAAGCAATAAAACATTTGACACATCAAACCATGTTCACTTTTATTACATTCTGAGACGTTTACGATTGTGCTGCCTCGGCCTGGTTGAGCACATACAGACAGAGTGTTCTTGTTTTAAGGGAACCGGGCCCCACTTTGTGTGTGTGTGTGGGGGGGAATGTGAGATGATCCACAAGTCTGCGGCAAAGCTCCAGCATTCCTTCACCTATTATGCAAGATCTTTGGCTCTGTGTTGTGTTCACTGTCGTATCCCGAGGGGCCAGGAGGGAGCCGGGGCCTCGTGGGCATACCGACAGGGTTCAATAACCATCCTGTGATTACAGCACGGCAAACCAGTTCCATCAGCGCAGGTTTAAAAATGATTCGTTTTTCCTTGGTTATGTCTCACATCTGTGTGACATGCCTTTGGCCTTCAACCAATACTTTCCCAGACCTGAAGATGATGTATTTCCAGTTATCCCATTTCCAGCGATGACTAAACTGTTAAATTATAGAGCGGCGATGTTTCGTGACTAAGGAGTTTTGATTCCAAACAAAAGAAAAATAACAAACCGTTAAAAAAAAAAAAAAACGTGGGAGGGACTGGAAAAAGCCTAAGCCTTTTGCCTTCGAGCGGGTTGACTGATCATTAGCGATACATTCGATCTGGGTGGAACGTAAAGCTAATAACACGTCAGGAACAAAGCGGAGAGGGCCACATCCGGTATGCGTCAGCGGGGCGGGGGGGTCGTCTCAACCTGCCTGCAGCCCCAGGGTGAAAGGAAACAAGGCCTCTCTCCTACACGCCTCCCTTTTACTCTCTCTTTCTCAGCCGATGAGCTCACACACACACACACACATGCGCAGGGAGTGGCTAGGAGTATTGTTTAATGGGCTGTGAGAGAGAGAGAGATAGAGAGAGAGGTGTGTGTGTGTTGGGGGGGGGGGAGTTAGTGGTAACAAGTACACATTTTTGAGGGGGTGCAGTTAGATAATTATGTATCTCCACCTTGTGGCCACAATCACCACTAATTAATGTAGGAAGTCCTCATAATCTTTACATAACTAATAATTGATATTTCTATGATAATGTATTAAATGCCTTTCATACACAAGCAGCGAACAACGTTTATAGTTGCTTCGTGTCCTTGTAGACCTCTTTTTGACTTAATTAAGAGAACACACCACACCTCTAAAATGTCTCAACATTCAACGCTGAAGGTCCGTAATCTGCCCGGCGACTAAAGGCCACAGGATGTAAAATGTTGTTTCTCATCTTTTCCAAATAAGAAGAATTTTAAACAAGCTTTTTTTTTTTTAAGAGCAAATCCGGACCTGAAATCTTCTTCTATAGAGTAAGATTAAAAAGTCAAAACCAACAAACAATTTGCCAAATTTCATAAATATTTATTACATATCAATGAACAGAATCGACTACTTTCACAGCAGTGGTCTACAGCACTTGTTTAAAATAATTGCTCAAATAATAATCGTAATATCAATAATAATAATATAGTTCAGTTTCATTTGAGGCCACATTTGATACACAAACATTTACAAGTAGTACTTGGCATTAAAAACGATGGCGATACAATATTTTAAGACACTTGGTGTTTTTTTTGTTGATTTTCTTTTCGTTTTGATATCACAGAGAGGTTCAGCAAACAGTCCAAACAGTAAATATAGACTAAAAATACAAAAAAACAAAAAACAAATCAAAACAGTGGAAATGCCAAGGGGAGGTAGGAACAAAGAGTACGTGACAGAAATACGAGAGAAATAGGAACATCGTACATGGGAGAAGCGTCACACACCGTAACGGACGTCCCCCAGAGGAATAAACACCAGAGTACCTGCTTTAACCCCGCCCAAAACATCCCATTCTTCTTCTTCCTTTTTTAATCGTTCTGAGTTGTGTTATCGTGAGCTAGGAGAACAGAGGGAAGGCGTGATCAGAAGGCCGCGACCCAACACTAGCTCCCAGTTTGGTACTCTATCCATCGTACCAGTGGATCCTCAAGGCTTCTCTTTGGGCCTTTCTCCTCGTTTCAAATTGGATTTGGGTGGATTCACACCGACTCGCGGGACTTGTGTAACTTCTCCCTTGGTGCTCAGTTCGAATGAAAAGTGCATTTATACTTGAGAGCGATATTTCTGCTAAACTCACGGCGGGAATCGAGCGCCGGTTGAAGCTGTGTATCGCTTCGTAAAAAGATGGCGGCTGGATGGGCCGAGAGCTAAAACAGAATTTTTACGGCTCGACTTTCCATGAAAGAAAGCGTGAATGAAATATGAGGAGTTGTAACCGTGGGAAACGGGTCGTGAGTGTAGTGTAAAGCATAAAGCAATGAAAGGTGAAACGAGGCATGTTTATTTCCACAGTGTATGTGGGACTCCCAGGGAGAGAGATGGCAGACATGTGGCTCATCGCCAATATTTCAATTGTTTTAGAAAGAAGACGCTTTGGAGGAAGAATAACGGAGTCCGAAGAGTGAGAATGATGGGAGAGAGAGGGAGTGTGAGTGGCAGTTTGAGGTTCAGAGAGTTTAACGCACTCTGCCCTCTCAACGTTTTGAATTTTGGGATAAATTCCTGAAGAAACATCTCATCATTAATAACGTATGGAAGACGCGGTCGCTGCGATCGTTCTGACGACGTCCTCAAAGAGCCGAATGTTTAAAAGCGTGAAGGAAGTTTCTGAAGCGGCCGCGTGTCCAAAAAACGAGGAAGAAAACGAGGAACGCAATTAAATAAACATCTAAATTCAGAATGTTTTCCGCGTGCATTTTGTAAATGGAATTCTGTGCAAGGTGAATATAATATAATATATTTATTGTAAATTTCTGCGCTGTTTCAATTATTGGGAGAACTTTCTGCACCTTTGACGTACAAAAAAGAAAGAAAACGGACTCACATTGAAAACACTTCATACTTAATGCTAATTAGCTCGGGACAGTTTCTGCTTTTAACTTTATCAGAATGCTGTGTTTTAACTTTAGTTTTTGTAGTTTTGTTCTCTGGGCCACCGTACCTCTAAACATCCAAACGTACGTTGTTTGTTATGGTTTCCACAGAAGCTTGTTTTTTTTTCGAGCAGAAGTCACGATACATTATTATGTCATGCAGTTTCAAGTACGTCTCATTCTCACGAGAGGGGGGAGGGCCTCCGGGAAGGGAATTTATCCAAACTGAATAGAGCTGTGGGACACCATATGGTAATCGAATGAGGACTACAATCATGGCTGCTACTGTCAGACACCAGATTACGGTGGCTGTTAAGAGGTGTGGTTCAGTGGAGGATGCTGGGAAATGGCACTTGTGGGAGACTTTGCCTCCAGCCCTGTCGACCTGTATACTGTGAAGAGGGAGAATAATAAGGACAAAGATACGCAGAGAGCATAACACATACATTCACTAAATATGGGAATAAAATGGACTTTTATAATATATCTATAAATATGCAACACAGGCCCGTCACTGTGTACGCATGTTCATGTATAAACAGATGTACACACACGTATGCATATCGAACCACGGAGTGGATCGGAAATAATCACATAATATACAACACACACATATTAAGCTCTCAGAGGGAAAAGTGAACGCAGAGATTGTTGTTGTCGTGCCTCGGTTCGCCGATTTTACATTCAGTTTGTGGTTTGGCATCAAACTGGTGACATTATATCTGGAGGCTGAATAAACCGCGGCGTGTTACGCAACCTCGCCGCCTCTTTGGTTTATCTGCTGCGGGGGGGGGGGTAAGGGGGGGTGTGTGTGTGTGTGTGTGTGTGTGTGTGTGGGTGGGGGCGGGCAACATAAACACCCGGCGAGGTAAACAAAAACGCACATGGACACGTTGTGCGTCCACTGCACTCATCTTGTCTGATGGAAGGGCGGGAGACCAAAGATACGGGCATATAAACAACAACAACAACAACAGTAACAACAACGACAAAAAAAGTCAAACAAACAGATTTTTTTTTTAAAGAAACCAACTCAAAACAATGAAGTACCGGTGACAGCACAGGAGCGGGAAGGGGGGAAGTGCACGAGGGAAGTGCACGGTGGGGATTGTCTTCACTTGAGGTCCAACACGTCTTCTTCGAAGGACGTGGACAGGGCGAACAGAGGCGGGCTCTCTTCTCGCAGCATCGCCTTCCCCGGCTCCGCCTCCGAGCTGGACGAGCAGTGCAGCTGGGCGTCCAGGTCCGATTCCACGGACTCTGAGGCCGACCTGTCGATCAGAAACATACGGGACTCGAAAATCATCTGGGTGACCCCAGCATTTTGAACGGTAGTATATGAACACTACAAAAGTTTGGGGTCACAGAGAAAATGTTGTGTTTTCATGAAAACTCACACTTTTATTTATTAAATGAATACAAGATTAATACAAAATATAGTCAAGACATCGACAAGGTTAGAAATAATGATTTTCATTTGAAATATAAGGAAGGACAGTTTTAGAGCTTCTCTCACCAGCATAACTGTTTTCAGCTGTGCTCACATAAAAAGGGTTTCAATTTTGTTTGTTGAAAATGCTAAATAAAAAGTAAAAAAAGAAGGGTTACTGGGGGTTCTAACCCTCTGCTAGTGTTCTTATGTGATAACACAATGTACCACTAGAACACTGGAGATGGGCCTCTATACACCTCTGTAGAGATTTCATAAAAAACAGAGAATAGTCATTTACCACATTAACTATGTAGAGAGTGTATTTGTGATTAATTTAATGGCATTTTCATTGGAAAAAACTGTGCTTCTTTTTCTTTTTTCTAAGTGACTCCAAACTTTTGAATCTATATATGTACAGTATATATCTGATACCTGTCGCTGTTGGTTGATGTCAGCGCTCGCGCTTTGGGGTCTTCGTCTGTGTTCTTCTTGCTCATCTTCCTCTGTTTGACGGTTCCGCCGTCCGACTTTCCACTCGGTTCCTCGGTCAGGCCTTTTGTTTGTGTGAACATAAAAATGTGAATGAGTGAAAAGGAACAGTTTGATGTTGGGCAACTCACTTATTGGTTATAATAGAAGATCAATACTACTCTCGTTTCTCTCCTCAGTACAAGGCTATAGCTAGCATTTCATCCTCATAAACATTTATGCAAAACTATTAGTTAGCTTGTGAATTCTTGAGTTGTGGCCAAAAACGATGACCTTTCGCCACATTAAGCCCAAGTTGTGCCAAATAATAATACTTCAAGGCGTTCCTGAGCTGATGAGAGTGGGACGGAGTGGGATAAACATAATGCTTCCATTTTCAGAGAATTTAGTCAATTTCATTCCTTTTAGATGGAGCCAGTTACACTGCTTTCAGTATTTATGCTAAGCTAAGCTAAGCGGCGGATAGAAAAACTACTACTCATATTTCCCAAAGTGTCAAATTATATAATAAATGCGCAGAGTGTGTATTTAGTTTTTACCCAGCAGCTCCTTGCGCGTGCGGCTGGCGATCTCTTTGATTTCCATGCGGGAGAGGGAGAGCGAGTGCGTGGCGGCGATGAGCGGGTTGGGGGGCACCATGGCAGGCGCCGGCGTGGTCAGAACCTTGTTGACCAGCGGGGACTTGAGGGGTCGCTCAATGCTGCGGCCCACCAGGTTACACAGAGGGATCTTGAACATGTGCTTACATGCCGCTTCACCTGGTGGTGGTGGTGGTGGTGGGGGGGGGGGGGAGATGGGATGGGGGAAGAGCAGGACAAAGTCAGATAGAAGGAAGGAGCCACGTGAGATACTGTAGTGCAACAGTGATTTTGCATGCCTTTGCATGCATGTCTAAAGCATATATTTTTTTTAGATTTTCCACCCAGCCACTGAACAGTCTATTTAACTTTTTTGCCAAATTACATTACCGTTGCACGATAATGCACGTGGACGAAATTTATATTTCTCGGAAAAATTTGAGGTTTTTGGGAAATCTATTTTGTTTCTTGCACAAAATTAGAGGAGAAGATAAGATTAAGCTCTCACGGCACTTTGTATTTCTTTGCCCCAGATACATTTGCTTACGAATGGCGTATGGAATCTTCTTTACCGGACAGACATGAGTGGGTTATTCTCATGTAATCCCAGACAATAAAATAAATACCCGAAAATTATTTTGAAAACCCACCTGGCGGTGCATTCAAAGGCCCTCTAATGTTCCACATGCTGTACTGATGAAAATCAAACGAGAAATAATTGATTTTTGCGATTGTATGTATTTAAATAGTCATTGAATGCATCGTCAGAAGGAGACACTGATTGCGATAGCATCACACGCAAATAAAAGTGTGTATTGGCAATGGATAATTAAACTCAAGCCAGTATCAAGCCTCTACGAGTAAATTTTCAAAGCACATACAAATGAATGCTAAACAACGAATATAAGAAATACATCTAAAAAGACCCTTTTGTGAACCAAACTTCCACTTTTAAACAAAAGACACTCCAAAGTGATTAATAGTCCTATTTACTGAAACAGCATGTGCTCTTAAAATTAATCATCCCTTCTCCGGAGAGCTAATGTGATAGTTGTACTCATTTATAGCGGGAGCATCTATTATTCAGCGGACGATAAAACGCTTTAAAGTTTCCTCGGCACGCATCAAGTGGACATTTAAATTGTTTTTATTTCCAAGTGCGGCGGCGGCGGCATTCTGCAGCGCCGGCCTGCGCCACCGGGGAGCAGCATTGCGGTTCGGCAGCTCCTCTCCGGGCGGACGGTAACACGGAGGCGAGAGGGAATCGATGAGAGCGAATCGATGTGGGTTCGCTCAAAGAGGTCTCGTCTGAAATGTCAGCGCCGCGAGGAGCGAGTAAATAGAAGGCCGCCCGCCGATGTCCGTCCAGCACGCGGCGGCCCCGGTGTTACGGATTGTTTTCCCTCGCTGCGAAGACATGGCAACATATTCTCGAAATTGCGGGTGAAATTGCGGCATGCGGTTATTTTAGAATATACAAATCACAGAGATCGATATATTCCACATGCGTTTCTGGACCAGGGGGGGAAGTGTCATGCTGCATCACACTGGCACATGACAAATATTGTGTGTGTGTGAGTGTGTGTGTGTGTGTGTGTGTGTGTGGGGGGGGGGGGGGGGGCACATTCTCCACCGCTGAGAGGTGGTCTGCTGCAGGTCTTTAAGCCGGTGCATGGAGGAGGCGGCGGCGTCTGTAGCGGCCACATCGGTAACATCAGTAACATAATCTTGTTCACATTACTGGTGCGATTACATCACATGAAACCCTCCCCCGAGGGGCAGATACGGTAGGCGCACAGGCAGTTAAAAGGATGGGGATTTTTTTGTCAGCGCCCCTCTCTACCCTCTACCCCCCCACACACACACACACTTGATTGTGGCACTGCTATTTGGACCACCACTTTGGATCGAAGAGAGAGGGGCTGACAAAAGTCTCCATGGCGACAGTGCAATCTGTAAATCATGCTGCGGCAGACGTGTCTTCTCCTTCCCTCTTTCCCTTTCCCCCCACCTCCTTCCTTCCCTCCCAACCTAGCACTTTATTATACACCACCCCTCCCTCTTCTCTTGCACTCGTGCATACCTTTTATGCATCTCCCCCCCCATCGATCAACGTTATCTGCTCTGCTTCACTTATTTATTTTTTTACTTTGCACTCTATCACCTCACTCTCTCCCCTCACACTAATGCCTCGTTATTAGTTAAGACAAGAAAGGGGGGATGGGGAAGACATAATGTTCACTTAGCATTCAAGTCAACATGCCGCCTTCGGAGCAAACTGGGTGGTGCAAATCCGGGAGTGTGTGTGCATGTTAGTGGAGGCAGCGGCACGAGCATCATTTATTATGAACCGAGGATCGAGTTGTGGGAGGATTCCCGCAGTACCTTCGGCATCCTTAGACATGTACAGGGAAAGCTTGGTACCATAGGGGATCCGTATAGAATCTGAACCAGGGATGAAGAAGAGGGTTACACAAACCAAACACACACAGAAAACACACACACACACAGTAGGCTCTCTGTTAGGTGAACGACGTGAACAACCAGCTGTAACAGGAAATGAGAATCCCTTTGAGAGAAATGATTCCCCCCGAACCGGCCTAAGAGCATAAAGCCCCGTGCTCGGCGATAATTGCAGCAGCGACAGTCAAACCTTCCTCGCCGTTAGCCTTAATGGGACCTCTAACTACACGCTGCCTGCTTTGATGGTGCGTCAAAATAATCGTTCTCGCGAAGCCTCGTGCATTTCTGCAGCCGTCAGAATTACGTCGCGTCCCTTTCAACGGCCGGGAAAAGCCCGACGAGCATCGAGAAGTCGACGTCGCCGCCGTCCGCCGTCTGTCCTGCTGCGACCCGGATGTCGTCCGTTTTCAGACGGTCGCATCAATCTGTGAGGTCAGCTGAAGATGGAGGAGGAGCTTGTGACAGGCGGGGAAGGTAGGCGCTCGTATTGATCCTCAATCACCCTTGAAAGCTTTCTCCGCCCTCCGAGAGACACTCATTGTGCGCCTCGCACGGACGGCGTGCGGATGATTAGTCTGCTCTCCCTTTTGTAATCTTCAGTCTTGTCAGAATGGAAACGGGTCTTGTTTGAACTAATCACATCTACATAAGTGCTCGCCGTTTTCCGTATCGTTCGCGTGTAGGTTGAACTCATCGCATACGTAAAAAGGTCAGCTACAATGTAAAGTAATATCATAATGCGTTGAACGTATTGAAAGTTATTTGGAAGGTTGTACGTGTTAAGCGATAGAAAGGAGACATTTTTTTTTACGTGTCATGAGACTAGAAATGATGTTAGTATTGTAGCGTGAGAAAGGACGAGGTAGAGATGAATAAAGATGAAGGCAAACTCATTTCTTGCACGAGAAAACTACACATGATTCGAGCATGAGAGAGAAAACCAACTCATAATACACAATATCATTTGTGCATGGGTTGAACTCATCTTGAGCTATAACGTAATCTCATAATGTGTTTAACCCTCCTGTTACCTTTGGGGTCAATTTGGCCTCAGGCTGTTTTTCACTGTCAAACATATAAGAAATATCAACTTTTTTATTTATTTAAAGGGCTATTTAGGTCGTCAACAAACAAACAATAAGTACCTGACACTTGGGAAACTTGGGAAACAATATTAATTCTAATAATTTTCTGGAGGTTATAATTGCTGTGGTCAAAAAGGGTAAAAGATGTTAGTAAATTTGAAGGTAACAGGAGGGTTAAACATATTAAAACTCATTTGAAAGGTTACATAAAAATAAGCTATAGATATGTGACGTTTTATTATTTGTCTTGAGACTAAAACGTATGTTAGAATTGTAGCGTTAAGAAGGACGAGGTAGAGATGAATAAACATGAATGCTAGCTAATTTCTCGCACTAGAAAACCACACATGATTCGACCGTGAGAGAGAAAATCAACTCTGGCAGAAGCTTCAAAGAACATTTCTGCTGAGGCAGCTTTATGTAAATGAGGCTCCGGGCTAACAGGGCCGCACGGCATTAAAAAGAAAAAAACTTGAGCTACGCCACGTCAACATTCCCGCGCTTACCGTCACCGAGCGGCGAAGGGAACGCGGGCATCTCGTAGCCGGTGGGCGTCTGAGGGGAACTCTGGGAGCTGGTGTCCCTCGAGCTGCAGTTGGAGGCCGAGCTCACCGGAGCCGAGGAAACAAAATATATGTCCGACTGCGGGGTGGAAAAGACGGAAGGAAAATGAGGTCGAGATGCCAGGAAATATGAAAAGGAAAAAAAAGGGACAGAGCGGATAGAGTCAGACGGGGGAATAACTATTTGTTTTGTGCCAGGTGCACCGGGGTCTTTTTAAAATGATCTATGTGCATGAATGACGAGCGTATTATTGATTTATAACCATGCCATATTTCCCACCCGGGTAATAAAGATTGATTGAAACGAGAAAGCTGAGACAGCCACTTTCTATAATGCAGAGTGAGACCTCCGGGCACTCAACAACACTCATCATCCAAAGGACTCTCAGAGTGAAACCCGGCGGGTTGTGGGTACACATAAAGTGCATTTCTTACTTCCTAATCACCCGACACACACACACACACACACACACACACGCACTCACACACACACACACACACACACACACACAATGAAGCGTTGTGACGGGGACACGCCGTGGCGTCATACTGACCCGCGAGGCAGCCAGCTGGAGCTCCGGCACCACCGCTGTGTACACCAGGTTCCCGTTGACGACCAGTCGGATCTCGATGGAGTCCGTCGTGAAGGCCAGGATGTACGGAAACGCACAAACTGCGAAGACACCACAACAAAATGTACATTCAACCTTTTGACAAGTTGGATCAACTCAAAAAATTACGATATAATATCTCAAACCCTCAAACAAACTCACAGGTGTAACGGGTCACAATAGGGTGATAGATATTATGATATGAAGATATGGGAAATATCAAAGAGCGACACCTTTCACATTATCTTTGTTGTTCAGGTCAATTGTTAATATAAATATGTACGTAAAAATAATTAATAGAGTATATTAAGTGTTGTTCTATTACTGTAGTACTCTTTGTAGTGGTTGTTTCACTTCAATACCCACTGGATTTGCTTTTCATCACCTTCTGCATTCATAAAAAGAAACACACACACACGTGCGCACACACAGAGACAGACACACATGCACACACAATTACGCAGAGACACACATGCACACACTCAAACACACAGACAGACACACACACACACACACAGACACACACACACACAAATAATGCCATTGGCCAATGGGATGCTTGTGGCTACACATGGTGTTTCCATGGCAACAGCCAGCTCCGGCCAGGCCAGCAGCATCAGCATCATGGGCCAGGTGGGGACCGGGCATTGTTGCCGTGGCAACCTACCGATAGCATTTGGCATCTGGTTCCAGCTGAAGTGGAAGTCCGAGGCGTTGGACTGGATCATCGGCGTGGAGCCGTTGAACGGACACACCTTCTTATAGGAGCAGATGTCTGCAGCACACAGGAGACAGCTTTTACTTTCTGTTTTATAGTTGTTTTAAACAGTACACTACAATTGAGAGATGTTTGTCCCATTATCTAGACACTAAAAAAAGCTAAAGTTAGTGGCTACGTTTTTTAAAATCTATCGCCCACTGTTACAGTCCTATTCTGGATCGGTCTCTGCTTTGATTTCTATTCCTCGAAGGTGAAGTTCTGACAACAGAGAGCCCTGAACCACGTCATGTCTGAACTATCCAGAGTTCACCGATAGACTCACAGTTGTAGCACAGCAGCAGACCCGCCTCCCCGTCTTCATACACATCGATGGCTGCTACGAAATTTACCTGCGGGCAGAGAGACGAGTCAGTTTCAGGGAAATCGTTTCAACCAGATCCGAAAAGGTCGGATCTGATAGGCCGTCTTCAAACAAATGAATGCCAGGTCACGAACACTCAAAATGCAATAAAAAAAGCCGCCGCCCACATCGTTAAATAAAACAGAAATGGATGTTCTGTTCTAACAGCTGTTCGTCCTCCAGCTGTTGGCTGTGAATGACGCCGTCACTCAGCAGGTAAATAAAACCACTCGCTGTTGTGGTCTCCAGGTGTGTGTGTGCGCGCCTCACCCTGTTGGCGTCCACGTGGTGTAACCGGTAGGCGTCGCCGGTGCTCTCGTTGATGAGGTCAAACTGATGCTTATAGGCCACGCAGATCATGTTGTCGTTTTCCCCGGTCGGCCCGTCCACCAGCGCCATCACCACCGGCGGGTCACACAGGCAGATCTCCTGTAGCGGGAGGACGACACGCGACAACCTCAATGCACAACACGACACACACACAGCCACACACACTTATAGAGGACAACGGTCTTTCTCACAAATACTGGTTCATTTCTTCGTCTTGTAATCTCAACGTTTTGATCCCAGTTTTTTTGATTTGTTTTTGGTAAATTGGCACCATTTAAAATATGCCAAACTAGCTGTCAGTGGTGGATTTATTTTGCGATGTAAGCATTAATGTGCAGATGTATGTCACTGCATTAAACTATTTTAATAAAAGGATGTTTTTTTCAGATCTATAAGCAGATCAGGCTTATTTGACATTGGAGATAATGACATCCTCAAGTGTAAGTCACACAGCATTCATCAATCTTTACATCACGTCTGTGTGCTCAGACGTGATGTAATATCACTTTGACTTTTATTTTGGTAAATCGACCACATAAAAAAATTGAAAAAAATTGAAAAAGAAGTTCATGTTTTATTGTCCTATTGATTGATTCATTAATTTAATCCCCTCTCTGTACCCGTATGTACTGGAACTCCTCCACCGGCGAGTCGGCCGCCACGCTGACGGCGCTCGAGCCTTCGAACCGCGGATGTCTCCTGGTGATGAGGAGGAGTTTGTTCCTGATGGCCGCCACGATCCTCAGCTCTGAGCCGTGGTGGGTGTTGATGGAATACAAATGACACCCTAAGAGGAGGAGGAAGAGGAGGTGGGGGAGGAGGGCGGAGGAGGAAGAGGAGAATAAAGACGAGGAGGAGGAAGAAGAGGAGAATGAAGATGAGGAGGAGGAAGAAGAGAATGAGGAATAGGAGGAGTAGGAGTAGGAAGAGGATAAGGGGGAGGAGGGAAGAGTAGGAGGAGGAAGAGGAGAATGAAGATGAGGAGGAGGAAGAGGAGAAGGAGGAATAGGAGGAGGAGGAGGAGTAGGAAGAGGAGGAACAGGAGAAGGAGGAAGAAGAGGAGGAAGAGGAAGTAGAGGAAGAGGAGGAGGAAGGAGGAAGAGGAAGAGGAGGAGGAGGAGGAGGAGGAGGAGGAGGAGGAGGAGGGTGGGGGCAGATATAGACAGTACATTGGACATATGTGGTGCTGTGGGTGGTGTTCTCCGCATGGCACAGATCAATGCATCGACAGATGGCCGCCACCCCCCCAACCCTCCTCCTCCTCCTCCTCCCCCGCCCCCCTCCTCCCCCGCGTCTCCTACCTTTGGTTTTCTCCAGTTTGTTCTCCCGGCTGTCACACTTGCTCCTGACGAGCTGCTTCTCCTCCAGGCCTCTCTTCAGCGCGCTGAGCCGGAACACGTAGAGCCGCGCGTCCTTCCCTGGAAACGGCAAAAAAAGTCACTTCTGTTAAACTCTTAATTTGTCTCTTTCCGGCGTCCTCCCCCGGCCGGCCGCCGGCACCGCGCCGCGGGAGCATGAATGGAAGGCTTCTTGAGGCTCGGCTCCCTCTGCAGCTCCATCAAAGCCCACGCACAGCCCTGACACATGGTGCACGCCACCGCCACGCAGCCGAGTCCACCGTGTTTGTCAATATTAGTGTTGGCTAATCATCCGCCGGGTAATCAATGACATGCTCTTCTGCAGCTGTGTGTTACTGCACTGTGACGTCTGGTATGTTCGCCTTCCGTGTTTGTTACGCTTGTTGTTCTGCATGTTTCATTTGATTCGTCTCTCTCTGCATGTCCGTTTAAAGCCCTCTCTCAGACACACACACACACACAGAACACACACACACAGAAACACAAACACACACACACACACACACACACACATACACACACCAGGGGGCTGGTTCTCTATAGGTCTCCCTAGATCACAGCCAGAGATCAATGTGTTCTCCGGGCCAGCGGAGGCGGAAGTGCTCAGCAAGTACTCGACTTCATAGCGAGAGATGACAAGAGATGATATAAGAGAGAGAGAGGGGGGTGGAGAGAAAGAAGACGAGTACTGTTGAAATGAGGAATGAATGAGGGGATGACAGAGGGCGGGGAAGCGGTCTATCACATGCTGCGGTGGAGGGGGGGGGGGTCTCGGCCCACCTTTGTCAGCCCTGGTGATGAGCAGGTCCTGAGGCTCCAGAACGTGCACCTGCTTCACCACCATGGTTTTGTCAAACACCTGGACGGGGGGCGCCGCATGCATCTCTGAAAGAAGAAAAAAACTATGTTTAAAAAGTAAAAAAAAAAATAATAATTGTGGTTGAAATATGAACAAATTAATAATAATAAATACTGCACTGTTGAGCTCACCAGCATTGGGCAAAGCTGGATCAGGGCCTGAAAGAGGATGACAACATCTTCTTCATCATCATCATCATCATCATCATCATCATCATCATCATCATCATCATCATCATCATCATCATCATGTTAGCTGAGTGCAGTATTGAATGGATATGGATGGTTGGCTTTATTCTAGAGGACATGGAGAGATATTGTTCGGGGTTGTGTGTGTGTGCGTGTGCGTGTGTGTGTGTGTGTGTGTGTGTGACCTCACCGTCTAGCAGCATGACCCCAGCAGCGTCGGTGGCCGCCAGCAGAGACTGACCCCAGGAGTCAGCACACACGATCTCGTTGGGGAACGAGCTGCAGAAGGACTGGGACTCCCAAGGCTACAGCGCACGAGGAGATACACACACGTACACACAGTTACACACAGATACACACACATACACACACATACACACACATATGGGAATCAGTGTCCACTCGCTTCTGCAGAAAATTATTCAGGAAGAGATTAATGTCTCCCAGACGTGTTCTCACCTCCTTTCGGCACAGGCCGGTAGTGACGAGGCTCGTCGGGGCGTCTCCTCTCACGATGGTCTTCAGCTTCAGAGCCTGAAGACAACATGTGACGACGAGCATTACTCATTTAAACAATGTGAAGGAAAACAGCAACGTGTGTATACAGTTTCACAAGATATGATCCGGCAACTAGCTGGTTGAGGGGATGCTAGTTTGAACTATTTCAAAGACAGTTATTGTTGTAATTCTTAGTCCTGTGGTTTCCCAACCTAGGGTTTGGTCTCCCTTCAAAGGGCCACGTGACAGATCTGAGCGGTCATAAGATAATTCACGAGGTAGGAATGAAGAAAAAAGTCAATTCTGCTGCATAAATTGAATGAAGTATTGGATAATTGTACCAACCTGAACCGTTATTTAAATAAAGCGATCTGAGGAACATGGAAAAGCTTTTCTCTATATCTACATCTAAATCTGAAAAGTAACTAGACAAATGTAGTGAAGTAAAAAGTATCAAATGTAGAAGCATATGGTTAAATAAAGTTCCTCAATACTTATAGTGGCACACACTTTAAACCTATACTTTAGTAACTGGTCACTTCTTTGATATCCAAACGAGACACTCACCCTGCATGTGAGAATAAATGCATCACAAGAAGGACAGCAGTGATTTTAACTCGCTGACTTATGCACCTTGTATCCCATCACTGATAATAAACCAGCCTGCCGCAGTTTATTCCTTATTCCCATGCATATTCAGGCACTGAGAACCGAGTCGACGCATCGCGGCACGTTAAATTAAAAGGCGCAATTTCCTCAATGTAAAATACAGTTTGCATAAATGCTCGAGCAACAACCGTCCGATCGGATCGACCATTTTCCTTTCAAGCGTTTCTATTATCTCCACGTCTGCATAAACAGGCAGTCTGGAGATAATGGAATGAAAACCAACCGACAGAGCGGCGGAGCAGCGGACCGTCGTGGTGGGTAACGTGCATCGAGCAAGGAGGGCCATCAGAGAGACGGTTTAGTTGAGGACAAACGCCTCGCCTCTACACAACGGGATGATCAATAATCAACGCACTGGCCTCCCTTTTACTTGTGTGCTTAACAACACGATGAGCCGGTGCTTCGACACGGCACGTCTTCGGCAGCATGAAGACATGTATCTTATGTTTATCAACTTCGCATTGAAAATGCAGAAGGTAATGTTTTGATCGGCGTGTATTTGTATGCGTGCGTGCGTGTTATTCGCATAAGTCAAAAAGTATAAAACCGAATCGCATGAAATTTGGTGGGATGATTGGGTATTATCCGGGGACCATTTGATTAGATTTTGGGATTGATCGGGTCAAAGGTCAAATGTTTATAATGCAATGCCCAATCTTGTGATATGCAAAGGTATGCGCTCTACCGAGTGCCCATTCTAGTCTTCAGTGTACTGGCACCTAAACAACACACACTATGCTTAAACTCACTAAAGGCCACACATATGTCTAATATATGTTGAATATTTCACCAACAACCCGAAACAAATGAGCCCCGTAAGATCCGGAGGTCATCTGGGCTCAGCACCGCGGACAGCTCCTTATTTTCTTCTTTGTGTTTTTGGACTTTTTGTTCCCGTGTAATTGCAGTTACGTCAGCGGCCGCCACAGAAGCGAGGGTGTAATGATGATTACATCAGCCCGCTGATGACAGAGAGCTGGTCCTGCAGTTTATTATTTCAACCCTGGCGTCCAGTTCACTCCCCGTCTGTCAGGACTCACAGCTCTGAGCTGACCTCATGCTCGTAGAAAGTCTTTTTAATTTTGCTTTATTGCTTTATTTGGCTCATCGCTGTATCACAATTGAACAATGTACTGACACTGGTACATGCGTGTCAATACAGGTTATTAAAAAGGCTCTTATTTTGAAAGATAGACGCTTTTTCTCATCTCTATCTCGGACTGATTTGGCTTTGTGTGAACTTTAAGATGCATTTTTGCAAAAAAGAACTGAGGGTTTAAATCGAATAGACAATTACAACCAATTAAAACTCTTTTACTAGGTATCTAAATATTGTTTGATATATTGCAATGATGCACCAATACACTAAATACATGTCCGTAAAAGATACATAATGTCTTTCTTTTAAAACATTGAGGCAATTACAAAAGGTTTTGATTGATGTTTTTTATGTATACGTGTATTTAACTATATTTCTCACCAGTTAGGTAACAGTTTAATAGTTTAATGCAAATGTAAACGTCCGTGTTTCCATGTGCACGTGGCTTCAGATCTCTTACAGGAGGTGTGTTTGTGTTTCTCCATGTCGGCTGTTTGTGTGCGTCTTGGTTCCTGTGTGTGTGTGTGTGTGTGTGTGTGTGTGTGTGTGTGTGTGTGTGTGCAAGTGTGTGTTTCTGCTTTCTTGCTGCAGAGCTCTGGGTGGCTGATATCACTGTGTCTGTGTGTGTGTGTGTGTGTGTGTGTGTCTGTGTTTGTGCGTTACACACATTACTTCCATACCTGCCCGATTCTGACAAACTCGGCCTGCCGCGCCTCCTCTTTCTTGCGCGCCGACTTTGGAGACTCGGGCAGCACGTCGCTGAAGGACCTCCGGTTCAACATGTTCTGTGGAGAAAAGGGAACCTAAACACCAACACACACCAACACACACACACACACACACATTCACACATTCACACACACACACATGGGGAAAAAGAAAGCAGAAAGGGGTCTTAGAGAACGACCCGAGCAGGGAAGCAGAACAAAGTGTTAGGAGCAACAGTAAAAAATTAAGGAGGGAAAAACAAGAGAAATGGGAACACAAGTGGTGTGAGGAGAGAGAGAGAGAGCGAGAGAGAGAGAGAGAGAGAGAGAGAGAGCTGAGAAAGTCAGCATTGCAGTAGTATCCAGTCGGTGTGGTGCAGTGTGCAGAGGCTGCAGAGGAATACAGCAGAACACAACTCAGCAGCGCCTACAGTTGCCGCCACGGGACCGGAGTGACTGAGTTAATGAGCAAGGCACGGCCCGCGGTACCTTGTGCAGGTCAGGCATGAGGTCTTGGTAAAGCGAGCGGATCAACATGTCGAGGGTCCGCTGGCGCTTCTGGGCAAACGTTGGCGTGTCCAGTGTGGCTTTCTCTCCATTGATTACTGCAGAGAGATGGAGTGAGGTCAGACAGGAAGTGTCCGCAGTGTGATGTCACATCCTCGTGCAGCTTCCTCTGGGTTTTCTTACATTTGACTAGTAAAAAGTCCCTGAATTCTTGGTGATCAGTAAACACGGGCGGAGGCGGGAGAGGAGGTCCAAACAGCGGAACGCTCTCCTCTGAGAAAATCTTCAACCTGCGACAAAGAGCAGATACGTGGCTTCTCTCTTCGACTACAAATAACGCACAGTGCATCCCACGGCAGGGGGAAGTGAAGTCAACTGCTCTTTTCAATCACAGAAAACCATAAAGAGGAGCCAGTGGCCAGGATTAATCGGAAAAATTAAAAAAGCGGTCGTTATAAAGTCTGGATGGGAGCTCCATAAACCCCAGAATTAATCAAAGCACTCACCTGTAACTGTCATTCTGGCTATTATACCTAACTAATGCAAAAATATCTGGAGGTGAAGTCAAGGAAACACACTGATTATATATATTTATATATATATAGGAGACGCGGTAGCACAATCCGCATATCGTTAGCGAGGCGGCGCCGATGTGATGTGGGTTCACGAGCAGAACCCCTTCGCTGATTACCACTTCATTATTCTGACAATCAGCGTCCGAGTGAAGGATACGGGTGAAGTGCGACCGGATCATAGACGGCTTGAAGGACGACGACGCGTCGTCCCCTTCCTGGAACACGATGGTGACGATGTCGTTTCCGATGTGTCGCTTTCTCTCCACCTGAGAGGGAAGAGAGAGACGTCAAAGACTTCACCTGGGCTCTCTGGGAATGTCCGCGAAATCTGGAGTTGTGGATTTTACGATCACTTTAGAGGCTCGTAAACACGGATAAATAATCCCTCAACATCTGGCAGACATTTAGCAGCGACAGCATTGGATGTGTAATTTGGGTAAATTGGCACCAATAAAAAAAAAATGCAGGATTACTAATTAAAGCTCCTTTTGGCAAATTAGATATGTATAGACAATCATTACTGGATTACTTTGAGACTAACGAGAAAAAAGAAAGAAAATGGATGATTCCCAGGTAGAATGGGCGTCTGTTTCCAATGATTTCTGTGATTATGAAACAGATATCCTGTGTAAGTCACACTGAATCTAAAGATGTGTGCACTGAGACGGGACTTCAAGAAGGAGGTTGATGTTTGATATCATATCAGGGTTAATACACATGTTATACACATGTTGACATGGATTTCCAGGACTTTAAACTAAATTGCCATGAGCAAATATTTAGTGAAATCTCGGTGTATAAATGACAACAAATGAATGAGAGACAATAGTTTCATTAAAAGAATAAATAGCGATATAAATGTTTAACTGCGTAAATGAACATGTGAATATAAAATATTTTCATGACTTTTTCAAAACTATAGGGATTAAATTTTTTTCCATGACTTTTTCAGGCCTGGAAACAACTATTTTAAAATTCCATGACTTTTCCAGGTTTTCCATGATCGTACGAACCCTGTGACATGAATGAAAACCGCCAACGCCCACCTGCTGTTTGTTCTCTTTGGAGTACGGCAGCATGGTGGACACGTGGAACATGAGCTCATGGCCCTGATACACCGTGTAGATGGAGTTCATTCCCGTCGTGTCATCTGCAGGGAGAGGCGCAGAGGGAGATGAAGAGAAACGGCACATTCGGCACGTGATTTCACTTTGAAATGATGATCCAGAGGAGCTCTCCTACTTTTGGTGTCCAGCCCTCCGCGGTAACCGGCCCATCCCTGCAGCGTGATGGAGTCGCCCAGCAGAGTGAGGAACTTATCGAAGCTCTCGCTCCCCGTCTCTGAAACAAACGAGGGGAACTCTCTTCACGCGCTGTGGGTTCGGTTTGGATCGTTTGGTATTTGGGGAAATACCCATATTCTCTGTCTTTGCCGTGAGTTAGCTGAGAAGATCGACTCATAAGGTTAAATAAATAAACAACCACTCTTGCATTAAATGAAATACGAATAGCTCAATTTGGCACGACTGGAAATGAAGGCGAAAGTAATCAAATCCACATGAAAAAAACTCTATAGCGCACTTATTGAAATGTTATAATATTTGTTGTTAAATCTGCACAAAAAAACATTGAAGAAAAGATATTCAATGGGAGTTATGTGCTGTATTATTTCTGGATTATATAAACAAATATATATAACAGAGATATAACATTAGTGAGCTTTAGAGTTGCTGCTTCCAGTCTTTAAATTAATATCGATCTCGTCGCCTGACTCTTGCCGTATTTCCCAAAATGTCCAATGACCCTCCGATAGGTTTGTACGTACCGTTGCTGAACATCTCGTCGTCTGTCAGCTGTCCGTCTTTCGCGAACAGGACGCCGAATTTAAAGTTGACAGAACCCTACAAAGAATAGGGCTGGGTTAAAATATTTTTTTTATAAATCATTCTTTTACAGATACAAAAACCTGATTGATATGTCGAAACAAATAAGAATAGATGGCAATTTAATAATATATACGAGAGCAGCGTCACCTCCTGTTCCTCCAACACCAGCAGATCCTGAGTCAAGAGAGGTCGTCACAAGTATTATTAATTATCGTCATACATGATGATGATCGGTCATGAAATGGACCGCCGTTGCTTTTCATGCTCTGAATCTCACCTTCTGGATCTCCGGGTTGAGGATCTCCCTCGGGCCTTTCTCAAACCTGTCCATGTTCATTGCACTGGAAGTGAGGAAAGGAGGAAGGAAAGGAAAAGAAAGTGGAGGAAGTAGCAGTGAAAACAAAACAAAAAGAAATAGAAAGGTGTGTTTAGGACGACAAATAGCCCAAAAGACCTGAAACAGGGTATTTCTCCTCCTGCTTGTACCATTTGTCTCAGCTCAGACGGATGAATTTTAAATCTCCAATCTCCTGTTTTTTATGCATCTTAGATCATATTCTGATTCCTTTCACTCACAAAATCTGCTTCAGGAAAAAATAAATGTGGAAGAAAAAGGTAAGTCTAAATTTAGGTAATTTGTATGTGTTTTTTTAATGTGTTTTTTATTCAGTCAATCATTACAATACAAAGATTCAAGCCAATACAATAGAATATACAAAACAGAAAGACTGAAAAGGTATAGGGAGAAGGATAATGTTTATATATTTCTATCCTAAATTATCTATTTATTATCAATTAAATCAGAGGAAAATATCTATATATATTATGTGTAATATATATATATATATATATATATATATATATATATATAAATAAAATAATATGTATATATGTATATATTTATTATGTGTAATATACAGTATGTATAGATTATTATTTCATTTATTTTTATTTATATATATATATATATATATATATATATATATATATATATATATATACATACATATATAAATACATTGTATTCATACTTGTATTCATAATCCGTGTGGTAAAATAGTAAATTTAGTGGAGCTAAAGAGTCTTGTGTTCTGTTTAAATGTTGCTATTATCATACAGATAACCAACAATAATAAAGCTCATGCATGTTTAGTAAAAGGTGAATGAAATGTCTCACCTGAGGATGGACTTGACTGATAGTGTTTTGGTGGGGCTGTAGGGGAGGCTAATCTTCAGGGTGCCCTAAGAGAACCACAAGGACAGGATCATGACTGAGGAACCCACAACATGTGTTTTTAATCATTCGGAACATGAACACAGGGGACCGAATTAAACCGGATTGATTCAAGCCAAACAAAGTTATTCTGCTCCTCAACAACAACAACAACAACAACAACAACAACAACATCCTGTACCAGTTAGAGTCTGACAGAAACAAGACAAATCAATGCGACCAGGCAGCGGAGATGCAACCCCTCTAATCAGGTTCCAGATAAGGCCGAGGGCCCGAATTACTTCCAAGCTATCTTGGTCGTGAAAGGCTGAGTCACCACACACACACACACACACACACACACACACACACACACACACACACACACACACACACACACACACACACACACACACACACACACACACACACACACACACAAACAGAGATAAACACATCAGATGGTTTCATTTAGGAAAGAAAAGAGATTAAATGATCTATTATTTCATAATTAGGGTTTGAGAAAAGCCAGAACGATACAAACAGAACTTTGTGAAGCAAAAGTTTCTCCCTTTTCGATCCAGCTTTTACACTTTAAGTACATTTAGCCGATAATACTCCTGTAAATCACATTGTAACCCCCCCCCCCCGGTGTGATGTGGACTCACCGTCTTTCTCCAGAGGATGGCTCTGTACTGAGGAACCCGCTGGTTGTTCTGGTCTGAGAGGACGACTGACAGGTAGAAGGGGTTCTTCTCTGCGTCCGTCCCCACATAGTTCTGGTGGACTGGGGAGACGGAGAAGGAGATGAACTATTTAGGTAAAATATTGTTTCTTTAGGTATTTAACGCTCCCTTTTATCCGCTGATCTTCTGTATTCCTCCCCACAGACAAAGATCTCCCCATCACCATCAGAGTCACACATTCATGCCTCGGTTGACGGGACGACATCCTCAGGAGCAATGCTGAGCAGACCCCCCTCCCCTCAATTAGACACCGGATCTCTGAATGACTGAATTCCTTCTGTAGATCCTCAGCTTTCTTCTGCTCTAATGTTTTCTTTATTTGACACTATCTTTTCTTCCTCTTCATTCTGCATTAACCAACGGGTTCATGCGTCAGGTGAGGTCTTTCCTCCGCGGGAGAAGAAAGCCCGTGAATCAATCGGGACCATTGAAACGCGGAGGCCCCGCGTCCTGCTGTCGGACGCTTCATTAGACAGGAAGTGCCGGTGGTAGAATAACCGGCCTTGTTGTCATCGTGTTGTGCGATCAGCTGCGCTCGGGCTGCGAGGCACAGATGGCTCAGCTGCGGTCGCTCCAACGTTCCGGAGACACGGCTCATTTAAAAAATGCCCGTGCCGCATCGCGATTACACCCCGGCGAAGGGAGGAAAGACATTTCCTGCCGTCTTCTTTTTCCTCTTTTTCTTTTAACGATTATTACTATTTTACCTCCGAGCTAATAAGCCTGAATGCGTTCCTCCCGATTGGAATCCCGGTAAAGAAAACCTCGGACGACGATCTTTTGTTGCACAGGCAGGCCGGTAATGAGGATGGCGAGATAATGAGAGTCAGGAAGGTGAAGGAGCATGTGACCCCGTCTCCTATGAAACAATCACCGAGGCTCCTGCTGCAGAGCAGCGGGCTCATTTAAGACGCCGGCGGGCCGATCTAAATTGTGTTATCTGTCCGGGGCACGCTAAGCGTCTCTGGTGGCGCTCGGGGCTTCCTCCCCGGGCGGCCAATGGGATTAGAGTGTCGGTGAGACTCTGAGTGGGGAGGCGGCTGCATGCTAACGAGCCTCGGCCATGAATGAAGAGCGTGAGGACGAAGCTGACTTCATGATGTCCCGGGGACGTCTCTCTTTCTCTACTCCATGTGCAACATTTTATAATTTTTTTTAAACACAACGTAGCAGCACTGACCTTTTCCCAGGAAGTATTTAAAGAACCATCTGGTGTGGTACTCTGGATTCTCCAGATGGACATCGGTTCTCCTCCAGGTTCCTGGCGTGTAGTCCAGAGACTGTTTGTGACGCACACACACACACACGCACACACACACACACACACACACACACACACACACACACACACACACACACACACACACACACACACACACACACACACACACACACACACACACACACACAAACGGTTCGGGACTACAGTTTGTATAATTTGGATCATACCGCAGGTTTAATTGCAGATCCTACTGTTCTGATTATGGTGTTATCTTTACACTATGACAGTATTCCTTGAATTAGATTTATTTAAATTCACAAAACATTGAATCAGAATCCTCGCGCTCATGACACGGATCGTATCGGCAGATTCTCGCCAATAAAAGTCCAAGTAAATAGAGAATATGACATGAGGCATTATACAAGAATAGCTTCTTCTAAATCTGATACCAATGTTGTTGCATTAATCAACAGAAAAGACAAGTTTAGTGTCTTTTAATCAGCCATAAAACACGTGAACTTCAACTCTCTACACTAAAGCAAGTTTTTCTTTGTTTTTAGATATATTATATATTCATATTTTGCTATAGGCACAATAGACAGTATCAAACATCAGCATTTTACTGCATTTTTTTGTATTTAAAGCAATTCATTTCACAAGTGTGCAACATGTGATCTTGTACAACCCCTCCTCCCAGGTGGCATTGGTCATTACCTGTGAGCTCAACACTGACCCCCCCCCTCCAAATGTCTCCAAAATTGCTTCATTTGAATATTTTTTATCCCACCAGAAAAAAATCCTTCTTCTTTCCTATCAGCGAATCACTGAGGCTGGTGAGAGCGAGATGTAATGGCCAGTGCTTGGTGGGATGCATGCGTGCAGGAAAGTGTATTATATGTTGTATTGACCTCGTCCGACGAGCCGTTCTCCACCCTGAAGCGCCCCGCCCGCTGTATGGCCCCATCTGCGTCACTGGAGATCAGCTGAGAGGACGACAGAGACACAGAGAGAGGCAGACATGTTTAAAATTAGACATGTGACAAACCACAACGTGAATAAGCCGGTCATAAATACACCGATCATCAACGGACCGAT
The DNA here is from genome assembly GCA_036178185.1 of Liparis tanakae. Classification (NCBI taxonomy): domain Eukaryota; kingdom Metazoa; phylum Chordata; class Actinopteri; order Perciformes; family Liparidae; genus Liparis; species Liparis tanakae. The sequence continues at coordinate 13,966,168 of CM070090.1, read as the reverse complement.
AAATAGAAGAGGAACCGAGGCGGACGCGTCACCTCCATGTGACAAACATGAGGGCGATAAACATGGCCGCCAGAAGCATTAATACCTACGTTTTTCTACCTCGCAAAAGTTTTTATGATGCATCTTTCTTTCTTTTTCTCACTTCTTCCACCCTCTACTTCAGACACAATGTGCATACAACTTCAAGAAACGGTTGCACATTTTGGGAAATGCTGTACACTTCCTGACCTTTGTTGCAGGGAGTTGAATGTGATCCCTGTCATGGATAGACATCCTAAATAACAGATTAATTTGTAGCCATGCGAGCTGCAGCGGCTGTTCAGCTTTTCTTTTATTTTGTCTGTTACGTGACATTAATATCTGCACTCGGTGTGACTGAAGTACGACTGCTTTGTTAAATAAATGTGTGTGTATAAATAATGATGTCACTCCCTTTCTCCTCATTAAGGAAATCTATCAAACCCTCTCCTCTATCTACTCCTCTTCATGTCCCCTTTTCCTTGTTATCTCCCACCTCCCAACACCATTACACTGAATGATGCATTGTTGCCAGGCAACGGATGGCAGAGTTCCTCCTCCTGCGTCTTTTGCCCTCTTTTGACTGCGGCGCTCGATATTCTCTCACCTCGCCGATAGAGGTCTCTGCCCTGTCGGCGTGTACTTAAAAAAAGGAGAAGAAGAAGAAAAAGGAGAAGGAGGAGGAGGAAGAGGGGGAGGTGGAGAAGGAGGAGGAGAAGAAGAAGAAGAAGAAGAAGAAGAAGAAGAAGAAGAAGAAGAAGAAGAAGAAGAAGAAGAAGAAGAAGATGAAGAAGAAGAAGAAGAAGAGAGAGAGAAACCAGGCTTGCTCCAAAATAATATCGGAGGAAAGGCGAAAGGCTCTACATTGTGAATAAAATCATTAATAACTGTCACGCTGACTTTATTGTTCATGCTAAATTAAATCTGATATGCAGCACTGAGGGATTATAAAGCTCTTAAATGAGATTCTGCAACTGGAGTTTTGCAGCGCATAAATGAATAGTTCATTTTTGTAAGTAATGTCAAATATTTAAACAGACGACTTATGAAAAGACACCGCAGGTCACCGTACTTCTGCTTCCATATAGCAGATATTTATGAGCACGTTCTTTAATAATGGTGCATCGAATATAAATGCAAAACAAAGAGCCTTTCTTCCTCGTCTCCCGTCTGATTAAAGATTAAACCAAAATGTTTCATATATGAACGGCCAAGTTAAACATTTTATTTTTTATTTTATCTTATGAAACAAAGTCAACCTGCAAAATAATTATTATTTGCATTTTCGGTTAATCTGTCAATTATTTACTGGACTAGAAAGAACTAAACAAAGATAATCAACCAGGTGACATCTTCAGAGTGATCGTTTTGTATGATTAATGGTTCAAAACCCAAATATGTTTATTCTGCTGTCACAAAAGACAAAACAAATAAGTAAAAAAGCTGAAGCCAGGAAATGTTTAACATAAATGTCACTTCTGAGTGATTTCTCTGTCGATCGAATAACTGATTCATTGAGTAATCATTTCAATTAAATATGGTAATGAATCTCTGGGAATCTTATCGGGAGGATATCATTATATTGAGTTATCCAAACAAAAAGACAACTCCAAAAACATTGATATTGTAAAAACATAGAATCTCCACTTAGTGTATTCTGTATAAAATAAGATAACACAGTCAGGTGTGAAGCTCAGAGAGGTTTCTGTGCAGTGATTGGCTGCCTGCCTCCCCTTCCCTCATATGCATATCAACAGGCCTGAAGAATAAATATATGTGTGGTGGAGTGTGCCACTGTGCGAGTGAATTTGTTATTTTTTCTGTTAAAATCCACAATTGGAAAAAGTAAGTGTGGAAGCTCTGGGCCTCCATCTCCCTCCCCACCTCCTGCCTCCTGCCTCCTGCCTCCTGCCTCCTGCCTCCTGCCTCCTGCCTCCTGCCTCCTGCCTCCTGCCCCCTGCCTCCTGCCTCCTGCAACATTAAGTGTCCAGCGGCAGGATAATGGAGGGGAAACCAAAGCTTGCATGGAGCAACGCGCCGCCTCCACAGTGTATTTGTTCGCGAGAAAAATGTGTGACATTCTGTATTGAATGTGAGTTTAGGTAAGTGTTTGCGCGGCTGGGCGTGAAGAGGCTTTCGTGCTGTTTTTTTTTTTGGGGGGGGGGTGAAAAGAATGAAAAATGAGCAGGAGAAAGGAGCCATTACTGTACGCGCTGTGGGGAGTCTGTGTTTGTGTGTGTGTGTGTGTGTGTGTGTGTGTGTGTGTGTGTGTGTGTGTGTGCATCATACAGCCACAGCTTTTAAATCGTACAACAGAAGAATGGCAAAGAAGGAAAAGCTGCACTCCAACGATTCCCCAGAGGGCCGAGGGGGGGGGGTGGGGGGTGGGGGGGGGATTATGGATGAGGAAGCGGGGAAGAGGGAGCAGCGGGTTATGTTTCTACGCTTTAACAAACAGCCCATAAAAATAAACCTCTCACCTCTGTGGATGGTGGAGGGATGGAGCAGAAAGAAAAGGAGGAGAGGAGTCAGGCGGACAGAGAGAAGGATGAGGCCGCCGGGGAAGAGAGGGAAAGAGCAAAGTGTAATGACAACAAAAAGCCGGATGATAAAAGAATAATAGCGTAACCCCGCCGGGAGCATTACAGACGGAGAATAGATGCATGTGCACACACACACACACACACACACACACACACACACACACACACACACACACACACACACACACACACACTTAAATAGCTCCCATTTTAGGGCACGACTTGAACGTTTTGCAAACACAAGCGAGCCTCACGCCGTCGTCGTAGACGTAGAGCCTCTGATTTCCCCAAGGCGCACAAGACAAAGGAGCTGTATGTGTGTGTGTGTGTGTGTGTGTGTGTGTGTGTGTGTGTGTGTGTGTGTGTGTGTAGGGGTATTAAATCAATACTTTTGTGACTGCTGATAGATAATTGATCTCATCAGTGGGTCCGTTCATGCACGCTCACATTACTCCAGGAGAGAACAGCGGAGGGTGAGGGTAGGTAGGTCATTATATTCAAAACAAAAGGGATGAGCAAGTTCGATAGAAATGTCCGACAAATACTGACAAAAACAATTTAAAAAAGCTTAAGTTTTATAAAATATGTTGTTAAGAGGGATTTAAAAGAAGGAGGTGTATTAAAGTCTGCCAGCAACAGTTCACAATGTTTCCAAATGGTGGATTTAGGATGATACATCTCTTCGGTATACAATAGGGCGGTGCAGTTAGTCTGTGTGTGTGTGTGTGTGCATGTGTGTGTGTCACTGAGGTCATCAAATGACCCAGACAGGAAATACTAAAGCTGTTGCATTTAGAGAAGGAAGTGAAACGGAGTGAGGCCTTACTGTTTACATTGCTTGGTCTCTCCCAAAATGAGTTTTCTCTTTCATTTCAGAGTCTTGGTATCAATACAGGAAATCATGGAATCCATAACAAGAACAAAAAACAACTGTTAACTAAACCTACGAACAAACAGTGAGCGTGTAGTCAGAGCCTGATTCATCTGTGCCACAGAGGGCCATATATATATATATATATATATATATATATATATACACACATATATAAATATATATTTGAGACAAAAGTAACGCTCTTTGGAAAAAGCTTCATTTCGCTTTAGCGACTGTCTTAATAAGTTTTTTATTTTTATTTGACGACTATACAAAAAATATAGAATATATACGGACTCATCTTTTAATACTTATTAATTAATTCAGTCAACTTACGTACATGCAATATAACAAGTGGACGCTCCTCTCAGACAAACTGATCCCAGCACAGCATGCATGCAAAAAGCCTTTTCACGTGGCTGAAGACTCCTGCAATGCTATTAATGATGACGTGTGATGTCGCCGTACAGAAGGCATGAAGTAACAACCAGTGAAGGAGAACATGAGAGGTGGTTACTATAATAATAATAATGAAAAGGCAAACAATGTCTACGACGGCAACACCGAGCGATGACCTCTGAAGGCGTCGGGTCTGCCAGAGGTCACACTCGCTTCAGCTGCTTTTATAGACCAGAGAGATAGAATATGTTTCAGAGGAAATGGGAGGAGAATGGAGAGAATCAGAGCGGGAAGATAGAAGCTTCATCTGTGACGTAGATACTTTAAACTGTTTTTTCATGCTCAAACTATAATTGAGTTTTCTTAGACCGTAAGAACTAAAATCAATGCAAATTTAATTTTTTAAGTATTTTCGTGCATCACTATCCCATTTTTGGGGATAACTTGGATAAAGTTGGCATGAGTAGAAGACAGCATGGCTATGTCTACAAGAGACTTGAAGGGACATACAAGACAGTTAGAGGAAAACAAGCCAAGAAAAACAGAGTTTAGAAGAGATGCCACAACCTCTAGATCAGAGATCAAGGGCCCTCTCAGAAAAAGTGTCTGTTCCTGTGGATCTAGACTCTAGAGGCTCCGCCCCCCCTACATATATATATATATATATATATATATATATATATATATATATATATATATATATATAGACCAGTTGTATATCAATTACTCACTGTGTGTTACCTCCAATTGCTAAAGAAAACAGGTTCACGCCCAACGTAAAACGTGTAAAAACTCCTTTTTCTGCTAGGAACCATTAGGAACACGAAGAGGAGGCATATATATATAATGACAACGCATATTTGTTATTACTATCATTATGGGGCCTGGTCACTGACCTAGTCAGAGCGGAGGACCCCCCCCCCCTACCCTGACCCCTAAATAAAATACAAATATTTTGATAATAATTTCACTTTACATTTTTTAAAGAAAAGTATGGTTCCAGCTTCTTAAATTAAAGAAATTAGTTAAATGCGTTAAAAGAATTAACTAATTAATCCTGTAGTTTACGTTAATTTGCGTTAACGCGTTATTTTTCACACCACTAATATATATACAAAAGTTAATCTTTAGTTACTTTTTCTCCAGTTAAACTACATTAAAACATGTCCCAGATAAACATCTTAACGCTACCTTACAAGAATGAAACAAGAATTAAAATGCATCGTACCTCATGAGAGGAAACTCAATCTTGTAATTGACACACACACACACACACACACACAAACAAACACATAAACACACAAACACGGTCACACAGAGTGAGACACAAGCGCGAGAGAGTGGGAATAAATTCAGTGTGACAGTGCAGTCAAAAGCCTCCGAGACGGTGACAGTAACACTGGCAGGCAGGTGGGAGTGAAGCAGTCTGCTCACACACACACACACACACACACACACACACACACACACACACACACACACACACACACACACACACACACACACACACACACACACACACACACACAGGCACAGGCACGCACATGCATGCATGCACGCACGCACGCACGCACACAAACACATACACACTTTTGTGTTAGTGGCAAACCCACAATTAAGCTTTTAAAAGAGGACAAGGACAAGCCAGGGTGGGAGTTGCCTTTGTTTGTATTGTTGTTGTTGTTGTTGTTGTTGTTGTTGTTGTTGTTGTCTCTTTCTATGAATGCTGATGCCATCATGGAGTATTTGCTCACACATCTTTGTGCGTGAGTGTTTGAAGAGTGTGCGTGCCATAACAGTTTGGTAAGACATGAATGCCTCACTGAAGATACATTTGAATCCCTTGACCTTTCCGCTACCTTTCACAATAAAAGCACATGACATATACTCTGCAAATCTAATTTACTCAGAGCCTTTAGCTTAAAGTAAACTCAATAAAATAGTGTACTGGGTCAACAAGGATCCGGCCTTCTGTCTGCACAAACCTATTCAAAGCTTTTATTGAAAAAGTGTCACAACTGTGGCACATTTGCATAGCTCGCCGCTATGAATAGCTCTGATAGGAAATATTTGAGTATTCCACATTTCCGCGTGGTTTATTTGTGACACAGGACAATAATGAAGAACATTTCTACTGAAAGCTATCCTCAGGTCTCATGACAACAGAAAAACATACTTTGCATTTCAAAGTGTTCCAGATACTTCAACTTCAGGTTTTCCATATCAAAAGAAACTCAATGTTACTGGAAGCTGGAATACAACTGGACCCTCACACACACACTGGATTCTTCAAGCTTAGCCAGTGGAAATGTTACTGGACCCGTTCCACTCCAACGTTCACAAGAGTGAGTCACATGCAGCCACATCGGTGTCTCCGTGGAGGAAGCTGCTCATTTTGGCGACTGCCAGTTCAATAATGGCAAAAGATAAAAACACACACAGCGGATGAGTCACGGCTCCGCCGTCGCTCATCGGGGAGACCCCGCTTTGAATCTGTGCCTCCGACTCCAGTTCACACGTTCGGAAGTATGTTCTTCAAAAGCACCGGAACGCATCGGAGTCGGGGTCGCGGCGAAAAAAGATGCGATGCGGCGAAGGGATTTAACTTCAATACAAACGCACAGAAAGAAAAGAGGGCTTCATAGATTACTTTATCAAAATTGCAGTTTTTAATAGAAAGCCCACAGTTAAATATACATAAAGTATTGTCTGTTTAAGACTAAATATAATTCAATGTAATGCCTTTAAAGACACAGACAGAATAATATTAAACACATTTTATGGACTAATCATGTGTGAATGTGTTGCGTAAGAGACTGGCAACTTTTAATTTAACATGTCAAATACAATATATAATACTTAACATATATATACGTGTTTCTATTAATGTATACATTATAATCAATAATTTATTTTTATTTTTTATACTTATATACTGTATATATAATTATATTTTATTTAGGTACTTTTATAGTTTAACAAGAAATACAACCTTCAAAAGTAAGAATGCATAACAAAAATTAACAATGCTTCTGGCCAAGAAGGGCCATAAAGAAACATAATTGATTAATTTTAAACTAACTAACTCTAATGAAAAGAGAAAATCTGATTAAAAACAATAATTTATGTAAAGTGACAACAACATTACATTAACTGCAACTGAAGACAACTTAAAAAGATGCTTTGCACAAAAATCCTTTATATTTAACGCTTTTTTTTTTTCTGACCGAGATAGATGCAACTTAAAGTTGAACGCAAATATGTTGATTGTAAAGTTTATTCCTTCCAGACGCCAATTAATCAGCAGCTGAACATCTTCAGAGTGAGGCTAATGTTTATTCAATATCAGACGTGTGGATATTTAGATTATATATTTAGATTTTCCTTTATTAGTCCCACAGTGGGGACATTGCAGCATCTCAGCAGCGGGTGCACATCAGAGTATTAATAAAAGATAAAAATAAAACACAAAACACAACAACAATACACAATAATAAATACAAAAAAAAATACATACACATTTAAGACTTTACATTCTATTTGACTTTTATTTTCCTAATGGAAATGTCAGGTGCTGATATGGCCTCTCCCCATTGAAGCGACTGAGCACACACATGCAGCACTGTCAACACGAGGAGCTGTTTGTTGGCTGCAAGGCATCAGGAACCTTTGCACCAACCTCCCCTGGGGCCACGCGGCTTTACGCCGAGCGGGGAAGAGACACACTTTCCCTCGTACGTTCACACGGGCAATTATAGTTCTGTCAATTATATCTGTTCGACGGGAGAACGGAGGCGTCTCTTCACCGCGGAGTCGAGGACCGAAGAGTATTACGTGAGCGTGGCATTATGTGCCTATCCTCCCTCTCGTCTGAAGATCAAGCCATTCATTTCCCATGATGCATCACACTTCTATCAAATGTACCACTTAGATTTATATAAGTCGCATCTTAAGAAATAGACTCGGACTGGAAAATATTATTCTTTCGAGGTTTTATTTGGGTATTAAATGTACATTTTACTTGATTAAACCAATTCCTGCTCATTAAAATTCACTTTGGTCACTGCCTTGTGTATATATTCATGTTCCTCTGTATATTTAGTATTTTACTATTAGTATTTAGTATTGTTATTGTATTTTATTTTTTTATATATTCTCTAATGTGCACCCGCTGCTTTGATCCTGAAATGTCCCCACTGTGGGACTAATAAAGAAATATCTAATCTAATCTAATCTAATCTAATCTGAAACAACAGCGAGATGGTAAAGTTCTGAAGAACCTTCCTTCTCACTTCTAATTGGCCGAGCAGCCCGGCAGAGGAGGACGAGAACTACACTCATCAAGGCCGAAGAGGAGCTGTTGTTATTAATGATGTTTGTTAACTAAAACATAAAATGTTCCATTTTACACAACAGTGTTGTTATTTCATGTTAGTGCGTCGTCTCATTCGTGATTACGACCTTCAGTTCGAGCCAGCGGGAGATTATCTGAGTTGAGCATAAAGATTGGAAGCAGGTGGGAAACACAAATATTTCCACCAAAATAGCCATTAATGATCGGAAAAAAAATACTTTCTTTCCCCCCGAAGCAAAGCAGCATGGGAGTAAAAAGAAAAATTAACATTTCATTAGCATAGTTTTAATTTTGATTTCCCTATATGTTGAATGAACAGTGTGAGGGAAATATTTAAACTGTGATCACCGTAAGTGCTTTTCACTGTATTATGCAACATTTGATGGATGTAACGATTAATAAATCATAAATGAATGACAATAATTCTCAGTTCAGCCTCCAGAAGACATCCAGATATTAGCATCAAGTCTGGGAAGTTGACAACTTTTCATCCATTACAATAATTACCAAAAATCATATTGTCTTAATATCCAAAAGTCGATGTATCACGATTGCTCACAGGTGGCCCTCACACCTTCACATCAAATTATAGGGTAGCGCAGGATAGAAAGAGGAAGAAAAGTCATCCAGCATTCGGTGTGGATGAAGAGGAAGAGGAAGAGGAAGTGTCTCACACTGCTGTGTGACACACTGTGAGTTCTGAGGCTATCAGCTCACTCAGGCTGGCTCACACTCACGACAGTGTTGGGAAACTGCTCTCTCTCTCTCTCTCTCTCTCTCTCTCTCTCTCTTCAGTTTTCTCACGTACACACCCACACACACACAGACACACACACACACACACACATCATTGTGTGTGTGGTGTCAGTCTGCCGGTGCTGATAGGCGGCGTGTGGTTTTTCCTCAACACTAATCAGTCGTACACGTGGTGGGCGGCACTCAGGGAACAACCCACAATATGTCGCTGGCAGGAAGTACGATTGCGGTGTGAAAACCGTAGGACTTCCTGTTCCTGCGGGGTATCGGGATGCACAGAGCTGCATTGAGCTCACACACACACACAGACACATGCACACAAACATTAACACACACACACACACACACTCCCCTACAGAAATAATAATGACTCAACCGCTTAGTAGCCGACCACAAACACACACACACACACACACACTGCGATGCTGCTTTCAAAACAAATGGACTTTGGATTTCTGCATCAGTGTGAGTGGAGCACCTGTGTTGATCCCAGGGTGTTCCCATGGTGATCCCACGGTGATCCCATGGAGCACCCATGCTGATCCCCATGGTGATCCGCGGCGGCCTATCGGCGGACCACACCCTGTATGCCGTGACTCATCAGCCCCCCCCCCACCCCCCCACCCCCACCCTTATGTTGTCCATCCACGTCAACACAAAAAAAAGAAGGATGGGAAGGCAGAAGGAAAATGAGACAGGTGTAAAAAAGGGAGGAGAGGAATCGGTGTTGAACGAGGACGAGGCGACGATCACACAAACACGGCAACGGACACCAGACGATGAGTGCATTGTGGGTGGGACTCACCAGCTCCACCGACCCATAGTGCTTCCTGCTGAAGTCTCCGCGCCGGCAGCCCAAGTCCTCCGAGGCAGAGCTGCAACACAAACGCATGGTCAGACACGCGGCCCGCCCGTCCTCCATCAGCACACACACACACACACACACACACACACGCACACACACACTGCGTATGCTGTTCTTCGGTCTTTCTTAGATCTCACTTTGTCCTCTTGGTCATGCCTACTTTGTTCGCCCTACTCTCTCTATATTGTTTCCTTTTTTCTTTTTCTTTCTTTCTTTCCCTTCCTTCTCTCCTGTCTGAGTCTCGGTCGATGTGGTAGGCCGGCTGGTGGCATGGTGACTGGCCGGGAGCGGCGGCCAACCCCACTTCTGATTGAGACGCCGGTCCTGATTGAGTTAAAGCCGGAGTGATGGATGGAGACCGGCCGGGGGAGCGGAGATATAGAAAGAGACGGCCGTCTTCTGCTCCCACGTGACGGATCTGGTGGATCCTGCTGCACTTTATACAGCAGCGAGTGGTACACCGTGTGTGTGTGTGTGTGTGTGTGTGTGTGTGTGTGCATGCACATGTGGGGGGTATTTCATGTGTGCATACATCTTTATGAGTGTCCGGGTGACAATATAACCTGCATGCTCTCTGCTTCCTCCGTCTCTTTGGACCGCATCCCCCACACCTCTTACAGCTCTCCTCACTGGTCAGGTTTCTCTCTCTCTCTCTCTCCCTCTCTTTATCACTCGCTCCCTCTCTTTCTCCCTGCAGAGTGGGGTTGTTAATTTATAATGCACATTCAAGCTTAAAGGACACGTTTTAAAGAGCGTCCGTGCCACAGGATGTGTCCATCGCCGTTTCCTTACCCACTCTCTTCCTCTACTGGTGATGTGGGCGGAGTCTGATGGAGCGCCAACCACCGCAACACGTGCTCCATCACGGCAATTACCTTCACACGCTCACACTTTTTGTACCTGTCCTCCGAGAGGAGTCACGAGAAGGACTGCGCCTCGGTGCTGGGAAGATTAAACGATAGCGCCCCGCCCATCTTCCTAATGAAAACCCCTCCATCTAATAGTGAAGCTCATCTCCTTCCACGAAGGCGTATTGTGACGGTACTTAAGGAAGGCCATTTTTAGGTTCAGCCTGAACTGAAAGGTAATATATAAATTAATATATAAATCATTTTAATTGCAAGTACCGCCAACAACTTCTCTCTAGCCGCTGTGGTTCATGTTTTTAGTTTCACAACGTTGGTGAGTTGGTTTAGCTCGAGTAGATTCTCACACACAAGGAAATACGTGTTTCCAAAACCACTCGGCTGCATATTTCCAGATTTACTTCCAATGCTTCTTGCACTTGGGAGAAAAAAAAAATGTCGGTGTCAAATGATCTTTCTCTATAAACACAAGAGGTACTCGAACACCTGTAGCCCGTGGTGAGCTGAGAGCACACGGTGGTTTCTGTCAGACCACAACGCTGTGCAGACGGCAATTAAAGAGGTGGAACGAGCCAAAGAGAAGCGCCAACGGACCTCTGGGAGTGCAACGCAGTGGAGGTGACACGTTGAGATCGATTTAAAGTATTGCGCGTCAGGGGAATTAAAGCAACAAAAGGAAAGGTTCCCTATGGTGTGAGTGTGCTAACCGTGTCAGGAAGTATAGAGTCTATGCAAGAAAACCAAGGTTTGAAACAAAGTAATACAAACTAAAGAGCACAGATATTATTCAGGGTTCTTACACATGTTAACCAGTGGATTTCCAGGACTTTTCCAGGACTTTAAACCAAATGTTCATGATCAAACGTCTCGGTAAAAACATGAACAATTTAAAACATTCTGCGTATTGAGAGTGTACGCCGGCTTATATTTTGAGCGTCTTTCTTTAAAAAACATATTAATTATTTCAAACTCGGCGTAAATGAACATGTGATTATAACACATTTCCATGACTTTTCCAAAACTTTTATGATTTAAGTTTTTTCCATGACTTTTCCAGGCCTGGAAATGACTTTACGAGGTTTTCCATGACAGTATGAACCCTGTATGTTATTTGTTGCCTCGACTCGAATTCCAGCCGCTACAGAGCCAAAGACATCGAGGCTTTCATCTAGCAGCAATATTTGGGATGGTTTATGCCTAAAAAACAAATTGCTTTAACATCATCTTCAGCTGTATTTAGCGTTTAGTGCTAATTAGCACATGTTAGCACGCTAACGTACGCAAATACTGTCGGGAACACGGTAAATATGGCACGTGCGACACATCAGATGTTAGCATCGTCATTGTGGGTGTTGGAGCTATTTATTTGACATTAGACTTATGATAGTTTAAGTTTACTTTAATTCATTGTTGTTGTTGTTGTTTGAATATATTTAGTCTTTTGATTGTTCACTAATTGGGTAACACTGTGGGCACTTGTGATTATGTAGGAGGAGGCAGGTACAGGACCAGCATGCACCTGGGTAGGCCTCTGGTTTTCTAGAGGCAGTGTTAACAGTTTTGTTTCTTCTTTTTGTTTGCTTGCTTGTTTTGTCGAGTTAAATTAATCATCAGAATAACTGAATCCTGAATGGACATTATTTTTTGACCACTACAGTGCTAGCATCTAGCCGTTAGCGTTAGCTCCTAGCTAACAGAGCTGCAGCTTTAGGCTCTTAGTCGTGTGACGACAAGAGGGATTCATAAACAACCCGACCCGTTAGCTCCCAGCCCCGACACACTGCTGAATACGGAGACGCAACACAACTCAGAACATTACCCAGCATTCAAAGCGTCCTAAAGGTTTGGACGTCAATGAAATCTCCACCACGGACGGTTCAGTCGCATTCCGGCGGCGTATAACCGATGTTTGGGCTCAAGAGAAATGGCACTTTGAAAGCTCGGACCAAAGAGAAATGGCTCTGAAGCAAAACAGCGGTAAAAAGGATATTCATTATTCAACCGCTGCACTCAGCCCTAGAGTACGGGAAAGGTTGCAAACTGTGGTTTCTGTCACAAGACAATGGAAAAAGTGAAATATGAAGCATAAATCACAGCGCCACCCATCATACTTTAAACCTCACACTGCCGAAGGAAGGAAAAAAAAGCCAATCCTGTTATCGATTATGAGTCTTTAAAGCTTTACATCTCTCCACAGAGGCTCTTTTTGAGATGGTGTCGACCTCAATGCCAACAAGCAGAAGCAAACACACAAGACCCTTGAGAGTGACAATGAAACACACAGAACAGGGCCCAACATCCCAAATGTATCAAATATTCAACAGCTTTATGTCTTATACATACGTCTATATCTTGTAACTACATATGCAGCATAAATAATTGAAATGACTGTTGTACTGCAGTTCTTAGACACCACGTGACGCCATGTTAGACAATAGCACTCGTCTTTTTTCCTTCTCAGTGAACTTTGGGATTTTAATTATTTTAATTCAATTTGAATTCATCTGATCCAAAAGCCAAGACTTTAATTTGTTAATTCATTTAAAAATAAAGGAATAGTTTAGTGCACTACAATTCGGAAGAAAACCAACCCATCAGACACTTTCCATCAGAGCCTTTAGATTATTATTTGTATAGTTTTAGAAATGAGCTGGACAAGATGCGGATGACTCACACACAACTGAGAACATAAACAAGCCAACTCATACCATGACAGCAATGTGACATGTCACAAGAGTATTTCACAACAAAAGGAGCACATCTCTGGCTCTCCTCTCCGCACTAGTGGTGCAGCTGGAAAGGAGGCGTCTCCTCAGAGCTTTATGATCACCATGCGACCTCCCTCTGTTCAAGTGTATACCTGCATTGCACAGGATGGCATTTTCAGATCAATCCAAGAGGCTGTAAATGAGCTCCTCTATAATAAGTGACTCTGGACTACATCTGAACTCAGCTGTTGAAGCCAGATGCCTGCCTTCAAAGTGCGTGGCTGCACACACACATTTTTTGTGTCACTGTCATAATGCAGGAGCTGCATGCACCACTCTACCGTGAGCTGAAAAAGCACGCAATGGATAATTAATAATTTCCCTCGTGCATATACTGATATCTGCAATCACGAAAACGGCTACAGCCCAATTAATAAGCGATAACACACCCGCACAGATGAACCGACTCCGTTTCACAAAGTTGCGCATGAACACGCGCAGTGGTCCAATTAAAAGACTTCCAGCCTGGAGAGACCTGTGGATTCAGTAGGGCTCAGTTTGCTGCAGCCATAATCCATAAATGATGCAACTAATACTTCAAAACTCGACTCAAACAAT